>JAPDOI010001993.1:0-111632 GCA_029168955.1 Aplectana chamaeleonis
TTCAACTAATCAAAGTATTGGACAAATTAATGCTTCCGGTTTAAATTCTAGTCGATACTGCGGAGATTGAAATGACAAGGCATAAGTTTTCTCTCTTTTTTGAATTTTGCATAGAAAAGAAAACAAAAAAGAAAACCTGAGAAAACAAAAAATACATGATCTTAACAAAAGTGAATAGTAAATTTCCCATGAATTCAGGCGAAGGGAAAAAAGAACAAAATAGATCAGAAATTTGGAGTTAGAGACTTCAAATTCAAATTTCTGAGCGTTCTGGTCTAGTTAATACACTGACAGGTTTCTCGGTCACAATAACCTCAATTCGTAGTCCTAGTAAAATCGAAGAACAGAAGAAAATCGAGCGCGTGAAGTGCTCAGCAAAGAAAAATAAATTAGAGGCAAGCAGCCAGCTGAACGAGGGAGGCAATAATTGGCTATTGACCGCGTTATCACTGCGCGTGAGAAACGGTGCGCCAGCCGTTGGGGGAACTGGCCTTTATTTAGACAGTTCTTGGCCCAATCAGGGCTCCAGTGATGATGGGTGAGAAACCCAGAGTTGGCGGGTTATCTCGAGGACTCTCGAGGACTTTTCAGTCTAACCCGCCATCGCCGTCTAACGCACTCCTCAACATGCCCAGTGTCTCATCGTTGACCTGTGAAAGGCGCCGATTAATGAGCGAACATCAATGTTCGCGATCGTGAGTTCCTAGGGGGGTAACAAGGAAGTTAAGGAGCAGTAACTTCGAACTTTCACTCCAAGATTTTTTATAGTAACTTATCTTGGCTCTTGGTATTAGTACGCCGATTTCAGTCAAGACTGATAACCTCATAGTTAACATTGATGTTAAAAGCCTTGGTTAACATCGTAGTTTGGCAAGTTTACTACCACCCCTGATTTTCTGTGCATATCACACAGAATTTCTCAGGATTTTCGTCATAGTGGTGGTGTAAACGGAGCTATAGCCCTCGAAAATACTATAAATTTCGTTTGAGGAGACGAGGATATCGCCAACATTGCTGAAAAAGGCTCTATGCATCGAGAAATGAAAAAATTCAGATTTCCTGTATGAAAAATTTCAGATTTTCTGTGCATATCACACAGAATTTCTTAGGATTTTCGTCATAGTGGTGGTGTAAACGGAGCTATAGCCCTCGAAAATACTATAAATTTCGTTTGAGGAGACGAGGATATCGCCAACAATGCTGAAAAAGGCTCTATGCATCGAGAAATGAAAAAATTCAGATTTCCTGTATGAAAAATTTCAGATTTTCTGTGCATATCACACAGAATTTCTCAGGATTTTCGTCATTGTGGTGGTGTAAACGGAGCTATAGCCCTCGAAAATACTATAAATTTCGTTTGAGGGGATGAGGATATCGCCAACAATACTGAAAAAAGCTCTATGCATCGAGAAATGAAAAATTCAGATTTCCTGTATGAAAAATTTCAGATTTTCTGTGCATATCACACAGAATTTCTCAGGATTTTCGTCATTGTGGTGGTGTAAACGGAGCTATAGCCCTCGAAAATACTATAAATTTCGTTTGAGGGGATGAGGATATCGCCAACAATGCTGAAAAAGGCTCTATGCATCGAGAAATGAAAAAATTCAGATTTCCTGTATGAAAAATTTCAGATTTTCTGTGCATATCACACAGAATTTCTCAGGATTTTCGTCATTGTGGTGGTGTAAACGGAGCTATAGCCCTCGAAAATACTATAAATTTCGTTTGAGGAGACGAGGATATCGCCAACAATGCTGAAAAAGGCTCTATGCATCGAGAAATGAAAAAATTCAGATTTCCTGTATGAAAAATTTCAGATTTTCTGTGCATATCACACAGAATTTCTCAGGATTTTCGTCATTGTGGTGGTGTAAACGGAGCTATAGCCCTCGAAAATACTATAAATTTCGTTTGAGGGGATGAGGATATCGCCAACAATGCTGAAAAAGGCTCTATGCATCGAGAAATGAAAAAATTCAGATTTCCTGTATGAAAAATTTCAGATTTTCTGTGCATATCACACAGAATTTCTCAGGATTTTCGTCATTGTGGTGGTGTAAACGGAGCTATAGCCCTCGAAAATACTATAAATTTCGTTTGAGGATGAGGATATCGCCAACAATGCTGAAAAAAGCTCTATGCATCGAGAAATGAAAAAATTCAGATTTCCTGTATGAAAAATTTCAGATTTTCTGTGCATATCACACAGAATTTCTCAGGATTTTCGTCATTGTGGTGGTGTAAACGGAGCTATAGCCCTCGAAAATACTATAAATTTCGTTTGAGGGGATGAGGATATCGCCAACAATGCTGAAAAAGGCTCTATGCATCGAGAAATGAAAAAATTCAGATTTCCTGTATGAAAAATTTCAGATTTTCTGTGCATATCACACAGAATTTCTCAGGATTTTCGTCATTGTGGTGGTGTAAACGGGACTTTAGCCCTCGCAAATACGATAAATTTCGTTTGAGGGGATGAGGATATCGCCAACAATGCTGAAAAAGGCTCTATGCATCGAGAAATGAAAAATTCAGATTTCCTGTATGAAAAATTTCCAGATTTTCTGTGCATATCACACAGAATTTCTCAGGATTTTCGTCATTGTGGTGGTGTAAACGGAGCTATAGCCCTCGAAAATACTATAAATTTCGTTTGAGGGGATGAGGATATCGCCAACAATACTGAAAAAAGCTCTATGCATCGAGAAATGAAAAAATTCAGATTTCCTGTATGAAAAATTTCAGATTTTCTGTGCATATCACACAGAATTTCTCAGGATTTTCGTCATTGTGGTGGTGTAAACGGAGCTATAGCCCTCGAAAATACTATAAATTTCGTTTGAGGGGATGAGGATATCGCCAACAATGCTGAAAAAGGCTCTATGCATCGAGAAATGAAAAAATTCAGATTTCCTGTATGAAAAATTTCAGATTTTCTGTGCATATCACACAGAATTTCTCAGGATTTTCGTCATTGTGGTGGTGTAAACGGAGCTATAGCCCTCGAAAATACTATAAATTTCGTTTGAGGGGATGAGGATATCGCCAACAATGCTGAAAAAGGCTCTATGCATCGAGAAATGAAAAAATTCAGATTTCCTGTATGAAAAATTTCAGATTTTCTGTGCATATCACACAGAATTTCTCAGATATTTCGGATTTTCCGTGCATATCACACAGAATTTCTCAGGATTTTCGTCATTGTGGTGGTGTAAACGGAGCTATAGCCCTCGAAAATACTATAAATTTCGTTTGAGGGGATGAGGATATCGCCAACAATGCTGAAAAAGACTCTATGCATCGAGAAATGAAAAAATTCAGATTTCCTGTATGAAAAATTTCAGATTTTCTGTGCATATCACACAGAATTTCTCAGGATTTTCGTCATTGTGGTGGTGTAAACGGAGCTATAGCCCTCGAAAATACTATAAATTTCGTTTGAGGGGATGAGGATATCGCCAACAATGCTGAAAAAGGCTCTATGCATCGAGAAATGAAAAAATTCAGATTTCCTGTATGAAAAATTTCAGATTTTCTGTGCATATCACACAGAATTTCTCAGGATTTTCGTCATTGTGGTGGTGTAAACGGAGCTATAGCCCTCGAAAATTCTATAAATTTCGTTAGAGGGGATGAGAATATCGCCAACAATGCTGAAAAAGGCTCTATGCATCGAGAAATGGAAAAATTCAGATTTCCTGTATGAAAAATTTCAGATTTTCTGTGCATATCACACAGAATTTCTCAGGATTTTCGTCATTGTGGTGGTGTAAACGGAGCTATAGCCCTCGAAAATACTATAAATTTCGTTTGAGGGGATGAGGATATCGCCAACAATGCTGAAAAAGCTCTATGCATCGAGAAATGAAAAATTCAGATTCCCTGTATGAAAAATTTCAGATTTTCTGTGCATATCACACAGAATTTCTCAGGATTTTCGTCATTGTGGTGGTGTAAACGGAGCTATAGCCCTCGAAAATACTATAAATTTCGTTTGAGGGGATGAGGATATCGCCAACAATGCTGAAAAAGGCTCTATGCATCGAGAAATGAAAAAATTCAGATTTCCTGTATGAAAAATTTCAGATTTTCTGTGCATATCACACAGAATTTCTCAGGATTTTCGTCATTGTGGTGGTGTAAACGGAGCTATAGCCCTCGAAAATACTATAAATTTCGTTTGAGGGGATGAGGATATCGCCAACAATGCTGAAAAAGGCTCTATGCATCGAGAAATGAAAAATTCAGATTTCTTGTATGAAAAATTTCAGATTTTCTGTGCATATCACACAGAATTTCTCAGGATTTTCGTCATTGTGGTGGTGTAAACGGAGCTATAGCCCTCGAAAATACTATAAATTTCGTTTGAGGGGATGAGGATATCGCCAACAATGCTGAAAAAGGCTCTATGCATTGAGAAATGAGAAAATTCAGATTTCCTGTATGAAAAATTTCAGATTTTCTGTGCATATCACACAGAATTTCTCAGGATTTTCGTCATTGTGGTGGTGTAAACGGAGCTATAGCCCTCGAAAATGCTATAAATTTCGTTTGAGCGGATGAGGATATCGCCAACAATGCTGAAAAAAGCTCTATGCATCGAGAAATGAAAAATTCAGATTTCCTGTATGAAAAATTTCAGATTTTCTGTGCATATCACACAGAATTTCTCAGGATTTTCGTCATTGTGGTGGTGTAAACGGAGCTATAGCCCTCGAAAATACTATAAATTTCGTTTGAGGGGATGAGGATATCGCCAACAATGCTGAAAAAGGCTCTATGCATCGAGAAATGAAAAAAATTCAGATTTCCTGTATGAAAAATTTCAGATTTTCTGTGCATATCACACAGAATTTCTCAGGATTTTCGTCATTGTGGTGGTGTAAACGGAGCTATAGCCCTCGAAAATACTATAAATTTCGTTTGAGGGGATGAGAATATCGCCAACAATGCTGAAAAAGACTCTATGCATCGAGAAATGAAAAAATTCAGATTTCCTGTATGAAAAATTTCAGATTTTCTGTGCATATCACACAGAATTTCTCAGGATTTTCGTCATTGTGGTGGTGTAAACGGAGCTATAGCCCTCGAAAATACTATAAATTTCGTTTGAGGAGACGAGGATATCGCCAACAATGCTGAAAAAGGCTCTATGCATCGAGAAATGAAAAAATTCAGATTTCCTGTATGAAAAATTTCAGATTTTCTGTGCATATCACACAGAATTTCTCAGGATTTTCGTCATTGTGGTGGTGTAAACGGAGCTATAGCCCTCGAAAATACTATAAATTTCGTTTGAGGGATGAGGATATCGCCAACAATGCTGAAAAAGGCTCTATGCATCGAGAAATGAAAAAATTCAGATTTCCTGTATGAAAAATTTCAGATTTTCTGTGCATATCACACAGAATTTCTCAGGATTTTCGTCATTGTGGTGGTGTAAACGGAGCTATAGCCCTCGAAAATACTATAAATTTCGTTTGAGGGGATGAGGATATCGCCAACAATGCTGAAAAAGGCTCTATGCATCGAGAAATGAAAAAATTCAGATTTCCTGTATGAAAAATTTCAGATTTTCCGTGCATATAACACAGAATTTCTCAGGATTTTCGTCATTGTGGTGGTGTAAACGGAGCTATAGCCCTCGAAAATACTATAAATTTCGTTTGAGGGGATGAGGATATCGCCAACAATGCTGAAAAAGGCTCTATGCATCGAGAAATGAAAAATTCAGATTTCCTGTATGAAAAATTTCAGATTTTCTGTGCATATCACACAGAATTTCTCAGGATTTTCGTCATTGTGGTGGTGTAAACGGAGCTATAGCCCTCGAAAATACTATAAATTTCGTTTGAGGGGATGAGGATATCGCCAACAATGCTGAAAAAGGCTCTATGCATCGAGAAATGAAAAATTCAGATTTCCTGTATGAAAAATTTCAGATTTTCTGTGCATATCACACAGTGTTTCTCAGGATTTTCGTCATTGTGGTGGTGTAAACGGAGCTATAGCCCTCGAAAATACTATAAATTTTGTTTGAGGGGATGAGGATATCGCCAACAATGCTGAAAAAGGCTCTATGCATCGAGAAATGAAAAAATTCAGATTTCCTGTATGAAAAATTTCAGATTTTCTGTGCATATCACACAGAATTTCTCAGGATTTTCGTCATTGTGGTGGTGTAAACGGAGCTATAGCCCTCGAAAATACTATAAATTTCGTTTGAGGGGATGAGGATATCGCCAACAATGCTGAAAAAGGCTCTATGCATCGAGAAATGAAAAAATTCAGATTTCCTGTATGAAAAATTTCAGATTTTCTGTGCATATCACACAGAATTTCTCAGGATTTTCGTCATTGTGGTGGTGTAAACGGAGCTATAGCCCTCGAAAATACTATAAATTTCGTTTGAGGGGACGAGGATATCGCCAACAATGCTGAAAAAAAGCTCTATGCATCGAGAAATGAAAAAATTCAGATTTCCTGTATGAAAAATTTCAGATTTTCTGTGCATATCACACAGAATTTCTCAGGATTTTCGTCATTGTGGTGGTGTAAACGGAGCTATAGCCCTCGAAAATTCTATAAATTTCGTATGGAAAAATTCAGATTTCCTGTATGAAAAATTTCAGATTTTCTGTGCATATCACACAGAATTTCTCAGGATTTTCGTCATTGTGGTGGTGTAAACGGAGCTATAGCCCTCGAAAATACTATAAATTTCGTTTGAGGATGAGGATATCGCCAACAATACTGAAAAAGACTCTATGCATCGAGAAATGAAAAAATTCAGATTTCCTGTATGAAAAATTTCAGATTTTCTGTGCATATCACACAGAATTTCTCAGGATTTTCGTCATTGTGGTGGTGTAAACGGAGCTATAGCCCTCGAAAATACTATAAATTTCGTTTGAGGGGATGAGGATATCGCCAACAATGCTGAAAAAGACTCTATGCATCGAGAAATGAAAAAATTCAGATTTCCTGTATGAAAAATTTCCAGATTTTCTGTGCATATAACACAGACTTTCTCAGGATTTTCGTCATTGTGGTGGTGTAAACGGAGCTATAGCCCTCGAAAATACTATAAATTTCGTTTGAGGGGATGAGGATATCGCCAACAATGCTGAAAAAGGCTCTATGCATCGAGAAATGAAAAATTCAGATTTCCTGTATGAAAAATTTCAGATTTTCTGTGCATATCACACAGAATTTCTCAGGATTTTCGTCATTGTGGTGGTGTAAACGGAGCTATAGCCCTCGAAAATTCTATAAATTTCGTTTGAGGGATGAGGATATCGCCAACAATGCTGAAAAAGGCTCTATGCATCGAGAAATGAAAAAATCAGATTTCCTGTATGAAAAATTTTAGATTTTCTGTGCATATCACACAGTGGTTCTCAGGATTTTCGTCATTGTGGTGGTGTAAACGGAGCTATAGCCCTCGAAAATACTATAAATTTCGTTTGAGGGGACGAGGATATCGCCAACAATGCTGAAAAAAAGCTCTATGCATCGAGAAATGAAAAAATTCAGATTTCCTGTATGAAAAATTTCAGATTTTCTGTGCATATCACACAGAATTTCTCAGGATTTTCGTCATTGTGGTGGTGTAAACGGAGCTATAGCCCTCGAAAATACTATAAATTTCGTTTGAGGGGATGAGGATATCGCCAACAATGCTGAAAAAGGCTCTATGCATCGAGAAATGAAAAAATTCAGATTTCCTGTATGAAAAATTTCAGATTTTCTGTGCATATCACACAGAATTTCTCAGGATTTTCGTCATTGTGGTGGTGTAAACGGAGCTATAGCCCTCGAAAATACTATAAATTTCGTTTGAGGGGATGAGGATATCGCCAACAATGCTGAAAAAGGCTCTATGCATCGAGAAATGAAAAAATTCAGATTTCCTGTATGAAAAATTTCAGATTTTCTGTGCATATCACACAGAATTTCTCAGGATTTTCGTCATTGTGGTGGTGTAAACGGAGCTATAGCCCTCGAAAATACTATAAATTTCGTTTGAGGGGATGAGGATATCGCCAACAATGCTGAAAAAGGCTCTATGCATCGAGAAATGAAAAAATTCAGATTTCCTGTATGAAAAATTTCAGATTTTCTGTGCATATCACACAGAATTTCTCAGGATTTTCGTCATTGTGGTGGTGTAAACGGAGCTATAGCCCTCGAAAATACTGTAAATTTCGTTAGAGGGATGAGAATATCGCCAACAATGCTGAAAAAGGCTCTATGCATCGAGAAATGAAAAAATTCAGATTTCCTGTATGAAAAATTTCAGATTTTCTGTGCATATCACACAGAATTTCTCAGGATTTTCGTCATTGTGGTGGTGTAAACGGAGCTATAGCCCTCGAAAATACTATAAATTTCGTTTGGGGGGATGAGGATATCGCCAACAATACTGAAAAAAGCTCTATGCACCGAGAAATGAAAAATTCAGATTTCTTGTATGAAAAATTTCAGATTTTCTGTGCATATCACACAGAATTTCTCAGGATTTTCGTCATTGTGGTGGTGTAAACGGAGCTATAGCCCTCGAAAATACTATAAATTTCGTTTGAGGGGATGAGGATATCGCCAACAATGCTGAAAAAGGCTCTATGCATCGAGAAATGAAAAAATTCAGATTTCCTGTATGAAAAATTTCAGATTTTCTGTGCATATCACACAGAATTTCTTAGGATTTTCGTCATTGTGGTGGTGTAAACGGAGCTATAGCCCTCGAAAATACTATAAATTTCGTTTGAGGGGATGAGGATATCGCCAACAATACTGAAAAAAGCTCTATGCATCGAGAAATGAAAAAATTCAGATTTCCTGTATGAAAAATTTCAGATTTTCTGTGCATATCACACAGAATTTCTTAGGATTTTCGTCATTGTGGTGGTGTAAACGGAGCTTTAGCCCTCGAAAATACGATAAATTTCGTTTGAGGGGATGAGGATATCGCCAACAATGCTGAAAAAGACTCTATGCATCGAGAAATGAAAAAATTCAGATTTCCTGTATGAAAAATTTCAGATTTTCTGTGCATATCACACAGAATTTCTCAGGATTTTCGTCATTGTGGTGGTGTAAACGGAGCTATAGCCCTCGAAAATACTATAAATTTCGTTTGAGGGGATGAGGATATCGCCAACAATGCTGAAAAAGGCTCTATGCATCGAGAAATGAAAAAATTCAGATTTCCTGTATGAAAAATTTCAGATTTTCTGTGCATATCACACAGAATTTCTCAGGATTTTCGTCATTGTGGTGGTGTAAACGGAGCTATAGCCCTCGAAAATACTATAAATTTCGTTTGAGGGGATGAGGATATCGCCAACAATGCTGAAAAAGACTCTATGCATCGAGAAATGAAAAATTCAGATTTCCTGTATGAAAAATTTCAGATTTTCTGTGCATATCACACAGAATTTCTCAGGATTTTCGTCATTGTGGTGGTGTAAACGGAGCTATAGCCCTCGAAAATACTATAAATTTCGTTTGAGGGGATGAGGATATCGCCAACAATGCTGAAAAAGGCTCTATGCATCGAGAAATGAAAAAATTCAGATTTCCTGTATGAAAAATTTCAGATTTTCTGTGCATATCACACAGAATTTCTCAGGATTTTCGTCATTGTGGTGGTGTAAACGGAGCTATAGCCCTCGAAAATACTATAAATTTCGTTTGAGGGGATGAGGATATCGCCAACAATGCTGAAAAAGGCTCTATGCATCGAGAAATGAAAAAATTCAGATTTCCTGTATGAAAAATTTCAGATTTTCTGTGCATATCACACAGAATTTCTCAGGATTTTCGTCATTGTGGTGGTGTAAACGGAGCTATAGCCCTCGAAAATACTATAAATTTCGTTTGAGGGGACGAGGATATCGCCAACAATGCTGAAAAAAAGCTCTATGCATCGAGAAATGAAAAAATTCAGATTTCCTGTATGAAAAATTTCAGATTTTCTGTGCATATCACACAGAATTTCTCAGGATTTTCGTCATTGTGGTGGTGTAAACGGAGCTATAGCCCTCGAAAATACTATAAATTTCGTTTGAGGGGATGAGGATATCGCCAACAATACTGAAAAAGGCTCTATGCATCGAGAAATGAAAATTCAGATTTCTGTATGAAAAATTTCAGATTTTCTGTGCACACAGAATTTCTCAGGATTTTCGTCATTGTGGTGGTGTAAACGGAGCTATAGCCCTCGAAAATACTATAAATTTCGTTTGAGGGGATGAGGATATCGCCAACAATACTGAAAAAAGCTCTATGCATCGAGAAATGAAAAATTCAGATTTCCTGTATGAAAAATTTCAGATTTTCTGTGCATATCACACAGAATTTCTCAGGACTTTCGTCATTGTGGTGGTGTAAACGGAGCTATAGCCCTCGAAAATACTATAAATTTCGTTTGAGGGATGAGGATATCGCCAACAATGCTGAAAAAGGCTCTATGCATCGAGAAATGAAAAAATTCAGATTTCCTGTATGAAAAATTTCAGATTTTCTGTGCATATCACACAGAATTTCTCAGGATTTTCGTCATTGTGGTGGTGTAAACGGAGCTATAGCCCTCGAAAATACTATAAATTTCGTTTGAGGGGATGAGGATATCGCCAACAATGCTGAAAAAGGCTCTATGCATCGAGAAATGAAAAATTCAGATTTCCTGTATGAAAAATTTCAGATTTTCTGTGCATATCACACAGAATTTCTCAGGATTTTCGTCATTGTGGTGGTGTAAACGGAGCTATAGCCCTCGAAAATACTATAAATTTCGTTTGAGGGGATGAGGATATCGCCAACAATGCTGAAAAAGACTCTATGCATCGAGAAATGAAAAATTCAGATTTCCTGTATGAAAAATTTCCAGATTTTCCGTGCATATCACACAGAATTTCTCAGGATTTTCGTCATTGTGGTGGTGTAAACGGAGCTATAGCCCTCGAAAATACTATAAATTTCGTTTGAGGGGATGAGGATATCGCCAACAATGCTGAAAAAGACTCTATGCATCGAGAAATGAAAAAATTCAGATTTCCTGTATGAAAAATTTCAGATTTTCTGTGCATATCACACAGAATTTCTCAGGATTTTCGTCATTGTGGTGGTGTAAACGGAGCTATAGCCCTCGAAAATACTATAAATTTCGTTTGAGGGGATGAGGATATCGCCAACAATGCTGAAAAAGGCTCTATGCATCGAGAAATGAAAAAATTCAGATTTCCTGTATGAAAAATTTCAGATTTTCTGTGCATATCACACAGAATTTCTCAGGATTTTCGTCATTGTGGTGGTGTAAACGGAGCTATAGCCCTCGAAAATACTATAAATTTCGTTTGAGGGGATGAGGATATCGCCAACAATGCTGAAAAAGACTCTATGCATCGAGAAATGAAAAAATTCAGATTTCCTGTATGAAAAATTTCAGATTTTCTGTGCATATCACACAGAATTTCTCAGGATTTTCGTCATTGTGGTGGTGTAAACGGAGCTATAGCCCTCGAAAATACTATAAATTTCGTTTGAGGGGATGAGGATATCGCCAACAATGCTGAAAAAGGCTCTATGCATCGAGAAATGAAAAAATTCAGATTTCCTGTATGAAAAATTTCAGATTTTCTGTGCATATCACACAGAATTTCTCAGGATTTTCGTCATTGTGGTGGTGTAAACGGAGCTATAGCCCTCGAAAATACTATAAATTTCGTTTGAGGGGACGAGGATATCGCCAACAATGCTGAAAAAGGCTCTATGCATCGAGAAATGAAAAAATTCAGATTTCCTGTATGAAAAATTTCAGATTTTCTGTGCATATCACACAGAATTTCTCAGGATTTTCGTCATTGTGGTGGTGTAAACGGAGCTATAGCCCTCGAAAATACTATAAATTTCGTTTGAGGGGATGAGGATATCGCCAACAATGCTGAAAAAGGCTCTATGCATCGAGAAATGAAAAAATTCAGATTTCCTGTATGAAAAATTTCAGATTTTCTGTGCATATCACACAGAATTTCTCAGGATTTTCGTCATTGTGGTGGTGTAAACGGAGCTATAGCCCTCGAAAATACTATAAATTTCGTTTGAGGGGATGAGGATATCGCCAACAATGCTGAAAAAGGCTCTATGCATCGAGAAATGAAAAAATTCAGATTTCCTGTATGAAAAATTTCAGATTTTCTGTGCATATCACACAGAATTTCTCAGGATTTTCGTCATAGTGGTGGTGTAAACGGAGCTATAGCCCTCGAAAATACTATAAATTTCGTTTGAGGGGATGAGGATATCGCCAACAATGCTGAAAAAGGCTCTATGCATCGAGAAATGAAAAAATTCAGATTTCCTGTATGAAAAATTTCAGATTTTCTGTGCATATCACACAGAATTTCTCAGGATTTTCGTCATTGTGGTGGTGTAAACGGAGCTATAGCCCTCGAAAATACTGTAAATTTCGTTTGAGGGGATGAGGATATCGCCAACAATGCTGAAAAAGGCTCTATGCATCGAGAAATGAAAAATTCAGATTTCCTGTATGAAAAATTTCATATTTTCTGTGCATATCACACAGAATTTCTCAGGATTTTCGTCATAGTGGTGGTGTAAACGGAGCTATAGCCCTCGAACAAACTGAAAATTTCGTTAGAGGGATGAGGATATCGACAGCAATGCTGAAAAAGGCTCTATGCATCGAGAAATGAAAAAATTCAGATTTCCTGTATGAAAAATTTCAGATTTTCTGTGCATATCACACAGAATTTCTCAGGATTTTCGTCATTGTGGTGGTGTAAACGGAGCTATAGCCCTCGAAATTACGATAAATTTCGTTTGAGGGGATGAGGATATCGCCAACAATGCTGAAAAAGGCTCTATGCATCGAGAAATGAAAAAATTCAGATTTCCTGTATGAAAAATTTCAGATTTTCTGTGCATATCACACAGAATTTCTCAGGATTTTCGTCATTGTGGTGGTGTAAACGGAGCTATAGCCCTCGAAAATACTATAAATTTCGTTAGAGGGGATGAGAATATCGCCAACAATGCTGAAAAAGGCTCTATGCATCGAGAAATGAAAAAATTCAGATTTCCTGTATGAAAAATTTCAGATTTTCTGTGCATATCACACAGAATTTCTCAGGATTTTCGTCATTGTGGTGGTGTAAACGGAGCTATAGCCCTCGAAAATACTATAAATTTCGTTTGAGGGGATGAGGATATCGCCAACAATGCTGAAAAAGGCTCTATGCATCGAGAAATGAAAAAATTCAGATTTCCTGTATGAAAAATTTCAGATTTTCTGTGCATATCACACAGAATTTCTCAGGATTTTCGTCATTGTGGTGGTGTAAACGGAGCTATAGCCCTCGAAATTACGATAAATTTCGTTAGAGGGATGAGAATATCGCCAACAATGCTGAAAAAGGCTCTATGCATCGAGAAATGAAAAAATTCAGATTTCCTGTATGAAAAATTTCAGATTTTCTGTGCATATCACACAGAATTTCTCAGGATTTTCGTCATTGTGGTGGTGTAAACGGAGCTATAGCCCTCGAAAATACTATAAATTTCGTTTGAGGGGATGAGGATATCGCCAACAATGCTGAAAAAGGCTCTATGCATCGAGAAATGAAAAATTCAGATTTCCTGTATGAAAAATTTCAGATTTTCTGTGCATATCACACAGAATTTCTCAGGATTTTCGTCATTGTGGTGGTGTAAACGGAGCTATAGCCCTCGAAAATACTATAAATTTCGTTTGAGGGGATGAGGATATCGCCAACAATGCTGAAAAAGGCTCTATGCATCGAGAAATGAAAAAATTCAGATTTCCTGTATGAAAAATTTCAGATTTTCTGTGCATATCACACAGAATTTCTCAGGATTTTCGTCATTGTGGTGGTGTAAACGGAGCTATAGCCCTCGAAAATACTATAAATTTCGTTTGAGGGGATGAGGATATCGCCAACAATGCTGAAAAAGGCTCTATGCATCGAGAAATGAAAAAATTCAGATTCCCTGTATGAAAAATTTCAGATTTTCTGTGCATATCACACAGAATTTCTCAGGATTTTCGTCATTGTGGTGGTGTAAACGGAGCTATAGCCCTCGAAAATACTATAAATTTCGTTTGAGGGGATGAGGATATCGCCAACAATGCTGAAAAAGGCTCTATGCATCGAGAAATGAAAAATTCAGATTTCCTGTATGAAAAATTTCAGATTTTCTGTGCATATCACACAGAATTTCTCAGGATTTTCGTCATTGTGGTGGTGTAAACGGAGCTATAGCCCTCGAAAATACTATAAATTTCGTTTGAGGGATGAGGATATCGCCAACAATGCTGAAAAAGGCTCTATGCATCGAGAAATGAAAAATTCAGATTTCCTGTATGAAAAATTTCAGATTTTCTGTGCATATCACACAGAATTTCTCAGGATTTTCGTCATTGTGGTGGTGTAAACGGAGCTATAGCCCTCGAAAATTCTATAAATTTCGTTTGAGGGATGAGGAGATGGCCAACAATGCTGAAAAAGGCTCTATGCATCGAGAAATGAAAAAATTCAGATTTCCTGTATGAAAAATTTCAGATTTTCTGTGCATATCACACAGAATTTCTCAGGATTTTCGTCATTGTGGTGGTGTAAACGGAGCTATAGCCCTCGAAAATACTATAAATTTCGTTTGAGGGGATGAGGATATCGCCAACAATGCTGAAAAAGGCTCTATGCATTGAGAAATGAAAAAATTCAGATTTCCTGTATGAAAAATTTCAGATTTTCTGTGCATATCACACAGAATTTCTCAGGATTTTCGTCATTGTGGTGGTGTAAACGGAGCTATAGCCCTCGAAAATACTATAAATTTCGTTTGAGGGGATGAGGATATCGCCAACAATGCTGAAAAAGGCTCTATGCATCGAGAAATGAAAAATTCAGATTTCCTGTATGAAAAATTTTAGATTTTCTGTGCATATCACACAGAATTTCTCAGGATTTTCGTCATTGTGGTGGTGTAAACGGAGCTATAGCCCTCGAAAATACTATAAATTTCGTTTGAGGATGAGAATATCGCCAACAATGCTGAAAAAGGCTCTATGCATCGAGAAATGAAAAAATTCAGATTTCCTGTATGAAAAATTTCAGATTTTCTGTGCATATCACACAGAATTTCTCAGGATTTTCGTCATTGTGGTGGTGTAAACGGAGCTATAGCCCTCGAAAATACTATAAATTTCGTTTGAGGGGATGAGGATATCGCCAACAATGCTGAAAAAGGCTCTATGCATCGAGAAATGAAAAAATTCAGATTTCCTGTATGAAAAATTTCAGATTTTCTGTGCATATCACACAGAATTTCTCAGGATTTTCGTCATTGTGGTGGTGTAAACGGAGCTATAGCCCTCGAAAATACTATAAATTTCGTTTGAGGGGATGAGGATATCGCCAACAATGCTGAAAAAGGCTCTATGCATCGAGAAATGAAAAAATTCAGATTTCCTGTATGAAAAATTTCAGATTTTCTGTGCATATAACACAGAATTTCTCAGGATTTTCGTCATTGTGGTGGTGTAAACGGAGCTATAGCCCTCGAAAATACTATAAATTTCGTTTGAGGGGATGAGGATATCGCCAACAATGCTGAAAAAGGCTCTATGCATCGAGAAATGAAAAAATTCAGATTTCCTGTATGAAAAATTTCAGATTTTCTGTGCATATCACACAGAATTTCTCAGGATTTTCGTCATTGTGGTGGTGTAAACGGAGCTATAGCCCTCGAAAATACTATAAATTTCGTTTGGGGGGATGAGGATATCGCCAACAATGCTGAAAAAGGCTCTATGCATCGAGAAATGAAAAATTAAGATTTCCTGTATGAAAAATTTCAGATTTTCTGTGCATATCACACAGAATTTCTCAGGATTTTCGTCATTGTGGTGGTGTAAACGGAGCTATAGCCCTCGAAAATACTATAAATTTCGTTTGAGGGGATGAGGATATCGCCAACAATGCTGAAAAAGGCTCTATGCATCGAGAAATGAAAAAATTCAGATTTCCTGTATGAAAAATTTCAGATTTTCTGTGCATATCACACAGAATTTCTCAGGATTTTCGTCATTGTGGTGGTGTAAACGGAGCTATAGCCCTCGAAAATACTATAAATTTCGTTTGAGGGGATGAGGATATCGCCAACAATGCTGAAAAAGGCTCTATGCATCGAGAAATGAAAAAATTCAGATTTCCTGTATGAAAAATTTCAGATTTTCTGTGCATATCACACAGAATTTCTCAGGATTTTCGTCATTGTGGTGGTGTAAACGGAGCTATAGCCCTCGAAAATACTATAAATTTCGTTTGAGGGGATGAGGATATCGCCAACAATGCTGAAAAAGGCTCTATGCATCGAGAAATGAAAAAATTCAGATTTCCTGTATGAAAAATTTCAGATTTTCTGTGCATATCACACAGAATTTCTCAGGATTTTCGTCATTGTGGTGGTGTAAACGGAGCTATAGCCCTCGAAAATACTATAAATTTCGTTTGGGGGGATGAGGATATCGCCAACAATGCTGAAAGAGGCTTTATGCATCGAGAAATGAAAAAATTCAGATTTCCTGTATGAAAAATTTCAGATTTTCTGTGCATATCACACAGAATTTCTCAGGATTTTCGTCATTGTGGTGGTGTAAACGGAGCTATAGCCCTCGAAAATACTATAAATTTCGTTTGAGGATGAGGATATCGCCAACAATGCTGAAAAAGGCTCTATGCATCGAGAAATGAAAAAATTCAGATTTCCTGTATGAAAAATTTCAGATTTTCTGTGCATATCACACAGAATTTCTCAGGATTTTCGTCATTGTGGTGGTGTAAACGGAGCTATAGCCCTCGAAAATACTATAAATTTCGTTTGAGGGGATGAGGATATCGCCAACAATGCTGAAAAAGGCTCTATGCATCGAGAAATGAAAAAATTCAGATTTCCTGTATGAAAAATTTCAGATTTTCTGTGCATATCACACAGAATTTCTCAGGATTTTCGTCATTGTGGTGGTGTAAACGGAGCTATAGCCCTCGAAAATACTATAAATTTCGTTTGAGGGGATGAGGATATCGCCAACAATGCTGAAAAAGGCTCTATGCATCGAGAAATGAAAAATTCAGATTTCCTGTATGAAAAATTTCAGATTTTCTGTGCATATCACACAGAATTTCTCAGGATTTTCGTCATTGTGGTGGTGTAAACGGAGCTATAGCCCTCGAAAATACTATAAATTCCGTTTGGGGGGATGAGGATATCGCCAACAATGCTGAAAGAGGCTTTATGCATCGAGAAATGAAAAAATTCAGATTTCCTGTATGAAAAATTTCAGATTTTCTGTGCATATCACACAGAATTTCTCAGGATTTTCGTCATTGTGGTGGTGTAAACGGAGCTATAGCCCTCGAAAATACTATAAATTTCGTTTGGGGGGATGAGGATATCGCCAACAATGCTGAAAAAGACTCTATGCATCGAGAAATGAAAAAATTCAGATTTCCTGTATGAAAAATTTCAGATTTTCTGTGCATATCACACAGAATTTCTCAGGATTTTCGTCATTGTGGTGGTGTAAACGGAGCTATAGCCCTCGAAAATTCTATAAATTTCGTTTGAGGGATGAGGATATCGCCAACAATGCTGAAAAAGGCTCTATGCATCGAGAAATGAAAAAATTCAGATTTCCTGTATGAAAAATTTCAGATTTTCTGTGCATATCACACAGAATTTCTCAGGATTTTCGTCATTGTGGTGGTGTAAACGGAGCTATAGCCCTCGAAAATACTATAAATTTCGTTTGAGGGGATGAGGATATCGCCAACAATGCTGAAAAAGGCTCTATGCATCGAGAAATGAAAAAATTCAGATTTCCTGTATGAAAAATTTCAGATTTTCTGTGCATATCACACAGAATTTCTCAGGATTTTCGTCATTGTGGTGGTGTAAACGGAGCTATAGCCCTCGAAAATACTATAAATTTCGTTTGAGGGGATGAGGATATCGCCAACAATGCTGAAAAAGGCTCTATGCATCGAGAAATGAAAAATTCAGATTTCCTGTATGAAAAATTCCAGATTTTCTGTGCATATCACACAGTGTTTCTCAGGATTTTCGTCATTGTGGTGGTGTAAACGGAGCTATAGCCCTCGAAAATACTATAAATTTCGTTTGAGGGGATGAGGATATCGCCAACAATGCTGAAAAAGGCTCTATGCATCGAGAAATGAAAAATTCAGATTTCCTGTATGAAAAATTTCAGATTTTCTGTGCATATCACACAGTTTCTCAGGATTTTCGTCATTGTGGTGGTGTAAACGGAGCTATAGCCCTCGAAAATACTATAAATTTCGTTTGAGGGGATGAGGATATCGCCAACAATGCTGAAAAAGGCTCTATGCATCGAGAAATGAAAAAATTCAGATTTCCTGTATGAAAAATTTCAGATTTTCTGTGCATATCACACAGAATTTCTCAGGATTTTCGTCATTGTGGTGGTGTAAACGGAGCTATAGCCCTCGAAAATACTATAAATTTCGTTTGAGGGGATGAGGATATCGCCAACAATGCTGAAAAAGGCTCTATGCATCGAGAAATGAAAAAATTCAGATTTCCTGTATGAAAAATTTCAGATTTTCTGTGCATATCACACAGAATTTCTCAGGATTTTCGTCATTGTGGTGGTGTAAACAAAGCTAAAGCCCTCGAAAATTCTATAAATTTCGTTTGAGGGGATGAGAATATCGCCAACAATGCTGAAAAAGACTCTATGCATCGAGAAATGAAAAAATTCAGATTTCCTGTATGAAAAATTTCAGATTTTCTGTGCATATCACACAGAATTTCTCAGGATTTTCGTCATTGTGGTGGTGTAAACGGAGCTATAGCCCTCGAAAATACTATAAATTTCGTTTGATGGGATGAGGATATCGCCAACAATGCTGGAAAAGGCTCTATGCATCGAGAAATGAAAAAATTCAGATTTCCTGTATGAAAAATTTCAGATTTTCTGTGCATATCACACAGAATTTCTCAGGATTTTCGTCATTGTGGTGGTGTAAACGGAGCTATAGCCCTCGAAAATACTATAAATTTCGTTTGAGGGGATGAGAATATCGCCAACAATGCTGAAAAAGACTCTATGCATCGAGAAATGAAAAATTCAGATTTCGTGTATGAAAAATTTCAGATTTTCTGTGCATATCACACAGAATTTCTTAGGATTTTCGTCATTGTGGTGGTGTAAACGGAGCTATAGCCCTCGAAAATACTATAAATTTCGTTTGAGGGGACGAGGATATCGCCAACAATGCTGAAAAAGGCTCTATGCATCGAGAAATGAAAAAATTCAGATTTCCTGTATGAAAAATTTCAGATTTTCTGTGCATATCACACAGAATTTCTCAGGATTTTCGTCATTGTGGTGGTGTAAACGGAGCTATAGCCCTCGAAAATACTATAAATTTCGTTTGAGGGGATGAGGATATCGCCAACAATGCTGAAAAAGGCTCTATGCATCGAGAAATGAAAAATTCAGATTTCCTGTATGAAAAATTTCAGATTTTCTGTGCATATCACACAGAATTTCTCAGGATTTTCGTCATTGTGGTGGTGTAAACGGAGCTATAGCCCTCGAAAATACTATAAATTTCGTTTGAGGGGATGAGGATATCGCCAACAATGCTGAAAAAGGCTCTATGCATCGAGAAATGAAAAATTCAGATTTCCTGTATGAAAAATTTTAGATTTTCTGTGCATATCACACAGAATTTGTCCGGATTTTCGTCATTGTGGTGGTGTAAACGGAGCTATAGCCCTCGAAAATACTATAAATTTCGTTTGAGGGGATGAGAATATCGCCAACAATGCTGAAAAAGGCTCTATGCATCGAGAAATGAAAAATTCAGATTTCCTGTATGAAAAATTTCAGATTTTCTGTGCATATCACACAGAATTTCTCAGGATTTTCGTCATTGTGGTGGTGTAAACGGAGCTGTAGCCCTCGAAAATACTATAAATTTCGTTTGAGGGGATGAGGATATCGCCAACAATGCTGAAAAAGGCTCTATGCATCGAGAAATGAAAAAATTCAGATTTCCTGTATGAAAAATTTCAGATTTTCTGTGCATATCACACAGAATTTCTCAGGATTTTCGTCATTGTGGTGGTGTAAACGGAGCTATAGCCCTCGAAAATACTATAAATTTCGTTTGAGGGGATGAGAATATCGCCAACAATGCTGAAAAAGGCTCTATGCATCGAGAAATGAAAAATTCAGATTTCCTGTATGAAAAATTTCAGATTTTCTGTGCATATCACACAAAATTTCTCAGGATTATCGTCATTGTGGTGGTGTAAACGGAGCTATAGCCCTCGAAAATACTATAAATTTCGTTTGAGGGGATGAGGATATCGCCAACAATGCTGAAAAAGGCTCTATGCATCGAGAAATGAAAAAATTCAGATTTCCTGTATGAAAAATTTCAGATTTTCTGTGCATATCACACAGAATTTCTCAGGATTTTCGTCATTGTGGTGGTGTAAACGGAGCTATAGCCCTCGAAAATACTATAAATTTCGTTTGAGGGGATGAGGATATCGCCAACAATGCTGAAAAAGGCTCTATGCATCGAGAAATGAAAATTCAGATTTCCTGTATGAAAAATTTCAGATTTTCTGTGCATATCACACAGAATTTCTCAGGATTTTCGTCATTGTGGTGGTGTAAACGGAGCTATAGCCCTCGAAAATACTATAAATTTCGTTTGAGGGGATGAGGATATCGCCAACAATGCTGAAAAAGGCTCTATGCATCGAGAAATGAAAAAAATTCAGATTTCCTGTATGAAAAATTTCAGATTTTCTGTGCATATCACACAGAATTTCTCAGGATTTTCGTCATTGTGGTGGTGTAAACGGAGCTATAGCCCTCGAAAATTCTATAAATTTCGTATGGAAAAATTCAGATTTCCTGTATGAAAAATTTTAGATTTTCTGTGCATATCACACAGAATTTCTCAGGATTTTCGTCATTGTGGTGGTGTAAACGGAGCTATAGCCCTCGAAAATACTATAAATTTCGTTTGAGGAGATGAGGATATCGCCAACAATGCTGAAAAAGGCTCTATGCATCGAGAAATGAAAAAATTCAGATTTCCTGTATGAAAAATTTCAGATTTTCTGTGCATATCACACAGAATTTCTCAGGATTTTCGTCATTGTGGTGGTGTAAACGGAGCTATAGCCCTCGAAAATACTATAAATTTCGTTTGAGGGGATGAGGATATCGCCAACAATGCTGAAAAAGGCTCTATGCATCGAGAAATGAAAAATTTCAGATTCCCTGTATGAAAAATTTCAGATTTTCTGTGCATATCACACAGAATTTCTCAGGATTTTCGTCATTGTGGTGGTGTAAACGGAGCTATAGCCCTCGAAAATACTATAAATTTCGTTTGAGGGGATGAGGATATCGCCAACAATACTGAAAAAAGCTCTATGCATCGAGAAATGAAAAAATTCAGATTTCCTGTATGAAAAATTTCAGATTTTCTGTGCATATCACACAGAATTTCTCAGGATTTTCGTCATTGTGGTGGTGTAAACGGAGCTATAGCCCTCGAAAATACTATAAATTTCGTTTGAGGGGATGAGGATATCGCCAACAATGCTGAAAAAGGCTCTATGCATCGAGAAATGAAAAAATTCAGATTTCCTGTATGAAAAATTTCAGATTTTCTGTGCATATCACACAGAATTTCTCAGGATTTTCGTCATTGTGGTGGTGTAAACGGAGCTATAGCCCTCGAAAATACTATAAATTTCGTATGGAAAAATTCAGATTTCCTGTATGAAAAATTTCAGATTTTCTGTGCATATCACACAGAATTTCTCAGGATTTTCGTCATTGTGGTGGTGTAAACAAAGCTAAAGCCCTCGAAAATTCTATAAATTTCGTTTGATGGGATGAGGATATCGCCAACAATGCTGAAAAAGGCTCTATGCATCGAGAAATGAAAAATTCAGATTTCCTGTATGAAAAATTTCAGATTTTCTGTGCATATCACACAGAATTTCTCAGGATTTTCGTCATTGTGGTGGTGTAAACGGAGCTATAGCCCTCGAAAATACTATAAATTTCGTTTGAGGGGATGAGGATATCGCCAACAATACTGAAAAAGGCTCTATGCATCGAGAAATGAAAAAATTCAGATTTCCTGTATGAAAAATTTCAGATTTTCTGTGCATATCACACAGAATTTCTCAGGATTTTCGTCATTGTGGTGGTGTAAACGGAGCTATAGCCCTCGAAAATTCTATAAATTTCGTATGGAAAAATTCAGATTTCCTGTATGAAAAATTTCAGATTTTCTGTGCATATCACACAGAATTTCTCAGGATTTTCGTCATTGTGGTGGTGTAAACGGAGCTATAGCCCTCGAAAATACTATAAATTTCGTTTGAGGGGATGAGGATATCGCCAACAATGCTGAAAAAGGCTCTATGCATCGAGAAAAGAAAAAAATTCAGATTTCCTGTATGAAAAATTTTAGATTTTCTGTGCATATCACACAGAATTTCTCAGGATTTTCGTCATTGTGGTGGTGTAAACGGAGCTATAGCCCTCGAAAATACTATAAATTTCGTTTGAGGGGATGAGGATATCGCCAACAATGCTGAAAAAGGCTCTATGCATCGAGAAATGAAAAAATTCAGATTTCCTGTATGAAAAATTTCAGATTTTCTGTGCATATCACACAGAATTTCTCAGGATTTTCGTCATTGTGGTGGTGTAAACGGAGCTATAGCCCTCGAAAATACTATAAATTTCGTTTGAGGGGATGAGGATATCGCCAACAATACTGAAAAAGGCTCTATGCATCGAGAAATGAAAAACATCCAGATTTCCTGTATGAAAAATTTCAGATTTTCTGTGCATATCACACAGAATTTCTCAGGATTTTCGTGTTTGTGATAGTGTAAACGGAGCTATAGCCCTCGAAAATACTATAAATTTCGTTTGAGGGGATGAGGATATCGCCAACAATGCTGAAAAAGGCTCTATGCATCGAGAAATGAAAAAATTCAGATTTCCTGCATGAAAAATTTCAGATTTTCTGTGCATATCACACAGAATTTCTCAGGATTTTCGTCATTGTGGTGGTGTAAACAGGGCTATAGCCCGTGAAAATACAAGAAATTTCGTTTGAGGGGATGAGGATATCGCCAACAATACTGAAAAAGCTCTATGCATCGAGAAATGAAAAAATTCAGATTTCCTGTATGAAAAATTTCAGATTTTCTGTGCATATCACACAGAATTTCTCAGGATTTTCGTCATTGTGGTGGTGTAAACGGAGCTATAGCCCTCGAAAATACTATAAATTTCGTTTGAGGGGATGAGGATATCGCCAACAATGCTGAAAAAGGCTCTATGCATCGAGAAATGAAAAATTCAGATTTCCTGTATGAAAAATTTCAGATTTTCTGTGCATATCACACAGAATTTCTCAGGATTTTCGTCATTGTGGTGGTGTAAACGGAGCTATAGCCCTCGAAAATACTATAAATTTCGTTTGAGGGGATGAGGATATCGCCAACAATGCTGAAAAAGGCTCTATGCATCGAGAAATGAAAAATTCAGATTTCCTGTATGAAAAATTTCAGATTTTCTGTGCATATCACACAGAATTTCTCAGGATTTTCGTCATTGTGGTGGTGTAAACGGAGCTATAGCCCTCGAAAATACTATAAATTTCGTTTGAGGGGATGAGGATATCGCCAACAATACTGAAAAAAGCTCTATGCACCGAGAAATGAAAAATTCAGATTTCTTGTATGAAAAATTTCAGATTTTCTGTGCATATCACACAGAATTTCTCAGGATTTTCGTCATTGTGGTGGTGTAAACGGAGCTATAGCCCTCGAAAATACTATAAATTTCGTTTGAGGGGATGAGGATATCGCCAACAATACTGAAAAAAGCTCTATGCATCGAGGAATGAATAATTCAGATTTGCTGTATGAAAAATTTCAGACTTTCTGCGCATATCACACAGAATTTCTCAGGATTTTCGTCATTGTGGTGGTGTAAACGGAGCTATAGCCCTCGAAAATACTATAAATTTCGTTTGAGGGGATGAGGATATCGCCAACAATACTGAAAAAGGCTCTATGCATCGAGAAATGAAAAATTCAGATTTCCTGTATGAAAAATTTCAGATTTTCTGTGCATATCACACAGAATTTCTCAGGATTTTCGTCATTGTGGTGGTGTAAACGGAGCTATAGCCCTCGAAAATTCTATAAATTTCGTTTGAGGGGATGAGGATATCGCCAACAATGCTGAAAAAGGCTCTATGCATCGAGAAATGAAAAATTCAGATTTCCTGTATGAAAAATTTCAGATTTTCTGTGCATATCACACAGAATTTCTCAGGATTTTCGTCATTGTGGTGGTGTAAACGGAGCTATAGCCCTCGAAAATACTATAAATTTCGTTTGAGGGATGAGGATATCGCCAACAATACTGAAAAAGGCTCTATGCATCGAGAAATGAAAAATTCAGACTTCCTGTATGAAAAATTTCAGATTTTCTGTGCATACCACACAGAATTTCTCAGGATTTTCGTCATTGTGGTGGTGTAAACAAAGCTAAAGCCCTCGAAAATTCTATAAATTTCGTTTGGAGAGATGAGGATATCGCCAACAATACTGAAAAAAGCTCTATGCATCGAGAAATGAAAAAATTCAGATTTCCTGTATGAAAAATTTCAGATTTTCTGTGCATATCACACAGAATTTCTCAGGATTTTCGTCATTGTGGTGGTGTAAACGGAGCTATAGCCCTCGAAAATACTATAAATTTCGTTTGAGGGGATGAGGATATCGCCAACAATGCTGAAAAAGGCTCTATGCATCGAGAAATGAAAAAATTCAGATTTCCTGTATGAAAAATTTCAGATTTTCTGTGCATATCACACAGAATTTCTCAGGATTTTCGTCATTGTGGTGGTGTAAACGGAGCTATAGCCCTCGAAAATACTATAAATTTTGTTTGAGGGGATGAGGATATCGCCAACAATACTGAAAAAAGCTCTATGCATCGAGAAATGAAAAATTCAGATTTCTTGTATGAAAAATTTCAGATTTTCTGTGCATATCACACAGAATTTCTTAGGATTTTCGTCATTGTGGTGGTGTAAACGGAGCTATAGCCCTCGAAAATACTATAAATTTCGTTTGAGGGGATGAGGATATCGCCAACAATGCTGAAAAAGGCTCTATGCATCGAGAAATGAAAAAATTCAGATTTCCTGTATGAAAAATTTCAGATTTTCTGTGCATATCACACAGAATTTCTCAGGATTTTCGTCATTGTGGTGGTGTAAACGGAGCTATAGCCCTCGAAAATACTATAAATTTCGTTTGAGGGGATGAGGATATCGCCAACAATGCTGAAAAAGGCTCTATGCATCGAGAAATGAAAAATTCAGATTTCCTGTATGAAAAATTTCCAGATTTTCTGTGCATATCACACAGAATTTCTCAGGATTTTCGTCATTGTGGTGGTGTAAACGGAGCTATAGCCCTCGAAAATACTATAAATTTCGTTTGAGGGGATGAGAATATCGCCAACAATGCTGAAAAAGGCTCTATGCATCGAGAAATGAAAAATTCAGATTCCCTGTTTGAAAAATTTCAGATTTTCTGTGCATATCACACAGAGTTTCTCAGGATTTTCGTCATTGTGGTGGTGTAAACGGAGCTATAGCCCTCGAAAATACTATAAATTTCGTTTGAGGGGACGAGGATATCGCCAACAATACTGAAAAAGGCTCTATGCATCGAGAAATGAAAAATTCAGATTTCCTGTATGAAAAATTTCAGATTTTCTGTGCATATCACACAGAATTTCTCAGGATTTTCGTCATTGTGGTGGTGTAAACGGAGCTATAGCCCTCGAAAATACTATAAATTTCGTTTGAGGGGATGAGGATATCGCCAACAATGCTGAAAAAGGCTCTATGCATCGAGAAATGAAAAATTCAGATTTCCTGTATGAAAAATTTCAGATTTTCTGTGCATATCACACAGAATTTCTCAGGATTTTCGTCATTGTGGTGGTGTAAACGGAGCTATAGCCCTCGAAAATACTATAAATTTCGTTTGAGGGGATGAGGATATCGCCAACAATGCTGAAAAAGGCTCTATGCATCGAGAAATGAAAAAAATTTAGATTTCCTGTATGAAAAATTTCAGATTTTCTGTGCATATCACACAGAATTTCTCAGGATTTTCGTCATTGTGGTGGTGTAAACGGAGCTATAGCCCTCGAAAATTCTATAAATTTCGTATGGAAAAATTCAGATTTCCTGTATGAAAAATTTTAGATTTTCTGTGCATATCACACAGAATTTCTCAGGATTTTCGTCATTGTGGTGGTGTAAACGGAGCTATAGCCCTCGAAAATACTATAAATTTCGTTTGAGGGGATGAGGATATCGCCAACAATACTGAAAAAGGCTCTATGCATCGAGAAATGAAAAAATTCAGATTTCCTGTATGAAAAATTTCAGATTTTCTGTGCATATCACACAGAATTTCTCAGGATTTTCGTCATTGTGGTGGTGTAAACGGAGCTATAGCCCTCGAAAATACTATAAATTTCGTTTGAGGGGATGAGGATATCGCCAACAATACTGAAAAAGCTCTATGCATCGAGAAATGAAAAATTCAGATTTCCTGTATGAAAATTTCAGATTTTCTGTGCATATCACACAGAATTTCTCAGGATTTTCGTCATTGTGGTGGTGTACACGGAGCTATAGCCCTCGAAAGTACTATAAATTTCGTTTGAGGGGATGAGGATATCGCCAACAATACTGAAAAAAAGCTCTATGCATCGAGAAATGAAAAAATTCAGATTTCCTGTATGAAAAATTTCAGATTTTCTGTGCATATCACACAGAATTTCTCAGGATTTTCGTCATTGTGGTGGTGTAAACGGAGCTATAGCCCTCGAAAATACTATAAATTTCGTTTGAGGGGATGAGGATATCGCCAACAATACTGAAAAAGACTCTATGCATCGAGAAATGAAAAAATTCAGATTTCCTGTATGAAAAATTTCAGATTTTCTGTGCATATCACACAGAATTTCTCAGGATTTTCGTCATTGTGGTGGTGTAAACGGAGCTATAGCCCTCGAAAATACTATAAATTTCGTTTGAGGGGATGAGGATATCGCCAACAATACTGAAAAAAGCTCTATGCATCGAGAAATGAAAAAATTCAGATTTCCTGTATGAAAAATTTCAGATTTTCTGTGCATATCACACAGAATTTCTCAGGATTTTCGTCATTGTGGTGGTGTAAACGGAGCTATAGCCCTCGAAAATACTATAAATTTCGTTTGAGGGGATGAGAATATCGCCAACAATACTGAAAAAAGCTCTATGCATCGAGAAATGAAAAATTTCAGATTTCCTGTATGAAAAATTTCAGATTTTCTGTGCATATCACACAGAATTTCTCAGGATTTTCGTCATTGTGGTGGTGTAAACGGAGCTATAGCCCTCGAAAATACTATAAATTTCGTTTGAGGGATGAGGATATCGCCAACAATACTGAAAAAGCTCTATGCATCGAGAAATGAAAAAATTCAGATTCCCTGTATGAAAAATTTCAGATTTTCTGTGCATATCACACAGAATTTCTCAGGATTTTCGTCATTGTGGTGGTGTAAACGAAGCTATAGCCCTCGCAAATACTATAAATTTCGTTTGAGGAGATGATCGCCAACAATACTGAAAAAAGCTCTATGCATCGAGAAATGAAAAAATTCAGATTTCCTGTATGAAAAATTTCAGATTTTCTGTGCATATCACACAGAATTTCTCAGGATTTTCGTCATTGTGGTGGTGTAAACGGAGCTATAGCCCTCGAAAATACTATAAATTTCGTTAGAGGGATGAGAATATCGCCAACAATACTGAAAAAGCTCTATGCATCGAGAAATGAAAATTTCAGCTTCCCTGTATGAAAAATTTCAGATTTTCTGTGCATATCACACAGAATTTCTCAGGATTTTCGTCATTGTGGTGGTGTAAACGGAGCTATAGCCCTCGAAAATACTATAAATTTCGTTTGAGGGGATGAGGATATCGCCAACAATACTGAAAAAGCTCTATGCATCGAGAAATGAAAAAATTCAGATTCCCTGTATGAAAAATTTCAGATTTTCTGTGCATATCACACAGAATTTCTCAGGATTTTCGTCATTGTGGTGGTGTAAACGGAGCTATAGCCCTCGAAAATACTATAAATTTCGTTTGAGGGGATGAGGATATCGCCAACAATACTGAAAAAGCTCTATGCATCGAGAAATGAAAAAATTCAGATTTCCTGTATGAAAAATTTCCAGATTTTCTGTGCATATCACACAGAATTTCTCAGGATTTTCGTCATTGTGGTGGTGTAAACGGAGCTATAGCCCTCGAAAATACTATAAATTTCGTTTGAGGGGATGAGAATATCGCCAACAATACTGAAAAAAGCTCTATGCATCGAGAAATGAAAAAATCCAGATTTCCTGTATGAAAAATTTCAGATTTTCTGTGCATATCACACAGAATTTCTCAGGATTTTCGTCATTGTGGTGGTGTAAACGGAGCTATAGCCCTCGAAAATACTATAAATTTCGTTTGAGGGGATGAGGATATCGCCAACAATACTGAAAAAGACTCTATGGATCGAGAAATGAAAATTCAGATTTCCTGTATGAAAAATTTCAGATTTTCTGTGCATATCACACAGAATTTCTCAGGATTTTCGTCATTGTGGTGGTGTAAACGGAGCTATAGCCCTCGAAAATACTATAAATTTCGTTTGAGGGGATGAGGATATCGCCAACAATACTGAAAAAAGCTCTATGCATCGAGAAATGAAAAAATTCAGATTTCCTGTATGAAAAATTTCAGATTTTCTGTGCATATCACACAGAATTTCTCAGGATTTTCGTCATTGTGGTGGTGTAAACGGAGCTATAGCCCTCGAAAATACTATAAATTTCGTTTGAGGGGATGAGGATATCGCCAACAATACTGAAAAAGACTCTATGCATCGAGAAATGAAAAAATTCAGATTTCCTGTATGAAAAATTTCAGATTTTCTGTGCATATCACACAGAATTTCTCAGGATTTTCGTCATTGTGGTGGTGTAAACGGAGCTATAGCCCTCGAAAATACTATAAATTTCGTTTGAGGGGATGAGGATATCGCCAACAATACTGAAAAAGCTCTATGCATCGAGAAATGAAAAAATTCAGATTTTCTGTATGAAAAATTTCAGATTTTCTGTGCATATCACACAGAATTTCTCAGGATTTTCGTCATTGTGGTGGTGTAAACGGAGCTATAGCCCTCGAAAGTACTATAAATTTCGTTTGAGGGGATGAGGATATCGCCAACAATACTGAAAAAAACCCCATGCACCGAGAAATGAAAAATTCAGATTTTCTGTATGAAAAATTTAAGATTTTCTGTGCATATCACACAGAATCTCTCAGGATTTTCGTCATTGTGGTAGTGTAAACGGAGCTATAGCCCTCGAAAGTACTATAAATTTCTTTTGAGGGGATGAGGATATCGCCAACAATACTGAAAAAAAGCTCTATGCACCGAGAAATGAAAAATTCAGATTTTCTGTATGAAAAATTTAAGGTTTTCTGTGCATATCCCACAGAATCTCTCAGGATTTTCGTCATTGTGGTGGTGTAAACGGAGCTATAGCCCTCGAAAATACCATAAATTTCGTTTGAGGGGATGAGGATATCGCCAACAATACTGAAAAAAGCTCTATGCATCGAGAAATGAAAAATTTCAGATTTTCTGTGCATATCTCACAGAATCTCTCAGGAATATAGCCCTCGAAAATACCATAAATTTCGTTTGAGGGGATGAGGATATCGCCAACAATACTGAAAAAAGCTCTATGCATCGAGAAATGACAAAATTCAGATTTTCTGTATGAAAAATTTCAGATTTTCTGTGCATATCTCACAGAATCTCTCAGGAATATAGCCCTCGAAAATACCATAAATTTCGTTTGAGGGGATGAGGATATCGCCAACAATACTGAAAAAAGCTCTATGCATCGAGAAATGAAAAATTTCAGATTTTCTGTGCATATCTCACAGAATCTCTCAGGAATATAGCCCTCGAAAATACTATAAATTTCGTTTGAGGGGATGAGGATATCGCCAACAATACTGAAAAAAGCTCTATGCATCGAGAAATGAAAAAATTCAGATTTTCTGTATGATAAATTTCAGATTTTCTATGCATATAACACAGAATTTCTCAGAATTTTCGTCATTGTGTAGGTGTGAACGAAACTAAAGCCCTCGAAAATCCCATGAATTTCGTTCGAGCTTCGACTCTCGAGTACATCCCCATCCATCTACCTCTTAAAACACCACTTTCTCTTTTTAATATATATATATATATATATATATATATATATATATATATATATATATATATATATATATATATATATATATATATATATATATATATATATATATATATATATATATATATATATATATATATATATATATCCCTCCTTCTACCTCTTGTCCCTCAACATACAATCCTATCCTCCTTCTCAAGCAGCTGTATGACTGCTCTCTATCTCCCTCAATTGTCTTTGCGGGTGACTTCAATGCTCACACGTTCTGCTCGTCGCTTGACTCTGATGCTAGAGGAAGTGACGTCGAAGAATGGGCGGAGGAGTGCGATCTGGTTATCTTAAACGATGGCCAGCCCACTCGTCTCCCTGCCAACGGCCGATAATCTAGCCCAGACATCTCCCTCGTCTCTTCCAATCTCTCTAATGCTTGCTCTTGGTCGACATCCACAACTCTTTCCAGCGATCACATCCCTGTCTTTGTCGATATTGATCTCTCTAACTCTCTTGCTCCCTATACAGGTGTTCGTCATCGTTCTTATCTTAATTTAGGCCTTGCAGACTGGAGCCTGTTCAGGGAGGTTGCGCTCCGCCAAGCGGCTGATTATCCGTGGAATGGCGATGTACACCAGAAGGAGCGCCACCTATCTGATGCTATCTTGAAGGCTATGAAAGCTGCGATCCCTGAAGGCCGCATAAAGACCTTCTTTCCCAATGTCACCAGGGAAACATTGCAGAAGATAAGGACAAGGGACGCAAAGAGAGCCGCAGATCATCTTGACCCAGAGATCGCTGCGCTGGATGATGAGATCAGGAAAGACCTTGACAGGCACAAGAAGGAAACTTGGGAAAAGTTCACTGAGAAGATGAACTTCAGAAATGATGCAGCAGCAACGTGGAAGGCCTTGAAAAGGATCTCCGGAAAGTTCACCTCCGCCGACAATTCCACGATTGAATTTGAAGGTGGAGTCTTCAAATCAGGGAAGGAGGCCGCAAATGCTCTTGGGAAGCATTTTTTCATAACCAGAACCAAAAGAGAGAAACAGAATAGAGTAACTGTACGGGAACTCTGTAAGTTGCCTCTCATGGATGTAGATGATGCAGTCACGCCTGCACAGGTCGAGAAGGTAATAAAGGAGATGAGCAACTCGAAGGCATTAGGGCCAGACGGTTTGAGCCCTGCAGTCCTGAAGAGACTGCCCAGTGAACTACTGCCCATTATTGCTGACGTCATAAATACATCGTTTCGTACATGTATTTTACCCCAAAATTGGAAAGTGGCTCGTGTTATTCCACTGCCGAAGCCGGGAAAGTCACCATCCACGGCTAAAGGGTACCGGCCGATCAGTCTGCTCTCACCCATCGCCAAAATTCCCGAAAAACTGGTCGTGGAGGAGCTTGCCGAGCATAACAGCCAACAGCAGCACCAACATGGTTTCCGTAAATTACATTCCACCACCACGGCCTTGTTGGAAATTGTGAGCTATGTGCTGGACGGCTTCAATGCCATCAAACCCCAACGTACTGTTGGTGTGGCCCTCGACTTAACAAAGGCATTTGACACTGTCAGTCTAGGCCTACTATCAGAGAGTCTGTTGAAGTCCACCAACAAGCCATGGCAGAAGCGGTGGATAACTGCCTTCACTAAAGGACGTCGGGCAAATGTACTATTCCAGGGACATGTTTCCAATAGCATCCTCATCGCCGCTGGTGTCCCTCGAGGAGGAGTTTTATCGCCTGCACTTTTCAGTTTATATCTTGAAGATCTGCCCGTTCCCCCTCAAGACATCAAGGTCGTTGCATATGCGGATGATATTACTATTCTGTGCCGAAATCGCGACATTAAGGTAGCCGCCAGTAAGATCAATGACTACTTGATCGAGTTGAAATGTTTCTTCGATCGCAAAATGCTCACAGTCTCTGCCTCCAAATCATCCGTCACCGTCTTTTCCACTGATAATGCAGAGCACAGTGCCCATCCTATGGTGAAATGGGACGAAACTCAATTGCAATCCACCCGATTCCCCAAGCTGCTTGGACTCGTGTTGGATCCTTCGTTGAAGTTTCATAAGAACACTGAGCAGAAGCAAGCCACAGTGAAAACAAGACTCAACGTCCTGCGTGCTCTCGGTGGAACGTCCTGGGGATGCAATAAAGAAACGATCCTGACCACGTATAAGGCTATTGTGCAACCCGCCTTGGAGTATGCTGCGCCAGTCTGGCAGCACATCGTGTCGGACTCATCTTGGTCCAAGCTGCAGCGCGTCCAAAATTGTGCTCTGCGAATTGCAACTGGCTGTTCTAAAAGCTCTCCAATAGAGCACTTACACGCCGAAGCTCTCATATTGTCTGTTACGGACCACTGCCAACTCCAGACGCAACAAATGTACATTAACATCGTGAAGCAGCCAAATCATCCATCGCAAAGAGTACTAAACCCGGTGAGAGAGAGAGATGTATCAGAAAGCCTTTCGCTGATGCTCCGTCGAAAGTAGATGTGCAGAGATGGACCGAAGCACAACCAGAACGCCTCCGTCTCTTGCACGCGGAGCATACCCGATTCGTGAAGGAACACTTGAGCAGAGTCGCTCCTCCATCACTCCATCCTGCGGTCAGCGAGACAGAGATGGAACTTGGCAGGCGTGCCAGGTGCACCCTTGCATCGTTACGCTGTGGACACTCCCCCATGCTTATGTCATATTTGCATAGGATTGACAACAGCAAACCTGACGAGTGTCCTGATTGCGGTAGTCAACGGCATACTACTGTGCACCTCTTCAATTGCCCGAAGAGACCGACTTCACTAACGACAATGGATCTGTGGACGAACCCAGTGCTAGTGGCCGAGTTTCTGAACCTATGACAGAACCCCTCTCTGTGGCTGCAAAGAAGAAGAACAAGAACAGACGGAATTTTGCTTGTTGTGAATCGTGCCCTCTCTGTATGTTGACTTTATCTGGAGCATCGGCAAAAGGTTTTCTGATGCCCCTCTCTCTTTTACAGGCTCAAGTACTCTCGAAGATGGGTGGTTGGACTGTTTGGCGATGTTAATATACAGCTGCTGGGCCTGGAGCTGACAGTGCTCTTTTAGTGGTAGTACCCGGATCTCGGCGTGTAAATGTTCACAACCGGTGGCGATCAGGGATGAGCGGAATAAAAATTCAAAATTTCGGAAATCGGTTTTTGGGTTTCGGAACAGAAATTTATTTCTCGGTTTTCGGAAATCGGGTGCGAAACGCCCAAAAATGCGCGGAACTTCGGTTTTCGGAACGCGAAAATTTTCTAAAAATCTCCTTAAACTACCCTTAAGTCTCAGAAGCACATTTGGTTCCAGGGAATAATTTTTAAAGAGATTCTGTCTTGATAAATTACCAACTATACATATAGAAATCGATCCCGAAACATGCACAGATATATGTACAACACTTTATATTATTCATTGGAGAAAGGAAACGTCCAAGAGTTGTCAGAACCAACGTATCAGTTTGAACAGTGGAGAATGTTTAATAGTTAAGCTCTCTCTGGCAAAAGTGATGGCTAGGTAATGCCATATTTACGAGAAATTAGAGGTCAAATGAGTCAAAAAATGTCCTGGAATATTCATGAAAAATATTTGGCTCACAATAACCTAGCGTAAAGAAGAAACTGGGAAATGTAGTGAGATCATTACAAATGCGTTTTGGTGGTCAAACATGGACCAATTATCGATAAGTAAATAGACGAGGGACCGGATTTCACAAGCTTTTCCATTGAACGTATCAAAGCAAAATAAAGCACGATTTGGATTGGAGCGCTGAGGTTTCCCACCTTCACTAGTGTTGACTGCAGTACAACAACCTGGAAAATGTTTTACTACATACAGTACCCGCGTTAAGTTTTGTAAAAATGTGTAGCATTTGCCAAACTTTGCAAAAAAACGTACGATGCATGTAACTTTTTGAACGAAGACGTTTCAGACAACGCTATTATATTCACAGCTCGAATTTCTACCCAATAAATTGCTTTGTGAACCCATGTTCCCTGGAATCGCTTTATTATTGAGTAAAACTGTCGCTTTTCAAAAACGTCGCGTGCGGCAGAGTGCGGCGTAACTTTGAGTAGTAATTCTACAAGTAATAGAAAAGCAATCCCTATGTTTTCTTTGTGGGTAAGAGGAAGATGAAGCAATCCCGAGATGTGTGCTGGTTGAATTCTCGAACTCCTTCATGTATCGGTATGGGGCTTTCGCAACAGAAGTCTGATTTTTTAGGAAGCTTTCGAGCAAGTTTAATAAAAGATTTCGAAAACTAAACTTGCACAGATCTCGAGATTACCCCCTTTCATATAACTCACAAGGAATACCTAAAGATCGCTCTTCTATTACTTGTACAATTAGCACTCAAAGTTTCGCCGCACATTGCCGCGCGCGACGCTTCTGAGAAACAATTGCAAAAAAATTTCACTCGAAAACAAAGCAATTTTAGTGAACTTCCGTCCACAATGACAGTAATATGTAGGGATTCGAGCTGTGATAATGATAACGTTTTCAGAATACAAAAACGTCTTCATTGAAAAAAGTTATGAGCATCCATAATGTAGGGCGCTGAACACGAATCTAGTGTCTGTTCGATAGTTTTCGACCTGCTACTAAGTTTTACATTGCTACGCAATGTTTATCATCAATATCGACAGAAAATTGATAAGCCTGATTTGCAGTGTCGCCGTCGCTGGTCGCGGAAAGTACCATCACGGCCTAATTCATGCGATAATTTCGCTATTCGATTCGATTCAATCCTTGTGCCATACCTTTTTAAAACTGCCTACGGACAGCCATGTGGTGGAATGTGCCTCTAAAGGCACAGTCCAACCCCGGAATCGCTTTCGAATTTTACTACTTGTCTGGATCAGAATTTCGCGCTGATCACAACGGTCTTTCAAAAATCGCTCATAACACACTGCGAGCAGAGTTATGGCCCTTCAAAAGTTGCGAAAAGGAAGTACGACAATTTCGTGGACGAGTAGTCTCGGGCTTGTTCTCCTTGTCATTCGCAACCGTCGCGCTGGAGCAGACTACATTATAAAGACATACCGATAACAACTGGAAGAACTAAGATTCTGATCAAAATGTATGACGTGTCTCGTCCCTACTGAGCTCGAAAGCTCTAGTGGGCTGAGCGAATGGGTGCTGATTTGGGAGACGGAGGGAACGGGTGCTCAATTTTTCTCGCTTATTCTGAAGAGTTGAGATTCCGCGTTTGGTAGGGTTGCTACACACAGCGGCAGGAGCATAATATCAAATTTTACCCACTAGCTTGGACTGTGCCTTTAAAGGCACTGCTCACTATAAACTTCGTCCTTGAGTTTTCTTCGAAAAACAATGGTGGTCGCCCCCAGAAGCAGAGCAGTGTTGAAAAAACGGACTCGAAACCCTTCCTAGAGGTAAGAAACGGTTTTGAAGATTACCTCAGTGGGAAAGGCCGGCCTCCTTGGGTCTGGATGCCGTCGTCAAGACCGGCACGTCTCTATCATTGCCACGCTTTGACCTGCGATCATCTGCAGTGGTTTTTTCTTAGAAGAGAGATTAGATTTGAGAATTTGTGGTCGAAACTAATCGCGAAATCTCCGTCAGGCAAAAATCTGTCCAATCCATTGCTTAGTTTAATAAAAGCCACTGCTGATGGTCGCAGGTCAAAGCGCATCAGTGATAGAGATGTCTCGGTGTCGATGACAACAATTGAACCCGAGGAGGCCGGACTTGCCCACTAGAATACTTTTTCAAAGCCGTTTTTTGCCTCTGAGAATGCATTCAGATCCGTTTTTTCCGCACTGATCTACTTAGAAAGGCTACTACAACTGTTTTTCATTGAAAAATCAAGGACGACGTTTATCGCGAACAGTGCCTTTAAAGTGGGGCCTGCGCTTGAAAAGGAACGCTTGAGAAATAGAGTTTTGAAGTAGTTAGCAAGGCCTCTGAGGAGTTTCCTCCTTAGTTACTCCAAGCGTTGTTTCCAGAATCGCAGGGTTGCGCAAGTGCGAGTTGTAGCCAAATCCGGTACACGCTTAGCGCACAACACAATTTACATACATGGAACGTAGAAAGAAATCACTAAACAGTAAAACAACAGAAAAATATTCGGAATATGGCACCCAGATCAGCTGTAATTTGGTAGTTTTGACCGGTCTTCAGGACCTGATAATAATTGTCAGGATAATATTCTTTCACGAGGTAGGAGAAGAAAAAATAGAAGATTTGATGTAATGTCAAAATATTCGAATCAATGTAGAAAAATCATCCGGGAGATTTTCAATAAAGACGAAGTCGCGATATTTTGTTCCGCATTTTCCGCGTTCCGCAGCACTTTCTGCGGTTTTCGGAAGGCGGAACGCGGAAGGCCAAAAACGCGCGAAACTGCGGGTTTCGGAACGCGAAACGCGGAATTCCGCTCATCCCTGGTGGCGATCCGAAGAGCAGCATTTTGTACTCGCTGCATCTTAGTCTAGGATGAGTCCGACACTAACTATAAATGCTGCCAAACCGGTGCCGCATACTCCAGGGCGGGCTGCAGTATAGCCTTATACTGTGCTTATCTGGGCCAAATTCCGGTCCGCAGTTGCGTCTCAACACGCTTCGCGGCCGCACGCTCCCGAGTCAGAAGAGCTTCCAGCGCCTCAGCCGCCAATCTGCTGACTCTAGGTGGGTTTTGGAAACTGGAAACTAAGAAAAAATGGAGAAAATTGTGTAAAAAAGCCACATTGAGTCGGCTTTGGCGCTGGAAATCCGACTGACTCGAGCGCGTGCGGCCGCAAAGCGTGTCGAGACGCAATTGCGGACCGGAATTTGGCCCGGATAAGCACAGTACGTGGTCAGAATAGTTTCCTTACGCTGCCGAGATGTCGTACGTTCGTGCCGTGGCAGTGTGGAGGAAACAACATCACCTTCGTGCAAACGGACATCACTCCCTCCACCGAGAGGGTTTTTGTCATGGGAGAGTCGCTGGCTGGCCCCAGCTCTCCTGAAGATTCTACTACAAAGGGCTGGCGTCGAGAGGAATCCTGGACCTGTGCAAAAGTATCAATGTGCCACCTGCAGCAAGAAAGTCACCTGGAATGGAACAAGCGTCCAATGCTTTGGATGCCAAAGGTGGGTGCACTTCTCCTGTTCAGGTCTTAGTTCTGTGAGGCATCACAACTCATCCTTCCGTTGTGTTCTGTGCTCCGCCCCCAGCAACTCTGATTCCTCATTCACCAACCGCCCCCTCTCTATTGTACATACAAATCTTAACGGCCTTCGTACCGAATTGTCTGAACTCTCACTCTTCGCACGTACTCATCATCCGGATGTTATTATGGTTCAAGAAACCAAGCTCTCTCCATCTACCACTTATCCCCAACCAAACATTCCAGGCTACACTGCCTATCACATCCCAAGGACAGCTCTTGGAGGCGGAGTTTCTACGTTTGTGCTTTCTAACTTACCTTCTCATCTAATTCCAAATGGTCCTAAGGACGGTACTCTCGAGTGCGTTCCCGTTCACCTCCCTCTTAAAACTCCATTATCTCTAATATTTACATCCCTCTCTCTACTTCTTGTCCCCCAACCTACAACCCCATACCTCTTCTTAAGCAGTTGCATGCAGGGTTGAGCAGACCGTTGCGACCGCTGATCAAAATTTTGCGACTCCCCTGTTGATCAAAATTTTTACGAACCCTCTCCGCTGGGATGAAGACATTTTCACGACCAAAATCGTGGCTTATCGTCGGCTAAAAAACTTAGGATTTTAAATACATGTAATAGCGAAAATAATATGTAATTATCAACAATTTATAAATAATATGTCCCCCGAATTTATCGTCGATCACTGGTCGAGAGATCGCCGCGTCGAACGCACGTGGCACGCACGCAAGCGAGGAGGTGATGATAGGATTATTACCTCCTAGATTACGTGCGTGCCCCGTGTGTTCGACGCGGCGATCTTTCGACCAGTGCTCGATCATACAATGAAGCATACGAAATGAGAATAATTACTTCAAAATGCAGTAGAATAGCGTCGATGGGGATACGATTATGTTATTCATTTCCACATCGACATTTTTTTCCAAAAAATTTACGATCCCCCCTCTAAGTTTCATTTTTTTTCGAAATTGTTACGACCCCCCGTTGCGACCGGTCGCAAGCCTGCCCAACCCTGGTTGCATCACTGCTCTCTCTCCCCATCAGCTGTCTTTGCAGGTGACTTCAATGCTCACACGTTCTGTTCTGCGCTTGAGTCCGACGCCAGAGGGGAAGACGTTGAGGAATGGGCTGAGGAGTGTGATCTGGTTATCCTCAACGATGATCAGCCTACTCGTCTCCCTTCCTACGGCCGACCATCTAGCCTGGACATCTCTCTCGTTTCATCCAATATTTCTGATGCTTGCATATGGTCCACTTCCACAACTCTTTCCAGAGACCACATTCCCGTCTTTCTCCATATTGATCTCTCAAACTCTCTTGCCCCTTATACTGGTATTCTTCAACGTTCTTATCTCAATTAATCTTCTTCTTTGCAGCCACAGAGAGGGTTCTGTCATAGGTTCAGAAACTCGGCCACTAGCACTGGGTTCGTCCACAGATCCATTGTCGTCAATGTAGTCGGTCTCTTCGGGCAATTGAACAGGTGCGCAGTAGTATGCCCTTGACTACCGCAATCAGGGCACTCGTCAGGTTTGCTGTTATCAATCCTATGCAAATATGACATAAGCATGGGAGAGTGTCCACAGCGTAACGATGCAAGGGTGCACCTGGCACGCCTGCCAAGTTCCATCTCTGTCTCGCTGACCTTCGGAAGAGCGACTCCCAGGATGGAGTTTATGGCAACTCTGCTCAAGTGTTCCTTCACGAATCAGGTATGCTCCGCGCGCAAGAGACGGAGGCGTTCTTGTTGTGCTTCGGTCCATCTCTGCACATCTACTTTCGACGGAGCATCGGCGAAAGGCTTTCTGATACATCTCTCTCTCTCTCACCGGGTTTAGTACTCTTTGCGATGGATGATTTGGCTGCTTCACGATGTTAATGTACATTTGTTGCGTCTGGAGTTGGCAGTGGTCTGTAACAGACAATATGAGAGCTTCGGCGTGTAAGTGCTCAATTGGAGAGCTTTTAGAACAGCCAGTTGCAATTCGCAGAGCACAATTTTGGACGCGCTACAGCTTGGACCAAGATGAGTCCGACACGATGTGCTGCCAGACTGGCGCAGCATACTCCAAGGCGGGTTGCACAATAGCCTTATACGTGGTCAGGATCGTTTCTTTATTGCATCCCCAGGACGTTCCACCGAGAGCACGCAGGACGTTGAGTCTTGTTTTCACTGTGGCTTGCTTCTGCTCAGTGTTCTTACGAAACCGGAACGAAGGATCCAACACGAGTCCAAGTAGTTTGGGGAATCGGGTGGCCTGCAATTGAGTTTCGTCCCACTTCACCATAGGATGGGCACTGTGCTCTGCATTATCAGTGGAAAAGACGGTGACGGATGATTTGGAGGCAGAGACTGTCAGCATTTTGCGATCGAAGAAACATTTCAACTCGATCAAGTAGTCATTGATCTTACTGGCGGCTACCTTAATGTCGCGATCTCGGCACAGAATAGTAATATCATCCGCGTATGCAACGACCTTGATGTCGTGAGGGAGAACGGGCAGATCTTCTAGATATAAACTGAAAAGTGCAGGCGATAAAACTCCTCCTTGAGGGACACCAGCGGCGATGGGGATGCTATTGGAAACATGTCCCTGGAATAGTACATTTGCCCGACGTCCTTTAGTGAAGGCAGTTATCCACCGCTTCTGCCATGGCTTGATGGTGGACTTCAACAGACTCTCTGATAGTAGGCCTAGATTGACAGTGTCAAATGCCTTTGTTAAGTCGAGGGCCACACCAACAGTACGTTGGGGTTTCATGGCATCGAAGCCGTCCAGAACATAGCTCACAACTTCCAACAAGGCCGTAGTGGTGGAGTGTAGTTTACGGAAACCATGCTGATGCTGTTGCTTGTTGTTGTGTTCGGCCAGCTCCTCCACTACCAGTTTTTCGGCAACTTTGGCAATGGGTGAGAGCAGACTGATCGGCCGGTACCTATTAGCCGTGGATGGTGACTTTCCCGGCTTCGGCAGTGGAATCACACGAGCAACTTTCCAGTTTTGGGGTAATGTACATGTGCGAAACGAAGTATTAATGACGTCGGCGAGAAGGGGCAGAAGTTCACTTGGCAGTCTCTTTAGAACTGCTGGGCTCAAACCATTTGGCCCTACTGCCTTCGAATTACTCATTTCCTTGATCACCTTCTCGACCTGAGCGGGCGTGACTGCCTCATCTTCAGCCATGAGTGGCAATTTACAGAGTTCCCGCACAGTTATTATATTCTGCTTCTCTCTTCTGGTTCTAGTGATAAAAAAATGCTTCCCGAGAGCATTTGCGGCCTCTTTTCCTGACTTGAAGACTCCACCTTCAAATTCAATCGTGGAATTGTTGGCGGAGGTGAACTTTCCGGAGATCCTTTTCAAAGCCTTCCACGTTGCTGCTGCATCACTTCTGAAGTTCATCTTCTCAGTGAACTTTTCCCAAGTTTCCTTCTTGTGTCTGTCAAGGTCCCTCCTGATCTCGTTATCCAGCTCTGCGATGTCTGGGTCAAGGTGAGCTGCAGCTCTCTTTGCGTCCCTTGTTCTTATCTTCTGCAGTGTCTCCCTGGTGACATTGGGAAAGAAGGTCTTGACGCGACCTTCAGGGATCGCAGCTTTCATAGCCTTCAAGATAGCTTCAGATAGGTGGCGCTCCTTCTGGTGTACATCGCCATTCCATGGATAATCAGCCGCATGGCGAAGCGCAACCTCCCTGAACAGGCTGCAGTCTGCAAGGCCTAAATTAAGATAAGAATGATCACGAACACCTGTATAGGGAGCAAGAGAGTTAGAGAGATCAATATCGACAAAGACAGGAATGTGATCACTGGGAAGAGTTGTGGATGTTGATTAAGAGCAAGCATTAGAGAGATTAGAAGAGACGAGGGAGATGTCTGGGCTAGATGATCGGCCGTCGGCAGGGAGACGAGTGGGCTGATCATCGTTCAGAATGACCAGGTCGCACTCCTTAGCCCATTCTTCGGCGTCATTTCCTCTAGCATCAGAATCGAGCGACGAGCAAAACGTGTGAGCATCGAAGTCACCGGCAAAGACAGTTGAGCGGGAGAGACAGCAGTCATAAAGCTGCTTGAGAAGGAGGATAGGATTGTATGTTGAGGGACAAGAGGTAGAAGGAGGGATATATATATTAAAAAGAGAAAGTGGTGTTTTAAGAGGTAGATGGATGGGGATGTACTCGAGAGTGCCATCCACTGGAGTGTTTGGAATGATGTGAGAGGGAAGAGAGGACAGAACAAAAGTATAGACTCCGCCTCCTTGAGATGACCTAGGAGTATGATAAGCAGTGTAGCCCGGGATGTTTGGATGCCGAGAGGTAGCAGAGGGAGAGAGTTTGGTTTCCTGGACCATGATAACATCCGGGTGATGAGTACGGGCGAAGAGAGATAATTCAGAGAGCTTGGCGCGAAGGCCGTTGAGATTTATGTGTACAATAGAGAGGGGGCGGTTGGTAGATGAAGAATTAGGGTTACTGGAGGCGGAGCACACAATACAACGAAAGGATGAATCGTGGTGCCTCACAGAACTGAGACCCGAACAAGAGAAGTGCACCCACCTTTGGCATCCGAAACACTAGACACTGGTTCCATTCCAATTGACATTTCTTTCGCATGTTGCACATGGGTACTTCTTCTTCTTCTTCTGAGCGGGTCCTGGGTTCCTCTCGACGCCGGCTCTTTGTAGTAGGATCTTCAGGAGAGCTGCGGCCAGCCAGCACCTCTTCCATGACAAAAACCCTCTCCGCGGAGGGATTGACGTCGGTTTGCACGGAGGTGGTCTTCTTTCCTCCACACTGCCACGGCACGAACGTACGACATCTCAATTTAGGCATTGCTGACTGGGTCCTATCAGAGAGGTTGCGCTCCGCCAGGCAGCTGAATATCCATGGAATGGCGATGTGCACCAGAAAGAGCGTCACATATCTGACGCCATCCGGAAGGCTACAAAAGCGGCCATACCTGAAGGACATGTGAAACGTTTCTACCCTAAAGTCACCAGAGTGATTCTACAGAAGATCAGGACAAGAGATGAAAAGAGAGCTGAGAATCATTTGGACCCTGAGCTGGCCAAGCTGGATGAAGAGATAAAAAAGGATCTGGACAAGCACAAGAAAGACAGTTGGGAGAAGTTCACTGAAAGGTTCAATTTTAAAACCGACGGAACAACTGCGTGGAAAGTATTGAGGAAGATATCTGGCAAGTGCGCCACTCCTTTAACTCTACCATAGAGTTCTATAACAGCGTCTTCAAATCAGGAAAGGCTGCCGCATATGCTCTTGGCAAAAATTTGTTCATCACACGCACCAAGCGAGGCGTACAAAACAGAGTCACGGTAAGAGAACTAAGCCGTCTGCCTCTGACGAACGCCACTGAGGCCTTTACTCCTGCTCAAGTGGAGAAGGCTATCAAGGAAATGCGGAACTCGAAGGCTCTCGGACCTGATAGTATCTCACAGCCATCCTGGAGAAGCTTCGCACGGAACTTCTACCGATGATCGCAGATATCATAAACACTTCTTTCCAAACCTGCACTCTACCCCAAGCATGGAAGACCGCCAATGTGATACCCCTGCCTAAGCTAGGCGAATCGCGAAGCACGGCGAAGGGCTATTAGCCTGTTATCACCGTTCGCGAAAGTAGCCGAAAAGCTAATCGTAAGGGACCTGGTAGAGCCGAATGAGGCACAGCAACATCAACATGGGTTTAGAAAGCTTCACTTCACCACCACTGCCCTTCTGGAGATTGTCAGCTATGCGGTCGATGGGTTCTATTTCAGAAAGCCTCTTAGAACAGTGGCCGTTGCCCTCGATCTAACCAAAGCATTTGATTCTGTTAACCTAGGACTTTTGTCCGAGAAACTATTGAAGTCCTCGCTACAACCGTGGCAGAAGCGTTGGATCGCAGCGTTTACGAAAGGTCGTCGGGCCAAAGTGCTATTCCAGAATCACATCTCCGATAGTATACCTGTAGCAGCCGGTGTGCCGCAGGGTGGAGTTTTGCCACCTGCCCTCTTCAGCCTGTATATTGAAGACCTACCTGAGCCTCCTGAAGATATAAAAATTGTTGCGTATGCCGACGATATCACCATCATGTGCCGTAATCGTGACATACAGGTAGCCGCGAACAAGATCAGCGACTATCTCGTCGAGCTTAGAAACTTTCTCAATAGTATGATGCTCACAGTTTCCGCGGCGAAGTCTTCTGTTTCGGTATTCACATCTGACCCAAAGGAACACAGCGCCCAACCTGTTGTCAGGTGGGATGGTGACCTCTTGTCTACAGCGCAATTTCCCAAACTGCTGGGCCTCGTTTTGGACCCATCGCTGAAGTTTCACAAAAATGCTGGACAGAAGCAGGCAATTATCAAGGCAAAGCTGAATGTGTTGAGAGCTCTAGGAGGAACGTCCTGGAGTGGCAGCAGAGAGACAATCTTGACGACATATCGAGCTATTGTGCAGCCTGCATTGGAGTATGCTGCACCTGTCTGGCATCACATCGTGTCGGACAGTTTCTGGACTAAGCTGCAGCGAATTCAGAATGCTGCACTTCGAATAGCCACTGGATGTGCAAAAAGCTCACCGATTGAGCACCTTCACGCCGAGGCCCGTATCTTGCCAGTGAAAGAGCATTGTCAGCTCCAGGCTCAGCAGATGTTTATTAATGTCCTTAAGCAACCTAATCATCCGTCGAGAAGACTATTAAATCCCGCAAGAGAGAGATCGATCAGAGCGCCGTTTGCCGATGCTCCGAACAAAGTGAATGTACAGAGATGGACCGACTCGAATCAAGTACGGCTTCGTCTCTTACGCGCGGAGCACATCCGGTTCGTAAAGGATCATCTCGCCAAAGCGGCCGTCAACCCTATTCTCGGTGATGTGCCGCCCAGGGTACGTGATACCGAGTCCGAGCTCGGTAGGCGCGCCAGGTGTATCCTCGCTTCGTTGCGCTGCGGACATTCTCCATTGCTTATGTATTACCTGCACAGGATCGACAATAGCCAGCCTGACGTGTGCCCGGACTGTGGAGACCAAGGCCACGACACTAGGCACCTATTTGATTGTCCGAAGAAGCCAACAACGCTCAGTACAATAGACTTGTGGACGAATCCAGTGCTGGTCGCCCAGTTTCTCAACTTGTGACGAAACCCCTCTCAGTGGCTGCAAAGAAGAAGAAGATAGTTTTCTTACTGCTGCCCCATGATATACCTCCCACCGCCTTTAGCGCGCAGAGTTTAGCTTTTACAATTGCTTGCTTTTGCTCGGAGTTCTTGTGAAACTTCAGCGACGGATCGAGTATAAACACAGTATTGTCGGTCGCTTCGACTTCACTTGAAGTCGAAGCGATGGCCATCGTGTATCAACACCCCTGAGGAGGCTGGAGAAATGGGGGAGGAGCGAGGTTCCTGACAACACGGGCTAGCCCCGGCCCCCGGCTGTTGCGTCCAATCAGGAACCTCGCTCCTCCCCCGTTTCTCCCGCCTCCTCAGGGGTGTTGATACACGATGGCCACCACCCCGTGTTGATACACGATGGCCACCACCCCGAAGCGACCGACAATACTGCCGCGATCTGAAATCGTTGACGGGCAGCTCATCCCCATGACTCATCATTCAACGCTTATCGCCGCATTCGGCGTTTCGTCTGGCGTCTCCGCAGCAACTCCCGTCTATCACGCGCGCATCTGGCGTCTTCTCGACTGCCATTGTCTATAGCCGACACTCTGGGTCTCCAGCGTACAGGGAGCTCTCTCATCTGTCTTTGGCCATCGTAAAGACTGTGAAAGGTTTTCTTCACCCAATAACTGGAGAATCGCAACATAATCGGTTTCTTTTCACCTCAAGAAATTGATGTAGCCTTAATTTCGAAGGAGTTTTACCAGAAGTGTCTGTATTCAACAATGCGGTGATATTGGAAGTGTGGCGAAGCTGGATTTGGACTTAATATATTTATTAAAGGCTTTGTGACGTTTCAAACATTCGGAGAGGAAACACTGACGAGGCATTTGACAAACAATATGAGCATTAGGAAAAAATCATTTGTACATTTGTAGATACTATTAAGTGTGCAAGGAAGAATTTAGTCTCGAAATTGTAAAAAAAAACACGCGATTCAATAGCGCATTTGATATCCAACCATCAAGTATACGAGTGGTAGGCCGGAGAACAGCAAGGTACCTTGAGATACTGGGTTAAAACCGATTATTCTCAAAATCGAAGATTATCGTGAATACTGCCTGTAATCATTCAAAAAAGTTTCTTCGAGGAGCATACTGTGCCAGTAAACTCGCAAAGAGATTATGTTTATCCTGATCTTAAGGTTTCCATTGCCGCGTCAGTCGAGGAACCAGTACAGAACCTGTTTTTCAAACGAAATGTGGTGGAAGATTTTCTTGGAGAAAATCTATACTATTCTTTTCACTTGACCATAACAGCGTTGAGAATCTGATTAGTACCAATAATACTTTCACTGACAAATCCACATGCAGCCCTGTTCAGTGCCTGTAATAAAATATTTCCATAAAACATTAGTAACCGTCTTGTTTCCCATTAATTTTCCGTGAATGAAACGCGGGATCGCTTAAAAGACTCGAAAATCACTGTAAACCCCCTGTTCCATCATTAGTATGGCGATCGAGACATCCTCTCGACTGAGGAACACTTGTGTAGTGTGATTACGTGCTCCAATGCAATAGCGCTACGCATACGCCGGAGCAATTGACGCAGGCGCCCTCGAACTGTCGATGTTACGTAAATCTACATCACCTCGCCTCCGTCGGGGGCGCGCGCCTGCGTTGCGGCGTAGCATTGGAGCGCTTTTTCTCACAACCCACTGCACTTCCTCGCTTATACACTATGCAAGCTAGGTGAATTGCGATATTTAGTGTATGTTAGGGTTACATTAGCCTCCAAGAGGCTCGGATAACTGTAGTGTGAGGAAAAACGTCACTCAAAAACGCGGTTCTCGCAAAAATTCTAAGAAAAGGGAATTGGTGGAACTTCGAGTGGATTCGGTATACTAATTGCAACACGTGTTCTTTCACAGATTGTGCACTGCAAGATGAATGCATAAGAAGTCGGTGCTCCAATATTCATCTGTGAGTTGTCGTCTAACAACATCGTTTCCAAATTTTTCAGAGCAATCTACGAGCCAGAAAGAACATTTTACAATATAGAAGTGTAAAACACAAAGAATTTGGTTTTTTGTGAGTCATACGGCACTGGACGGTCCAGCTCCGTCACTGGGTGACCTGCGCCTCATCTCCTGTAATTGCTCATGTAGGTCCTTAAATTTGCCAGGCTTCGCTCTGTTTTTCTTCAGTTTTCCTCGCTGAATATATTCTATATCTTCCATTACCGCATAGGAGCAAAACTATTCCCTATTTGCACTTACAGTATGCAGCTTCACCATCTGAAGACGTGGCTTTGCTCGTATGTTTGTCAATTCCGGACGAGGTGCCAGCTGAACCTCTTGCCTTGCAGACCTAGCCATGGCTGCAGTGAGTTTAATTTGTTCGAGGAGCTCGTTCAGCTTCTCAAGAGCTTCGTCAGTGTTTTCTCTAGCCAGTGCCTTTGCCGTAACTTCAACTTCTGCGTAATTCTGAAATACTCACAATTAGCGTTTTTAAAATATTTTTTTTACCTTTGTCGAAAGTTTTCGAAAAAAAAGGAAATTCTTTACATACGCTTGCGATTGCGTGTAGAGCCTGGTAACAGAGCTCCCTTGTCTTTTGGATTATAGTCCTGTGGACGACCGCAAGCTCCATCTTCTGTGTGTCTCTCTTGACAATGAACGGCTAATACCTCTTGACTTCCTTGTTTCTCCCCACAGACAGGACATGTGATTTGCGACTTCGGGAAATTCCGTTCCTCCTTCAGTTCATTGCACTGGTCGTCGGAGTAGTGATGAACATTCTTCAAGTGCCGGTAGAAACTCTGTTTATGGAGCACCTTGCTGCAAACAGGGCACAAATAGTGATCAGCGTCAGCCATATTAGAAGAATTATGTTCCTCGTAACAGCCGGCTGTTTCGAAAGAGGACTAACATACTTCCCACAGCGCGGGAAATTGTTCAAAGTCGATTTGGCTCGCCTTCACTGAGTTTCGAAATGTTCTGCGCTAGTAGAGGTGAACTGGGTTTGAGTTCGATAATCTGGACAACCTTGTTGGAGAAATAAGAGAGGAATTGTGTTCTATGGAGAATATTTTCGATTCAATAACTACTCAGCATACTTTCCCAATCACCACGCACACAGTTTCTCTGAGTAAAACTGCAGCATTCAGTTTCTAAGCAGTATAGTGTGCTTAAAATGACCTGTTTCCGGGGATTAACGATATGTTAGTATCAGATTATAGGGTTGCATATAAGTATTTCAAATGCAAAAGCGAACAGACTCCTGTGCTTCAGTTGATATTGATTCTGAAAACCTATTTCTTGGAACCCATTTTAGCAAAAATACCGTCTATTCGACTCTTCTAAAACGCTTAGATTATTCGACAACGACACTGGTGCTTCTCAAGCCAAATAATTGCTGTTGTTGTTACTGCTTTACAGCTACTAGACTACAGATGAGAGATGAATATTAGAGCACCACCTCCTTATGCAATCGTACTGTGATGAACAATGTGTGAAGAAACACGTGTTTTGCAATTAGTATCCCGAACCCGCTTGAAGTTTTATCAATTCCCTTTTCTTAATATTTTTTTGCGAGAATCGCGTCTTTAAGTGACGTTTACCCCAGCATAGTAGCAGGAAACGCTGTTTGGGAGCCGGTGTACTCCTCACATACACTAAATATCGCAATTCACCTAGCTGAAGTAGTGTACGGTCGAGGAACTGCACCCTACGGTGAGAAAGAGCGCTCCAATGCTACGCCGCGACGCGAGCGCGCGCCCCCGACGGAGGCGAGGTGATGTAGATTTACGTAACATCCGAACTGTCTCGTCGTCTCCCCTTCCTACTTATTTCTTGTGACATTGTTGCCCTTACCGTTTAAATAAAAGAGTTTTGCATAGTTCTCAAACAAAAAAAAATGGTTCCAAAAGTGGATTGGGTGGAATTTACTCGAACAGCAACGTAAAACTAAAGCTAAAATTATTAGATGCTCGAAGCCAGCATGAAATGTGATTTTTAGGTAGCCTCAATACATTTTCTCATCTCTCTCTTAGTAAATGTATGATAAATACTCGTTTTTCCCTTTCACATGCCGCATTTTAGGGGCTGAGCAGAGTGCCACCGCGGCGCGGTCTGATGATGGAGAGCCGTATTGATAGATCGCCGCGATCTATCAATACGGCTCTCAATCATCAGGCCGCGTCGCGGTGGCACTCTGCTCAGCCCCTTATGCGAGCGAACTGTGGCATCTGCAATTTTGCGCCACACACGCAAAGGCTGTGACGAAAGATTGCGGACTATTCGCTTCGACTAGACGAATCGCTTCCATCATGGAAGCGACGCGATTAGTCGAGGCGACCTAACAAAATCAAGCAGGTCGCTTCGTTCAGCTATGAAATACCCCAGTCGCTCGGCGATCGCGACTGAAACTGCATACTGTTCCAAACCGTCGCGAGTCAGGGCTCATGCCGTTTAGACAGGTGGAACAAAATGCACAGCCGTCAAATATATTGCGGCGCGTGCAACTGCACACCCTGCTCACGCTTTACGCGCAAATATGCAAAAATCGCTCCATCAGTTGAAATGAGAGTTTTGGGCAAAAAGTTATGTTAATCAGCGGTATTTCGCCTGTAAAAGCATATCAGGCTGGTTGGGCGAGATTTACAAGCGTTTAGCTTATTTTGGAAGTAAAAACTCCCAGTGGAAGACAGGATAGTCGATCCTATTTTCCTACTCAACCGTTGATGAAGTTCATACACTTTATACCTTCATAACATTTGATAAGCTTTTTGTTTGTATTGGAGTCCATGTTTTCACCAAATCTTCTTCATGGCGGATTTTTTCTACCTTCTTGTACTAGCAGTTACGATTCAGAATACAACGAGCTTGCAAGACACTTTATTAGATTGCGTTATTACAAAATTTAGTCACCTATCTCTGAAAAATCAAAGTTATGCTAGACCTATCAGTGCGGGATTCCATATCAAATGATTGTGAGAGTTCAAAAGAATTACATTGGGTAAGCAAATGACAAGCATGGAAAATGAAAAGCTGGACTGAATATAGTTGATCAAGGCACAAAGTAAGGAAAACTAGAAGAAAATACAATCACTAAATACGAAACTGATTTACACGATGGAAAAGTATTAAGAATAAAACATTTGTGAAAAGGGTTTCTTTGAAAAGAGTAATAGCGTTTTCCACTTGCGCTGATTGTTGGCTGAGCGTTCATTTATATCAATGAAGGGGTTCAAGAAGCGTTTGACACGAATGTCTCAGAATTCAAAAGTTCTATGCCGGGATTATTCGGTGTGCTGAATATGAATTTGATGTTTATTTGTCGATTTTCGGATTATTAGGGTATGTTTTGCCCCTATGTAGCATCGGGCATACCGTAACCTACATTAAATCTCAGAATTTCGACAAACGGACCAAAGAATCGTGTTTAGTACCCTATATTACCCCTGCATACAAGTTTGGAGCAAAATCCGAAATTTTTTTTCAAACACCCAAAAAATCCGTGATGTTCGAAAACGCCCATAACTTTTTTCAGAGTGAGTCTAGGCAGCTGCGAAGGACATATTCGGACTCCACGTCCAAAAATGGCTTTAGAAGAGTACATTTCATGACTAGAAGGATTCTCCTTGTTAGATCACTTGAGTAGCTAGTAAGCTGCAGTATCTCATATTTCTTCTTCATACGCTTTCAAATTCCAAGAGTAAGCATCCACAATCGCGCGAAAATAAGAGCAGCGTTATTTTTATTTTTGATATTGGCTATAAATATTAGTAGAGCGCTACCATTGCTCTCATTGATCGTGATATTGCCGGAAACACCTTGAATCGGTGTCATATTTTACAGTATAATTATCGCCAATGTTGTTTTAGTCGGAATAAGACAACAATCTAATGAAATCGATCCTATATATGCATCAAATATGTTTAGATGCTTTAGCTGGCGACTGTAGCAAATGTGACTACATGTACAAAAACGTAGAAAAAAACCGTCATCTTCTTCTTCTTCTTTGCAGCCGCGAAGAGAGTAATTGCTATAGGTTCAGAAACTGGGCGACCAGCGTTGGATTCGTCCAAAGGTCTATTGTAGTTAATGTTGTAGGGTTCCTTGGACAGTTGAATAAGTGTAGGGTATTGTGGCCAGGACCACCACAGTCCGGGCAAACGTCGGGAGTGCTATTGTCGATCCTGTTCACGTAGGACTTCAGGAACGTTGAGTGCCCACAGCGCAACGAGGCTAGAGTGCATCTGGCACGTCTACTAAGCTGAGACTCAGACTCAGAAACTCGAAGCGGAAATACCCAGAATAGGATTAACAGCCGCTCTTTCCAGATACCCTCTGACAAAATGGGTGTGCTCCTCGCGCAACAGACGGAGGCGTTCTTTTTGTGAATCGTGCCATCTTTGCAGATCGACTTTATCTGGAGCATCGGCAAAAGGTTTTCTGATGCCTCTCTCTCTTACAGGCTCAAGTACTCTCCAAGATGGGTGGTTGGGCTGCTTGACGATGTTAATGTACAGCTGCTGGGCCTGGAGCTGACAGTGCTCCTTTACTGGTAGCACCCGTGTCTCGGCGTGTAAATGCTCGATTGGCGAACTCCTAGCACATCCGGTGGCGATCCGAAGAGCAGCGTTTTGTACACGCTGCACCTTAGTCCAGGATGAGTCCGATACTAAGTGCTGCCAAACCGGTGCCGCATATTCTAGGGCGGGCTGCAGTATAGCCTTATACGTGGTCAGAATAGTTTCCTTACTGCTGCCCCATGATGTACCTCCCAGTGCCCTTAGCACATTGAGTTTAGCTCTTACAATTGCTTGCTTTTGCTCGGTGTTCTTGTGAAACTTCAGCGACGGATCGAGTATAAGGCCGAGTAGTTTGACGAAGCGGGCAGCAGGCAGGCGATCTCCACCCCAGCTGACATCGGGATGGGCGCTGTGCTCTTTGGGGTCCGTTGTGAAAACTGATACTGAAGACTTGGCAGCTGAGACAATGAGCATCTTGTTATCGAAATAGCTTTTCAAATCAATCAGGTACTCGTTGATCTTGCTCGCGGCCACTTGTATGTCACGGTTTTGGCACATGATAGTCATATCATCAGCGTAGGCGACAACTTTAATGTCCTGGGGAGGTGCCGGAATGTCCTCTAAGTACAGATTAAACAGAGCGGGCGATAAGACTCCGCCTTGCGGAACACCGGCAGCTATGGGGATACTTTTAGAGACATGATTTTGAAACAAAACTTTTGTTCGACGGCCCTTGACGAATGCTGTTATCCAACGCTTCTGCCACGGTGGAATAGAGGACTTCAGTATGTTATCCGATAGAATACCCAGGTTAACACTGTCGAATGCCTTTGTCAAGTCAGGGCTACACCAACGGTCCTGAGGGGCTTTCTCATGTTGAAGCCGTCGATGGCATAGCCAACGATTTCCAAAAGCGCCGTCGTGGTGGAATGTAGCTTCCTAAAGCCGTGCTGGTAATGCTGTTTCTCATTATGCTGAGCCAAATCATTGACGACAAGCTTTTCAGCAACCTTGGCTAGAGGTGACAAAAGGCTTATTGGCCTGTATCCTTTCGCTGATGACAGCGATTTACCGGGCTTAGGCAGAGGAATGACATTTGCTGTTTTCCAGTTTTGTGGCAGTGTGCAGGTTCGGAATGATGTGTTCATTAAATCAGTGAGCAGCGAGAGAAATTCACTGGGGAGCTTCTTTAGGACTGCTGGACAGATTCCGTCAGGTCCAATGGCTTTGGAATTACGCATTTCCTTTATAATCTTCTCCACCTGCGCAGGAGTGAAGGCATCAGCCGTGCCCATAAGCGGAAGGCGGCACAGCTCCCTTACTGTCACTCGGTTTTGCGGGCCACGCTTCGCACATGTTATGAAGAAGCTCTTGCCCAGAGCGTAAGCGGCATCTTGTCCTGACTTGAATACATTGTTCTCAAACTCGATAGTAGATACGGTGGCGGGTGTGGTTCTTCCGGAGAGTTTTCTCAGGATTTTCCATGTAGCAGCACCATCTGCCTTGAAGTTCAATTTTTCAGTGAACTTCTGCCACTCGTCTTTCTTGTGCCTGTCCAAGTCTTTTCTAATCTCGTCGTCAAGTTCAATGACCTCCGGGTCCAGATGGTTGGCAGATCTCTTTTCATCTCTTGTCCTGATTTTCTGAAGTATTTCCCTGGTGACATTAGGGTAAAAAGTTTTCGCACGTCCTTCTGGTATGGCCGCTTTCATAGCCTTCCGGATAGCGTCAGATATGTGACGCTCTTTCTGGTGCACATCGCCATTCCATGGATATTCAGCCGCTCGGTGAAGTGCAACCTCTCTGAATAGGCTCCAGTCTGCAAGGCCTAAATTGAGATAAGAACGGTGACGAATACCAGAATAAGGGGCTAGAGAATTTGAGAGATCAATATGGACGAAAATGGGAATGTGATCACTAGACAGAGTTGTAGAAGTGGACCACGAGCAGGCACTAGAAAGATTGGAGGAAACGAGCGAAATGTCTGGGCTAGAAGATCGGCCGATGGAAGGGAGGCGAGTGGGCTGATCATCGTTTAGGATAACCAGGTCGCACTCCTCCGCCCATTCCTCGACGTCCTCTCCTCTAACATCAGAGTCAAGTGAAGAGCAAAGGTATGAGCATTGAAGTCGCCCGCGAAGACGACTGAGGGTGAGAGGGCGCAGTCGTTGAGTTGTTTTAGAAGAGGGATAGGATTATAGGTTGGGGACAAGATGTAGTTGGGGGAATGTAGATGTTGAAGAGAGATAGGGAGTTTTGAGTGGGAGATGGAAGGGGACGTACTCGAGAGTACCGTCCGTAGGGACATTGGGAATTAGGTGAGAAGGAAGAGTGGATAGTACAAAAGTAGAAACTCCTCCACCGAAAGACGATCTTGGAGCATGGTATGAAGTATAGCCAGGGATATTTGGGTGAGAAGAGGTAGGAGAGGGGAAAGTTTGGTTTCCTGAACCATTATAACATCTGGATGGTGAGTACGAGCAAAGAGAGAGAGCTCAGATAGTTTGGCACGAAGGCCGTTGAGATTTATATGTACAATAGAAAGTGGGCGATTGGAGGTAGAGGAATCAGAGTTGGAAGGTGAGGAGCATAGGACACAGCGAAAAGCAGAGTTATGATGCCTCACAGAGCTGAGACCCGAACAGAAGAGATGCACCCACCTTTGGCATCCGAAGCACTGGACGCTTGTTTTACTCCACGTGACATCCTTGCCGCACGTGGCGCATGGGTACTTCTGAGCGGGTCCAGGATTCCTCTCCACGCCGGCCCTTTGTAGGAGAATCCTTAGGAGAGCTGAGGCCAGCCAGCATCTCTCCCATAGCAAAAACCCTCTTCGTGGAGGGGTTGATGTCGGTTTGCACGGAGTTGATGTTGCTTCCTCCACACGGCCACGGCACGAACGTACGACATCTCGGCAGCAAAACCGTCATAGAAAAGGTTTGGTGCAAATAAGGCTGCCGAAACTCTGCGATCACCCTTGCCTTTTCAACCTTCTCAGATGTACAACTAAAAGTTACACAACAAAACGATTGACTCAAGGCTGGAAATGTGAACGTCATCAGCGGCTGTATAGGGAAATAAGATCGACTATCCTGTCTTCCACTGGGAGTTTTCGCTTCCAAATCAAGCTAAGCGCTTTTAAATGTCGCCGAACCAGTCTGTTATGCTTTTACAGGCGAAATACCGCTGGTTAACGTAACTTTTCGCCCAACACCCATTTCAACGGATGGAGCGATTTTTGCATATTTGCGCGTAATGTGTGAGCATGGTGTGCAGTTGCACAGGCCACGATATATTTGACGGCTGTGCATTTTGTTCCACCTGTCTAAACGGCATGAGCCGCGAGTCAGTGCAAGATCTGTTGGCGCGATGGGTTTTGTAACTGTTGGCAGTGCCGCGACTAGTCGAAGCAACCTGCTATGAATGAGCCTTGAGGCCGAGTAGTTTGACGAAGCGAGCAGCAGGCAGGCGATCCCAACCCCAGATGACATCGGAATGGGCGCTGTGCTCTTTGGGGTTCACGACACAAGACAGTCATATCGTCAGCGTAAGCGACGACCTTGATATCCTGGAGAGGGGCGGGCATATCTTCGAGGTACAGACTGAAGAGAGCAGGCGACAATACGCCGCCCTGTGGGACTCGAGCTGCAATCGAAATGCTGCTTGAGACATGATTCTGGAACATCACTCTAGCCCGTCTTCCCTTAGTAAATGCAGCTATCCAGCGCTTTTGCCATGGCGGGATTGATGACTCCAGTAAGTTGTTTGATAAGATACCAAGATTCACTGTGTCGAAAGCCTTAGTGAAATTCAAGGCCACTGCTACAGTTCTCTGCGGCTTATAGGCGTTGAAACCATCAATTGCATAGCTAGTAATTTCTAACAAAGCTGTCGTGGTGGGATGCATTTTTCTGAATCCATGCTGAAACACCTGTCTCTCGTTATGCTCAGCCAGGTCCTTAACGATCAGCTTTTCAGCTACTTCAGCAAAAGAGGACAGGAAACTTCTTCTTCTTCTGCAGCCTCGAAGTGGTTTTCTGTCATAGGTTGAGGAACTGGGCGGCCTTCACGGGATTCGTCCAAAGGTCCATTGAGGTTAAGGAGGTAGGTCTCTTCGGGCACATGAATAAGTGCGCCGTGTCGTGTCCGGGAGCACCACAGTCCGGGCATGCGTCTGGTCGGCAAACTGATAGGACGATACCCCTTGACTGAAGCTTGGGGTTTGCCAGGCTTGGGCAGCGGCACGACGTTTGCCGGCTTCCAATTCTGCGGGATTGTAAACGACCTGAACGAGCTGTTTATCACATCAGTGAGAAGCGGTAGAAGGTCAGTCGGTGTCCTCTTCAAGATAGCAGGACATATCCCATCAGGACCAATAGCTCTGGAGTTCCGCATTTCCTTCATAATCTTCTCAACTTGCGTCGTAGTAAACGACTCGGCCGTGCTCATAAGCGGGAGGCGGCACAGCTCTCCTACTGTAACTATTCTGCGGACCTCGTTTAGCTTTGGTGATGAAAAAACTTTTCTCGAGCGCATAAGCGGCTTCCTTTCCTGATTTGAATACGCCGCCGTCGAATTCGAATGTGGAGACGGTGGCGGGTGAGCTTTTACCCGAAAGCTTCCGTAAAACCTTCCAAGTAGCTGTACTGTCCGTCTTAAAATCCAACTGCCCGGTGAACTTCTCCCACTCTTCTTTCATAAGTCTGTCCAAATCCTTTTTGATCTCACTGTCAAGCTCAGCAACCACGGGGTCCAGATGATTAACCGCTCTTCTCGCATCTCTCGTTCTAATTTTGTCGAGGATGTCTCTGTTGACATTTGGATAGAACGTCTTGACACGACCGATAGGAATAGCCGCATTCATGGCCTTGCGGATTGCGTCAGATAAATGGCACTCTTTCTGGTGCACGTCGCCATTCCACGGGTAATCTGCCGATAGGCGAAGCGCAACTTCACTGAACAGGCGCCAGTCTGCTCGGCCCAAATTAAGATAAGAACGTTGGCGAACACCAGAAAAGGGAGCGAGAGAATTGGATAGATCGACGTGGACAAAGACAGGAACATGGTCACTTGGCAAAGTCGTCGAGGTAGACCATGAGCAGCAGCTAGAAAGGTTGGACGAGACAAGAGATATGTCTGGGCTAGAAGATCGGCCGTTGGCAGGGAGACGAGTGGGCTGATCATCGTTTAAAATGACCAGGTCGCACTCATCTGCCCATTCTTCGACGTCACTTCCTCTAACATCAGGACCGAGAGTCGAGCAAAAGGTGTGAGCGTTGAAATCACCCGCGAAAACGACCGAGGATGAGAGGGAGCAGTCGCTCAGCTGCTTGAGAAGTGGGATAGGACTGTAAGATGAAGGGCATGAAGTTGTAGGTGGAATGTATATGTTGAAAAGAGAAAGGGGTGTTTTTAGGGGGAGATGGATTGGGAGGTACTCGAGAGTACCATCCGTGGGGGTGCTGGGAATGAGGTGTGAGGGAAGTGAAGATAGAACAAAAGTAGAAACTCCACCGCCGAGAGATGACCTTGGAGCATGGTAAGAAGTATAGCCTGGGATATTGGGATGAGGATAGGTAGGGGATGGAGAGAGCTTGGTTTCTTGCACCATGATCACGTCTGGATGGTAGGTACGTGCGAAGAGAGAGAGTTCAGAAAGCTTGGCACGAAGGCCGTTTAGATTGATATGCACAATTGAAAGTGGGCGATTGGAGGTAGAGGAATCTGAGTTGGAAGGTGAGGAGCATAGAACACAGCGAAAAGCAGGGTAATGATGCCTCACAGAACTGAGACAAGAACAGAAGAGATGCACCCACCTTTGGCATCCAAGCACTGGACGCTTATTTTTCCCCATGTGACATCCATGCCGCACGTGGCGCATGGGTACTTCTGAGTGGGTCCAGGATTCCTCTCCACGCCGGCCCTCTGCAAGAGAATCCGAAGGAGAGCTGCGGCCGGCCAGCATCTCTCCCATGACAAAAACCCTCTTTGTGGAGGGGATGACGTCGGTTTGCACGGAGTTGATGTTGCTTCCTCCACACGGCCACGGCACGAACGTACAACATCTCGGCAGCTTGAATGACTTCTGTCACATCACCCATTTGCCACCCACCGCCTGGCCAAAGAACATTTCCTGTCCTACCTGCTGCCCCTACAAGATGGGCCATTTCTCCTATGTTATAATCAGCGTTGTTTTGGACTAATAAATTTCCTGGTACGTCTCGTCTACGACACAGATAGGACCAGACGTTTAAGCAACTGTAAAAGAGAGATGCCTCGGGATAAATAGGGAACGCTTCAGGGCAACGGATTCAGTCTTCAAACCCCTGCGGTATGGCGAGCACAACTACGAACGTGTGTGCCGGTTTCCAGATCTATGTTGCTATTATTGAGGAACAGCAGTTCGGCATCGTGCTTCTTCTGGTATAACAATGGCCTAAGAAGATTTTGACGTGACAAGCCCGCTAAGTCTTTCTTCTACAGGTTCAAAATGGGGGGATGATTGGTAACACTATCAATCGGAGTATTTCTAATATGAAGTTTGTAAGACAACACTGAATGATTGAGTTGTCAAGCATAAGTGTTTCTACTAAACCGCGAGAATTACGCGTTTCTACAGACTATGTAATCGTTGTCTATCGAATGTTTCCCGAAAACCTCCTTCGCCATTTCAGAATTGTTCTGGCAATGTCTCATATCCCTTCATGAATGGCTTCTGTAATGTTCAGCGACGACGAAGACGTCAGCCGACATGCTGAAGTTCTGGACAGCATTCACACTGCGATTGTCCATAACAAGGTACGATTTTGCTGCTTGCTTCCCTGCAGAGTCGTGCCTAATCGTATACGACGCCGTACTCAGAAAAATGAAAACAAGTTACTTGTAACATAAAAGGCCGAAAACAAGTTACTTGTAGCATATCTAAGCCGATGTTAGTTACTTGCGACATATCTTGTGGCATTTAAGTTACATGTAGCATATCGGATGGGCATTGCATGCGGTGTTCCGTCGATATGTTGCATGTAACTTAAATGACCTGAGATAAGTCGCAAGTTACTTACATAGGATCAGATATGTTACAAGTAACTTGTTTTCGACTTCGGAGAGGACACTGTGCAGTGCACCTCCGAGATGTTACATGTAACTTAAATGGCGCAATCTAAGTCGCAAGTAACTTAAATCGGCCAAGAATATACTTCCAAGGGGGATGTACGACGCACTCGCGTGGTCAGGCTTACGACTGGCGTTGCTGTTGGTTAAATTACCCAAGTTTGAGTTACTAGATTCCACACCAGCAGGGAGGGCCCCGCACAGAATTTCACGTAGTGTGTGGTCTAGGACGCGCTCTCTGCGTCGCGTGTCGTCTGCGTCACGTGATGGCCACCTATAGTGAAAATATAAATGTAAGTTACGTTGAACATAAGTGTAACTTACATGTTTATGTTTGTGTTCATTACATTTACATAAGGCAAATGCGCGAAAAAAATCACAATTACAAAGCAAGCAATAAGAAAATACACAAACACAGAAAAAAAATGGCCGATAAATGAGAGAAAAAAATACCACTAAAGCCAAACCGATCCCTCCCGAAAAATGGGGAAAATTATTATGCTAAATTTCAGAAGCGAGTAAAATCCTCGAGACCTGCCGTCTGAACTGACGCAAAGGGAGAGTATCAGAGATCCTTCTCGTTATTTTCAAATATGAGCCAGCGGCCCACATAGCAGCCTACATGCAATATAAATTCAAGTTACATGTAATATAAATGTATGTTACATGTAATATAAATGTAAGTTACTTGAGACATTCAAGTAAGATTTTTCTGAGTAGTCATCACGTCCTTCCACGTACTCGGGCAACTTCTATCTCTAGCGGTCAGTCCGTGTCCTCAGCGGAATTTGCGCCCTAACATTCAGCCGTTTTCCTCACAACCGTTTAAAAACCGAGCCTATTTCCAAGCTGCTGCTCAATGTGAGACGATGTGGAATCCTTAAAATATGCGAGTTTGCGCTTCTTATGCGCTCCTTACCGTAGCAATCGACGTCGACTTTCCAGCATGAAATAGGCGTTTGGAGCAGGATCAGGCAACCCGTTGGACAAAATGCGTTCGTTGTTGCGACTCCCCTCATTAGGTGCAGAGCCTTGCGACCTCCTCCCTAACAATGGCCCCGCTGAATTTAAGGTTTGCCCGCCCTTAATGCTGAACAGGGTTGTGCGTTATAACGTTAACGTGTTAGCGCAGGAACGAGTCAACGCGTTTTTTTTTTGAAAAATTAGCTATTAACGCTTGACGAAAATGTCCCAAAATCACGTTCATTTGGGTTCGTTAATTGCAGTGGAATTATGGAACTGATCTGCTTCAATGGCAAATTTCAGAACTGGGGCCATGCACGTCGCGTCGGCTTGCGGCGCGGTCAATTTTCGCTCGCTGTGAAATATAACGCTGACCTCAATGCTTACCATTCCACTGTTTGTTTAGTTTTCCTTCTCAAAATCGAAGAATTCGAATTCATGTTCCAAAAAGCAATTGTGAGGCCTGATCTACCTCTCTGCGTTCGAGTAAACCATCAAATGAGGGTTGCAAGCGGGGATTGAATGCCAGTCACTTTCTAACAAGCGGCGCACGCTATGTGTAGAGTGCACCACGCGACGCACACTTCACATTAAGCGCTACTGACTTTCTGCGTCGCGGCACGCGCCCTCATGAGGCGCTAACCATTTTTAACGACGTCGTGCTAACGTCATCTGAACGCCCACTCACTTTCCACGACGTCCTGACGTCGTCATCTGAAGCCCTACCTACTTTCCATGACATCATCTGGAGGCCTACCCATTTTCCACGACGTCATCATGACGTCATATGGAGCCACAACCATTTTTCACGACGAGCCGACGACGTCATCTGGAGCGCTATCTACTTCCCACGATGCCGTGCCCACGTCTCATCTGTTGTTGTTGTTGTTGTTGTTGTTGTTGTTGCCCATCTTCCACCATAACCATTGATCCTGGATCCAAACTTCCGGTACGTAGACGGCATAATCGAAGCAAGTTTTCTAGGATCCTCTTCTTCGGAGGATCCCTGAGTGGGGCGTTTTTCAACTCTCTTTTTTGATTTTTTGGTTTTTTTAAATTTTTTTTTAATTTTGATTTTTTTACATTTCAAAATCATCATTGCATGATCAAAGTGACAGGAAATTGGCGACTCCCACTGGTTTGAGCCAGAGATCTTCTATTGTAAGGTGCGTTGGCTTTCCGGAGCATGAGAACGTGGGGTACTGTATGTTCCTCCAGTCTGCATTCCGGACAAAGTGGGTTATCAGCTGCTCCTATCTTATGGAGATACCATTGCGATTTTGAGTAGAAACCATTTCGGAGCTGAGACAGCGCTACTCGGCTAGGTCTTGACAACGTCTCCTCCTCCTTGGATATCTTCGGCGGCGGTCCACTCAGCAAGGGAGAGTTCAGATTACCCAAGAACTCTCACTAACTCCTTGTGAACCTCTTTGCGAATGCTCTCTGCAGTTCCAGGTTTCACCAACATTGGTATGACAGTTCTGACGTGTTTCCTAATCTGTCTAGGCGGTTCTGGCTCCTTCAACATGTCGTGCGACGGGTGTCCAGGGTCGAGTGTCGCAACCGTTCGATATTGGAGTGTCAGCATCTCATTATGAGCTCGAACTGGCATGATTCCTGTCTCGCTACTCAGATGAGTTGTGCTTGCCATTGCCAGGCTTCCCGTCGCGGTCCTCAAAGCTGTGTTTTGACAAGCTTGCAACCGATCCCAGTGAGAAGATGCAATGAGCGGGCTCCAGGCTGGAGCCGCGTAGGACATCACAGATTGTCCAATGGCACGGTAGGTCAGTGTGAGCAGCTCTTTGCTTTGTCCCCAATTCTTTCCCGCCAACGCTTTCAGGAGGTTCGTTCTTTCAGCCGTCTTCTTGCGAACAGCTTCCGCATGAAGTCGTCCCGTCATCATCGTATCAAAGTGATAGCCGAGGATCGTCGGATTTCTTTCGTGCGTGATTTGCGTTCCATTTATGAAGACTTTCGGCACGTATCTCGCTTGAGCAGAATGTGTTGTGAGAAGAGTGACAGTAGTCTTTTGGATCGAAAGTTGCAGTTGGAGATCTTCTAGAGCCTTTGTCAGCTTCGGGACATAGTCGTTCAGACGTTTTTCGCAGGTTTCCACATCGGGATCTGATGTAACCAGTGATAAATCATCCGCACATCCGATAAGGCGTGTTTCTGGTGGGGGTGCTGGAAGATCGGCGATGTAGTAAGAAAAAAGAAGCGGAGAGAGCACTGCGCCTTGCGGTACCCCGGAGCGCACCAATCTTACGTTTGACATCCGGCCTCTGAACTCTGTCCGTATCGTTCTCCCTTTCAGGTAGCTGGAGATCCAGCGCGCAAGTCCTCTCGGTAGGGATGACTCTGCAAGCTTCTGACAAAGAATGGAGATGACGACAGTGTCATAGGCCCTCCTTAGGTCGAGTGCGACCATAATTGAACGGCTTGGCGGTCTCTTCTCATTAAGTCCATCCGTAATGAATCCCGTAAGTTCGACCAAAGCTGTGTTGGTGGAGAAGCCTTTTCGAAAACCATTCTGCCATCCAGGGATTTGCAGGTGCGTCTCCAGTGTAGGAAGAATAGTTCTTTCAAAGTTGCGTGCCATAGATGAGATGATCGAAATGGGCCTGTAGCTGTTCAAATCCTCTGCAGGTTTTCCGGGCTTCAGAAGTGGGAAGATCCTTACCTCCTTCTACGACGCCGGAATCAGTCCAGTTGAAAGAGTTCTGTTGAAGAGCGCTCTCAGGCACTCACGAAAAACTGATCCTGAATGTTTGAGCATGATAGGGACCACTCCACTTGTATCTAGCGCTCTAGACGGCTTGCATCTCTTCAAGGCGGCGTCAATGAGGGTGGTCGTGATAACGGGAACGTCGTCTCTCGAAAAGTTCTTGATCCATCTGAAAGTCCTTTTTGACGACTTCAGGCTTCTATGAGGGCATGGCGAACTGAATTGTTTGCATAGAAGGTTGGCTGCCTTCTTTTTGTTAACCGGCTCGCCTCTATGACGAAGCTGGAGGGGATTCGGTTTAGCTGAACGGCCATCCAAAGCTTTCATGGTTGTCCATAGCTTGGAGGAGTTCGTACGATGATCAATGCCTTCCACGAATGCTCTCCACGTCTGCTGCCGGTCCTTCCTCACTTCATCTGTGATTTCCTTGTTCAGCTCGGAAACCCGTGTGTTCGTAGGATCCGTTCTTCGAATAGCGTCTCTTTCACAAATTAGGTCCTTAGCGGTGTCCGGCAGGCCCGGCATGAACGCTCTACGCCTACCACTAGGGATGGATTGTAAAGTCGCTGCTCTTATAGCTGCTGTAAGGAATATATCCATTTCCAGTGGGTTAGTCCGAAAATCGAAATCGGCCGACTGTTGTTCCAGCACCGACCGAAATTTAGGCCAATTCGCCTTCTTGAAGTTCACGAAAGTGGTCCTCGGCGAGGAAGATATCAGGGCCTCGTTTCTGAACTCCATCAAGATAGGGAGGTGGTCACTTGCGCCTGTGCTAATGGTGTCCCACAGTGCTGACGATGCTAAATCCTGCGAGCACAGCGAAAGGTCCGGTGACGAGGGTCTTCCATATGTCAGTTTCCTTGTTGGGTGTGCGGCTTCGTTCAGAATCACAAAATCGGATTGCGCTATCTCTTCCTCCAAGTCCTGTCCGCGTTGGTCTTCCTCACCCTCCGACCATAGAGGACTGTGCGCATTGACATCTCCCATGACGATCGTGGGTTTCACACATGTCAAGAATTGGGCGATCGACAGCTCGTATGAGGGTGGGCATGAGGATCTTGGTGGAGAGTAGATGTTGTGAATTTGAAGTGATCCAGCCCTAGTTTCCACAGCTATGGAGATGCACTCTGTCGTGCCATCGCTGGTACCTGGAGTGATCACACTGCACTGTAAGTCGTTTCGGACCAGAAAAGCCACTCCTCCTCCGGAACTCGTTCTGTCCTTTCTCAGGCATGTGTAGCCTCGAACAGTGGGTGCTCCTTGACTCGGATCCAATTTGGTTTCTTGAAGTCCCACTATTTCGTCCCCTATACGGTGTGCAAGAGCCTCTAGTTCCGCCGATTTGTTGCGTAAACCATTAATATTCCATTGAATCACCTTCAAAGAGTCGGGTATCGATTGTTGCGGTTGAGATGTTGGCACAATGACGCAGTTTGGGCACACGTATGAGCTGTCCGCATCCTTGAAGGACTTGAGACCGGAACATTTCTTCACGTGAGTCCATTTCCTGCACTTGATACATTGGACGCTCCCTGCTGCGGCTGAGGTACCACACTGGGTGCAGGGCCATCGAATACAGCGAGGGGGTCCAGGGTTTGCTTCGATTCCGGCACGAATGAGTAGAGAACGGATCAGCAGCGCCGGTTTATGCTGATCCGCGACCGAAAAAATTGGCTCCAGGACTCGTGAAAGAGTGAAATCTGGGAGGTATGGTCGAGGATCTTTGACTTCGGAAGGATGACGGCATTGTAGAAGACGTCTTCTTCCGCGTACGCTCTTGCCAACGAGTAGGCGATCCTCCATAAGAGCGACCACGTCTCATCTCGTCTCAAGACGCTGAAAAGGTTTTTCGACGACAATATGCTAAAGATCTCCGCATCAAAGTCATCAGTATCCGTCCTCACAACGGACCCATCCGAGCATAGAGCTCATCCGGAGGTAGAGTGGGATGGAGACCGTCTGCCTGCCGCACGAGTTCCAAAACTGCTCGGTCTTGTGCTCGATCCGTCGCTCAAGTTTCATAAGAATACCGAGCAGAAGCAGGCTGTCGTTAAAGCCAAACTCAATGTTCTCAGGGCCCTAGGCGGTACCTCATGGGGTAGTAGCAAGGAAACGATACTCATGACGTATAAGGCGATTCTCCAGCCCGCACTGGAGTACGTCGCACCGGTTTGGCAGCGTCTAGTTTCAGAATCTTCTTGGACTAAGATGCAACGCGTACAAAATGCCGCTCTTCGCATTGCCACCGGATGTGCAAAGAGCTCCTCAGTCGAACGTCTGCATGCCGAAGCCCGCCTATTGCCTGTGATGGAGTACTGTCAGCTCCAGGCCCAGCGATTCCGCATTAACATTATAAAGCAACCAAACCACCCGTCGTGGAGAGTACTAAACCACGTTAGAGAGAGAAGTATAAGAAAGCCATTTGCCGATGCTCCAAGCAAAGTCAACTTGCAGAGATGGCACGACTCACAGCAAGAACGACTCCGTCTTTTGCGCGAGCATAATCAGTTCGTACGGTGTCATCTTGAGAGGGCGGCCGTAAATCTTGTACTAGGAGAAGTACCGCCACCAGTCTTCTCATCCGAGTCTCAACTAGGAAGAAGGGCCAGGTGCACCCTCGCATCACTGCGCTGTGGTCACTCTACTTTGTTTATGTCCTACGTCAGCAAGATAGACAGCGATCTGATGTTTGTCCAGACTGCGGTACTATCGGCCATGATACAGCACATTTACCAGGGTCAAGCGGAGCGTTGCGTAAGATTTCGGAATCGGGGCGACCCCCCGTCACATTTTTTCCCGAAATCCAAAATTTTTGCGATCCCCCCCACCCGAGGCGCGATTTTCGCGATCCCTCCTCCCCAAGTCCGGCCAATTTACAGTTGATTACTTAAAGTGTCAGACGCCGAAAATTCGTTCAGTAGTTGAGCCCAAGCGCCTAGAACCGAATGCTACGATCCTTCCCTAGGGGACCAAAAGTAATCGAGAATCTATGGGATATCCATGGAATAATCATTTTTGAACCAAAATTTTTGCGAGCCCCACTAACATTCACTTTCGGACCTAAATTTTTGCGACCCCCCGTTGCGAAATTTTGCAACCCCGCTTGACCCTGACATTTACTTAACTGTCCGGAGAGACCTACCACGCTGACCACAATGGATCTATGGACGAATCCACTACTGGTCGCCCAGTTCCTCCGCCTATGACAAAACCCTCTATGTGGCTGCAATGAAGAAGAAGCCGTGCCCACGGCTTCTGGAGCCCTACGTCTTTCCAAGACGTCCTGCTGACGTCATTTGAAGGTCTGTTTTATTTTTTCTGGGACCTCTAATGATTTATGGATTCTTGTTGTGGTCAAGTAATGTTTTTAAAATTTTCAACGAAGTGCAAAATTAACGTGTTTACGTATTGACGGGTTGACGCGGTTTTTTTGAAAATTAACGCTTGACGAAATTTTTTTTCATTAACGCACACCCCTGTTGCTGAAGACTGAAATGCTCGTCAAAATTGGACATGTCAAAAAACGAAAAGTGCTTCTTGGGGAATTTCCAGTGTCATGTATACCCTATTTCCGAGTTAGATTTAATTCCGTTCATCGCTTGCGTCTGCGCGCGTATGCTTCGTTTACTTCTCTCCACAGTCTCGCTGTCTCTCCCCTCGCTCCTCACAAGCGTGCGAGGGGAGAGCTTCTCACAACGTTCCAACAAAAAAAGATTAGTAGAAGAGTGGGGTGGTGAGCGTCTACAAAAAATTAACAATATTTTTAGTCGCCATTTTCTTGGTCGGCACTTCCAAACGGCAATAACAAACCGTTGCGGTATTCTACACGGAAGTACTATGTGGTTCCAAAAATGACTGATTATGCGCCAACCTTCATAGACTCTGGTTCATTTCAAGTGAACTCATGTTTCCTATTATCACAGCGCGTGGCGGTGACTTTTTCGTCGGAATCTCCTTATCACTAGTTATATCTCACCGAGGCCCACCGCTCCGCCATTGGTGATAGCCGAAATCGACAGGTCACTAGAGATTTTCCAGTCTAAATATATATGTATGTGTACTTAATAGCTATATTCAGAAGAGAAGATGTTGCCAAATTGACCTATACAGACGGTTAGCTCCAGCTGTTGGAAGAAATGAAACAATATAATACGACATCAAACAAGAGTATTGCCATATAATCTCGCAAAACGAGTAGTCTTCTTTTGGAAACCATCAAACTCTCCTCCGTGAAATACTACAACGGTTTGTTTTCGCCGTTTAGAAGTGTCGACCAAGAAAATGGCTGCTGCCGAGATGTCGTACGTTCGTGCCGTGGCAGTGTGGAGGAAAGAAGATCGCCTCCGTGCAAACCGACGTCATCCCCTCCACAAAGAGGGTTTTTGTCATGGGAGAGGTGCTGGCCGGCCGCAACTCTCCTTCGGATTCTCCTGCAAAGGGCCGGCGTGGAGAGGAATCCTGGACCCGCTCAGAAGTACCAATGCGCCACGTGCGGAGAGGATGTAAACTGGAGACATACCAGCGTCCAGTGCTTCGGATGCCAAAGGTGGGTGCATCTCTCCTGTTCGGGTCTCAGTTCTGTGAGGCATCATAACTCATCTTTTCGTTGTGTGTTATGCTCCTCACCTTCCATCTCAGATTCCTCTATCTCAAATCGCCCCCTTTCCATTGTGCATATCAATCTAAACGGCCTTCGTGCCAAGCTTTCTGAACTCTCTCTCTTTGCACGTACTTACCATCCAGACGTGATCATGGTTCAAGAAACCAAGCTCTCTCCATCCCTACCTATCCTCATCCCAATATCCCAGGCTATACTTCTTACCATGCTCCAAGGTCATCTCTCGGCGGTGGAGTCTCTACTTTCGTTCTATCTTCACTTCCCTCACACCTCATTCCCAGCACCCCCACGGACGGTACTCTCGAGTACCTCCCAATCCATCTCCCTAAAAACACCCCTTTCTCTTTTCAACATATACATTCCACCCACAACTTCATGCCCTTCATCTTACAATCCTATCCCACTTCTCAAGCAGCTGAGCGACTGCTCCCTCTCATCCTCGGTCGTTTTTCGCGGGTGATTTCAACGCTCACACCTTTTGCTCGTCTCTCGGTCCTGATGTTAGAGGAAATGACGTCGAAGAATGGGCAGATGAGTGCGACCTGGTCATTCTAAACGATGATCAGCCCACTCGTCTCCCTGCCAGCGGCCGATCTTCTAGCCCAGACATATCTCTTGTCTCGTCCAACCTTTCTAGCTGCTGCTCATGGTCTACCTCGACTACTCTGCCAAGTGACCACGTTCCTGTCTTTGTCCACATCGATCTATCCAATTCTCTCGCTCCCTTTTCTGGTGTTCGCCAACGTTCTTATCTTAATTTAGGCCGAGCAGACTGGCGCCTGTTCAGTGAAGTTGCGCTTCGCCTATCGGCAGATTACCCGTGGAATGGAAGCGTGCACCAGAAGGAGTGCCGTCTATCTGACGCAATCCGCAAGGCCATGAATGCGGCTATCCCTATCGGTCGCGTCAAGACGTTCTATCCAAATGTCAACAGGAAATCTTCGACAAAATTAGAACGAGAGATGCGAGGAGAGCGGTTAATCATCTGGACCCCGTGGTTGCTGAGCTTGACAGTGAGATCAAAAGGATTTGGACAGACACAAGAAAGAAGAGTGGGAGAAGTTCACCGGACAAATGGACTTTAAGACGGACAGTGCAGCTACTTGGAAGGTTTTACGGAAGCTTTCGGGTAAAGCTCACCCGCCACCGTCTCCCACTATCGAATTCGACAACGGCGTATTCAAATCAGGAAAGGAAGCCGCTTATGCGCTCGGGAAAAGTTTTCATCACCAGTGCCAAACGAGGTCCGCAGAATAGAGTGACTGTAAGAGAGCTGTGCCGCCTCCCGCTTATGAGCACGGCCGAAGCGTTTACTACGACGCAAATTGAGAAGATTATAAAGGAAATGCGGAACTCTAGAGCTATTGGTCCTGATGGGATATGTCCTGCTGTCTTGAAGAACATACCCACTGACTTACTACCGCTCCTCACTGATGTGATAAACTCCTCGTTCATGTCGTGTACTATCCCGCAGAATTGGAAGATGGCAAACGTCGTTCCGCTGCCCAAGCCTGGCAAGCCCCAAGCTTCAGTCAAGGGATATCGGCCCATTAGCTTGTTGTCTTCTTTTGCTAAAGTAGCTGAAAAGCTGATCGTCAAAGACCTGGCCGAGCACAACGAGAGACAGGTGTTTCAGCATGGATTCAGAAAAATGCATTCCACCACGACAGCTTTGTTAGAAATTACGAGCTATGCAATTGATGGTTTCAACGCGTATAAGCCGGAAAGAACTGTAGCAGTTGCCTTGGATCTCACTGAGGCTTTCGACACAGTGAATCTTGGTATCTTATCAAACAACTTACTGGAGTCATCAATCCCGCCATGGCAAAAGCGCTGGATAGCTGCATTCACTAAGGGAAGACGGGCTAGAGTGATGTTCCAGAATCATGTCTCAAAACAGCATTCCGATTGCAGCTGGAGTCCCACAGGTGTCGGTGTATTGTCGCCTGCTCTCTTCAGTCTGTACCTCGAAGATATGCCCGCCCCACCCCAAGATATCAAGGTGGTCGCTTACGCTGATGATATGACTGTCTTGTGTCGTGATCGGGACATAAATGTGGCCGCCGCTAAGATTAACGGGTACTTGACCGCACTGAAAAGCTTCTTAGACCGCAAAATGCTGAAGATTTCTGCGTCAAAGTCATCGGTATCCGTACTCACAACGGACCCATCTGAACACAGCGCACATCCGTATGTCGTATGGAATGGAGATCGTTTGCCTGCCGCCCGCTTCCCAAAACTTCTCGGACTCGTACTCGATCCATCGCTCAAATTCCATAAGAACACGGAACAGAAGCAGGCTATCGTTAAAGCGAAGCTTAACGTGCTTAGAGCCCTGGGCGGTACAACATGGGGTAGTAGCAAAGAAACCATTATTACAACGTATAAGGCTATTCTCCAGCCTGCACTGGAATACGGCGCCCCAGTTTGGCAGCATCTAGTTTCGGAATCCTCTTAGACTAAGATGCAACGCATACAGAATGCGGCTCTTCGAATCGCCACCGGGTGTGCAAGAAGTTCCCCGGTCGATCACTTGCATGCTGAGACCCGCTTATTACCAGTAAGGGAGCACTGTGAGCTCCAGGCCCAACAATTTTTCATCAACATTGTCAAACAACCAAATCACCCCTCTTGGAGAGTGCTAAACCCCGTCAGAGAAAGAAAGATCAGAAAGCCATTCGCCGATGCACCCAGCAAAGTCAATCTGCAGAGATGGCACGACTCACAGCAAGAACGACTCCGTCTATTGCGCGAGGAGCATACTCAGTTTGTACGGTGTCATCTGGAAAAGGCGGTCATTAATTCCATATTGGGGGTAGTGCCGCCCCAAGTCTGCACATCCGAGGCTCAACTCGGAAGAAGGGCCAGGTGCACGCTCGCATCATTACGCTGTGGTCACTCTACAATGCTAATGTCTTATGTCAGCAGGATTGACAGCAGTAAATCTGATGTGTGCCCGGACTGCGGTACCATCGGCCACGATACCGCACATTTATTCAACTGTCCGGAGAGACCTACCACGCTGACCGTAATGGACTTATGGACGAATCCGTTACTGGTCGCCCAGTTCCTCAACCTATGACAAAACCCTCAATGTGGCTGCAAAGAAGAAGAAGAAGAATGGCTACTAAAAATATTGTTCATTTTTTGTAGACTCTCATCACTCAACTCTTCTATTGTTCCTTTTTTGGTTCAACGTTTGTGATGCGAACCAAACCACTTTTGTTTGGAAGACCCCTTTTTGATAGAATTGTCCACTTTTTCTTGATATTACATAGTAATATCCCTGAAAAATCATGAAAATATTTTCAATTAGTATGGATTGGCATGATGATCAGTAAGTAATCAACTTGTTGCGCTCGCATCGAAAGAAACGCTACTCGCAATTTACGACACAGCGCACGCTCTACATGAAGCGCTGCTCAACCAGGGTCGAGCAACCCGTTGGAATAACTGCGATCATTGTTGCGATCCCCCTTCCAGCGATGCCGAAATTCACGACCCCCCCCCTCCACCATGGCCGCGCTCATTCCGCTTTTTTGGACCGCCCATTTTCTTTTTCCTTAGATAAGGAATTTTTTAGCTGATTATGATTATTCGACTTCTTTACTTTTTTTATTTTTTTATTCAGGTCAGTGATATTTGTGAAGGTTTCGACCTCAATGCCAAAAAGAATTGACAACAAAACATTCTATTTAACAATACTCTCTTCATCCAACAAACGCCCTACTACTATTGGAAAAATAGGGTTTTCACAATTTTTGCTTTGCGAACAGGAAAAATCGCCAAAAGTGATTTTATCACTTTGGCCCAATTTTGCCAGTAATCAACTCAGAAACACTTCAAACGGTTTTCCACACAGTTTGAGCCCCACCAGACCGGTTTTTGAGCCGCTGGTCACATAAATGCTCGTCGAGATCGGATTTTTCGGTATAGGAAAAAATAGGTTTTCCGGAGCTTCTGGTGTATTTTGGTACTGCCATGAGGAGCCGTAACTGAGAGGTTCGGTAAAATAGACCGGCTTAGGAACTGGAAAAAATCAAAGGTGCGTATATAGAGGGAGAAATAAAAAAATTTTCCCGTTGGAAAAAGTGGTGTTAAAAGGCCGTTTTTTTTCCAAATGGCTCTTACAGCCTTGGTTGTCACTTTTAGAAGGCAGCAGTCGAGCAAAAGATGCACCTACTAGATACTTATCGAAAACTACATTGACTATATTTTTCCAAAAAAAAAGTTTTCTCGTGATTTTCTACCTCACCATGTGCGCTCCCCTTTGCGAACAGGAAAAATCGCCCAGAAGTGATTTCTTCACTTTAGCCCAATTTTGCTTGTAATGAACTCAGAAACACTTCGAACGGTTTTCACTCAGTTTCAGCTTGCCCAAACCCGTATGTCAACCGCTGGTGGCCCGAATACTCGTCAAAATTGCAATAGTCCAAATAGCGAAAAAATGGTTTTCGGGGGCCTTCCGGTGTCGTGCACAATGCTCTGATGGGCCGTGATCAGGGCTGGGCACATGTTCCGGCATGGCGATTTTGAATGCACCACCCCCCCCCCCCTTACCTCGGTAATTTTTAGGCACCCACTTATGGAAAATCGAAATCGGCTGTTATCCGAGAAGTCCAACACAACAGTCATGGTTTTGACTTCCAGATTTCGATGAACAAGAATATAAAAAACACTGAATAGAGAAGATTCCGAAAATGTCAACAAAAAAGGTGGTGTAATTTCTAAACTTCAAAACAATCCCATAAGGAAAATTTGTTAGTAAGACGGTAAGTTTTGGCAAAAAATAATTTTTTTTGTTAAATTCAAAACAATTTAACAGTAACAAACAACAACACAACTACCACTATTGCAATAATTGATGTTTTCTGTCGATTGCTTTCATGAACCTATGAAGGATTGGTCACTCTGTGTTTGATTGTTCTGATGTGGAAATCAAAACTATTTTGTGGTGTGGAACCATGTTAGGATTCATGTGATGCGTAGGGATGGAAAACCGGAGTTTTACCCACCTAGAATGCCGCAATCCCTTAGATACTCGGCTTGCCGTGAGATATGGTGTTTGTACGCAGCTACACAGAGCACACGGAAGGGGACGCGCACACAATATTGATAAAAAATGTATTTTATTACAGAACTGGGGGGAGAAAAGGATTGAGACTGGAGGTGATGGAAGAGGGTAAAGGTAGTCTTTTTTGGATGTACCCATTTTAGAAATTTAATGTAAATAAACAAAGTTGGAGCGGGGGTAAGTATTTAGCCGTGACAATGTTCATTCAAACGAACCTAGTCTTCTTCTTCTGCAGCCTCAAAGTGGTTTTTGTCATAGGTTGAGGAACTGGGGGGCCTTCAAGTAATTCGTCCAAAGTTCCATTGTTGTTAAGGAGGTAGGTCTCTTCGGGCACATGAACAAGTGCGCCGTGTCGTGTCCGGGAGCACCACAGTCCGGGCATGCGTCTGGTCGGCTGCTGTCGATCTTGTTGACGTAAGACATGAGCAGAATAGAGTTACCACAGCGCAGCGAGGCAAGAGCACATCTGGCTCGTCTGCCGAGTTGAGACTCGGACTCGCAAACCCGAGGCGGCACTGCTCCTAAGATAGGGTCCATAGCCGCCTTCGTTAGATATCCTCGAACAAACTGGGTGTGCTCCTCACGCAGAAGACGAAGCCTATCCATGTTGGAGTCGGCCCATCTCTGTGCATCAACTTTACGAGGAGCATCTGCGAACGGCGTCCTAATCGACCTCTCTCTAGTGGGCTTCATGATTCTCCTTGTCGGATGATTCGGCTGTCTCAGAACATTAATATGCATCTGCTGTGCCTGGAGTTCACAATACTTCTTGACCGGCAATCTGCAGGCCTCCGCGTGAAGATGTTCTATTGGGGAGCTCCTTGCACAACCGGTAGCACTGAGCGCAGCATTTTGTACACGCTGCAGCTTATTCCAGGAGCTGTCAGACACCAGGTGCTGCCACACTGGTGCCGCATATTCCAGAGCCGGCTGAAGTATTGCTCTGTAGGTTCTCAATATAGTCTCACGGCTGCTTCCCCATGATGTTCCTCCGAGAGCTCTCAAAATATTAAGCCTAGCCTTGACGACTGTTTGTTTCATCGCTTCTGCCAGGATGGCAGCGAGGACTTCAACAGTTTGTCGGACAGCAGTCCCAAGTTAACAGAGTCAAACGCTTTGGTCAGGTCGAGGGCGACGGCCACCGTTCTTAGGGGCTTTTTCATGTTGAATCCGTCGACCGCAAAGCTCGCGATCTCCAATAGAGCAGTAGTAGTAGAGTGAAGTTTCCTGAACCCATGCTGATGCTGCTGTCGCTCATTTTGATCAGCCAGGTTTCTCACGATCAACTTTTCAGCTAATTTTTCAGCTAATTGGTCGAAAGCCTTTTGCCGTACTTTGGGACTTGTCTGGCTTTGGCAACGGTATTACATTAGCTGTCTTACAAGCTCGGGGTGGAATGCAGGTCCGGAAAGAAGTGTTAATGGTATATGCAAGCATCGGTAGAAGTTCCATGGTAAGCTTCTTCAGGATTGCTGGGGAGATACCGTCAGGTCCGATAGCCTTCGAATTCCGCATTTCTTTGATAGCCTTCTCTACTTGGGTGAGAGTAAAGGCCTCAGGATCGTTCATGAGCGGCAACCGACTCAGCTCTCTCACCGTGACTCTGTTTTGAACGCCTCGCTTGGCACGTGGGATGAAGAAATTCTTGCCGAGCGCATAAGCAGCCGCTTTCCCTGATTTGAAGACGTTCTCCTCGAACTCAATAGCGGAGCTCATTGAGGGAGCGGACTTGCCGGAAATTTTCCTCAACACTTTCCACGTCGTAGTTCCGTCAGCCTTGAAATTCAGCTTTTCAGTAAACTTCTCCCAGCGCTCCTTCTTGTTCTTGTCCAGGTCATCCTTGATCTCATTATCCAGCCCAGCTATATCCGGGTCTAGATGATCAGCGGCTCTCTTCTCATCTCTGGTTTTTATGTTCTGCAGTATCTCCCTCCACAGGAATTGCTGCTTTCATGGCCTTGCGGATGGCACTTGTTAAATGACGTTCTTTCTGATGGACATCACCATTCCATGGATACTCGACCGCATGGCGGAGTGCAACATCTCTGAACAGGGTTCAGTCTGCTAGGCCTAAAATTGAGATAAGACCGATGACGCAAACCAGAGTAAGGGGCAAGAGAGTCGGAGAGATCAATATAGACAAATACGGGAATGTGATCACTGGAGAGAGTTGTGGATGTGGATCACGTGCAAGCATTGGAAAGATTGGAAGACACAAGAGAGATATCTGGGCTAGAAGGTCGGCCGTGGGCAGAGAGACGAGTGGGCTGGTCATCATTGAGGATAACCAAATCGCACTCCTCAGCCCATTTCTCGACGTCATCCCCTCTGGCGTCAGAATCAAGAGCAGAACAGAACGTGTGAGCATTGAAATCTCCTGCAAAGACAGCTGAGGGAGAGAGTGAGCAGTCGTGCAATTGCTTAAGGAGAGGTATAGGATTGTAAGTTGGGGGGCAATATGTTACAAGGGGAATATAGATGTTAAATAGAGATAAAGGGGTTCTCTACTTAACATCTATATTTCCCCTGTAACATATTGCCCCCCCCCCCAACTTACAATACGCCGTGGCAGTGTGGAGGAAAGAAGATCACCTCTATGCAAACCGACGTCACCCCCTCCGCGAAGAGGGTTTTTGTCATGGGAGAGGTGCTGGCCGGCCGCGTCTCTCCTTCGGATTCTCCTGCTAAGGGCCGGCGTGGAGAGGAATCCTGGACCCGCTCAGAAGTATCTATGCGCCACGTGCGGCAATGATGTTAACTGGAGACATACCAGCGTCCAGTGCTTCGGATGCCAAAGGTGGGTGCATCTCTTCTGTTCGGGTCTCAGCTCTGTGAGGCATCATAACTCTGCTTTTCGCTGTGTTTTATGTTCTTCGCCTACCAACTCTGAATCCTCTTCCTCAAATCGTCCCCTTTCCATTGTACATATCAATCTCAACGGCCTTCGTGCCAAACTTTCTGAGCTCTCTCTCTTCGCACGTACTTACCATCCAGACGTGATCATGGTTCAAGAAACCAAGCTCTCTCCATCCCCTACCTATCCTCATCCTAATATCCCGGGCTACACTGCCTTCCATGCTCCAAGGTCAGCTCTTGGCGAGGAGTTTCAACCTTTGTTTTATCTTCTCTCCCCTCCCACCTCATACCAAACACCCCCACGGATGATACTCTCGAGTACCTTCCAATCCATCTCCCTCTTAAAACACCCCTTTCTCTTTTCAACATATATATTCCCCCTACCACCTCATGCCCCTCCTCCTACAATCCCATTCCTCTTCTCAAACAACTCAACGATTATTCGCTCTCATCATCAGTTGTTTTCGCGGGCGACTTTAATGCCCACACCTTCTGCTCGTACCTTGGTTCAGATGCTAGAGGAGAAGTCGAAGAATGGGCTGAGGAGTGCGACCTGGTCATCTTAAACGATGATCAGCCCACTCGTCTCCCTGCCGATCTTCTAGCCTAGACACAACTCTTGTCTCTTCCAACCTTTCAACGCTTGCTCATGGTCTATCTCAACAACATTGTCTAGTGATCATGTTCCCGTCTTTGTGCACATCGATCTCTCAAATTCTCTTGCTCCTTATTCTGGTGTTCGTCAACGTTCTGCTGCCGAGATGTCGTACGTTCGTGCCGTGGCAGTGTGGAGGAAAGAAGATCGCCTCCGTGCAAACCGACGTCAACCCCTCCGAGAAGAGGGTTTTTGTCATGGGAGAGGTGCTGGTCGGCCGCAGCTCTGCTGAGGATTTTATTACAAAGGGCCGGCGTCGAGAGGAATCCAGGTCCAGCACGGAAGTATCCATGTGCCACCTGCGGCGAGGATGTTACCTGGCATAAAACAAGTGTCCAGTGCTTCGGATGCCAAAGGTGGGTGCACTTCTCCTGTTCGGGCCTCAGTTCTGTGAGGCATCATGACTCATCCTTTCGTTGTGTTCTATGCTCTGCCCCCAACAACTCTGATTCCTCAATTACCAACCGCCCCTCTCCATTGTTCACATTAATCTCAACGGCCTTCGCAACAAGTTATCTGAACTCTCTCTATTCGCACGTTCTCATCACCCGGATGTTATCATGGTTCAAGAAACCAAGCTCTCTCCATCTACCACTTATCCCCAACCTAACATTCCGGGCTACACCGCCTATCACATGCCAAGGACAGCTCTTGGGGGCGGAGTGTCTACTTTCGTTCAATCTGCCTTACCTTCTCATATTATCCCTAATACTCCTAAGGACGGTACTCTCGAGTACATTCCTGTCCACCTCCCCCTCAAAACCCCTTTATCTCTATTTAACATATATATTCCTCCTATATCATCTTGTCCCCCTCTTATAATCCTATTCCCCTCCTTAAGCAGTTGTACGACTGCTCACTCTCCCCCCTTCAGCTGTCTTTGCGGGTGCCTTCAATGCTCACACGTTCTGTTCCGCTCTTGATTCTGACGCCAGAGGGGAAGATGTCGAAGAATGGGCTCAGGAGTGTGACCTGGTTATCCTCAATGATGACCAGCCCACTCGTCTCCCTGCCAACGGCCGACCTTCTAGCCCAGACATCTCTCTTGTGTCATCCAATCTCTCTAATGCTTGCACGTGGTCCACATCCACAACTCTCTCCAGTGATCACATTCCCGTCTTTGTCTATATTGATCTCTCTGACTCGCTTGCCCCTTACTCTGGTTTTCGTCATCGTACTTATCTTAATTTAGGCCTAGCAAACTGGACCCTGTTCAGAGATGTTGCACTTTGCCATGCGGTCGACTACCCATGGAATGGTGATGTTCATCAGAAAGAGCGCCATCTAACAAGTGCTATCCGCAAGGCCATGAAAGCAGCAATTCCTGAGGGTCGTGTCAAGACCTTTTTCCAAATGTCAGCAGGAAATACTGCAGAAGATAAGATCCAGAGATGAGAAGAGAGCCGCAGACCATCTAGACCCGGACATAGCTGTGCTGGATAACGAGATCAAGCAAGATCTGGATAAGAACAAGAAGGAATGCTGGGAGAAGTTCACTGAAAAGCTGAATTTCAAGGCTGACGGAACTACGACGTGGAAAGTGTTGAGGAAAATTTCCGGCAAGTCCGCTCCCTCGATGAGCTCCGCTATTGAGTTCGAGGAGAACGTCTTCAAATCAGGGAAAGCGGCTGCTTATGCGCTCGGCAAGAACTTCTTCATCACACGTGCCAAGCGAGGCGTGCAAAACAGAGTCACGGTTAGAGAACTGAGCCGGTTGCCGCTCATGAACGCTTCTGAGGATTTACTCTCACGCAAGTAGAGAAGGCTATCAAAGAAATGCGGAATTCGAAGGCTATCGGACCTGACGGTATCTCCCCAGCCATCCTGAAGAAGCTTCCCACGGAACTTCTACCGATGCTTGCAGATATCATTAACACTTCTTTCCGGACCTGCACTCTACCCCAAGCTTGTAAGACAGCTAATGTAATACCGTTGCCAAAGCCAGACAAGTCCCAAAGTACGGCAAAAGGCTTTCGACCAATTAGCTGAAAAATTAGCTGAAAAGTTGATCGTGACGGACCTGGCTGATCAAAATGAGCGACAGCAGCATCAGCATGGGTTCAGGAAACTTCACTCCACTACTACAGCTCTATTGGAGATCGTGAGCTTTGCGGTCGATGGGTTCAACATGAGAAAGCCCCTGAGAACGGTGGCCGTCGCCCTCGACCTGAGCAAAGCGTTTGACTCTGTTAACTTGGGACTGCTGTCCGAGAAACTGCTCAAGTCGTCGCTACCATCATGGCAGAAGCGATGGATTGCAGCGTTCACTAAAGGCCGCCGTGCTAAGGTTCTGTTCCAGAATCATGTATCCGATAGCATTCCAATAGCAGCCGGTGTTCCGCAAGGCGGAGTGTTGTCCCCTGCCCTATTCAGCCTGTATCTTGAGGACATTCCCGAGCCTCCCAATGATGTAAGGATTGCTATGTATGCCGACGACATCACCATCATGTGCCAGGATCGTGACCTGCAGATAGCCGCTAACAAGATCAGCGCCTATCTCGTCGAGTTGAAGCTCTTCCTCGATAAAATGATGCTCACAGTCTCTGCCGCAAAATCCTCTGTTTCAGTGTTCACAACGAACACCAAGGAACACAGTGCCCATCCAGATGTCAAATGGGATGGTGACCTGTTGCCAGCAGCAAAATTCCCCAAGCTGCTTGGCCTTATTCTTGATCCCTCACTGAAGTTCCACAAAAACGCGGAACAGAAACAAGCAGTCGTCAAGGCTAGACTTAATATCTTGAGAGCTCTCGGAGGAACATCATGGGGAAGCAGCCGAGAGACTATATTGAGAACCTACAGAGCAATACTTCAGCCGGCTCTGGAATATGCGGCACCAGTGTGGCAGCACCTGGTGTCTGACAGCTCCTGGAATAAGCTGCAGCGTGTACAGAATGCTGCGCTTAGAATTGCTACCGGTTGTGCAAGGAGCTCCCGGTGGAGCATCTTCACGCGGAGGCCTGCATATTGCCGGTCAAGGAGCATTGTGAACTCCAGGCACAGCAGATGTATATTAATGTTCTGAGGCAGCTGAATCATCCGTCAAAGAGAATCATGAAGCCCATAAGAGAGAGGTCGATTAGGACGCCGTTCGCCGATGCTCCTCGTAAAGTTGATGTACAGAGATGGGCCGACTCCAACATGGAAAGGCTTCGTCTTCTGCGTGAGGAGCACACCCAGTTTGTTCGAGGATATCTAGCAAAGGCGGCTGTGAACCCTATCTTGGGAACGGTGCCGCCTCGGGTTTGCGAGTCCGAGTCTCAACTCGGCAGACGAGCCAGATGTGCTCTTGCATCGCTGCGCTGTGGTCACTCTATTCTGCTCATGTCTTACGTCAACAAGATCGACAGCAGCCGACCAGACGCATGCCCGGACTGTGGTGCTCCCGGACACGACACGGCGCACTTGTTCATGTGCCCGAAGAGACCTACCTCCTTAACAACAATGGACCTTTGGACGAATCCTGTGAAGGCCGCCCAGTTCCTCAACCTATGACAAAAACCACTTTGAGGCTGCAGAAGAAGAAGAAGAAGTCAACGTTCTTATCTCAATTTAGGTCAAGCAGACTGGTGCCTGTTCAGTGAGGTTGCGCTACGCCTAGCGGCTGGTTACCCGTGGAATGGCAATGTGCAACAGAAGGAGCATCACTTATCTCATGCAATTCGCAGGGCCATAAAGGCGGCTATCCCTGTTGGTCGAGTTAAGACGTTCTATCCAAACGTCACGAGAGAAATTCTTCAGAAAATCAGGACTAGAGATGCCAGAAGAGCAGTTGACCATCTAGACCCTGTCGTCACTCAGCTGGATATTGAGATCAGGAAAGATATCGACCAGCACAAGAAAGAACAGTGGGAAAATTTCACAGAACAGTTGAATTTCAAGACGGACAGTGGAGCTACTTAGAAGGTGCTTCGGAAACTATCGGGAAAGAGCTCGCCAGCCACCATCTCCACTATTGAGTTCGGTAATAACGTTTTCAAGTCAGGAAAGGAAGCCGCCTGCTCTCTCGGTAAAAGTTTCTTTGTCACGAGTACAAGGCGAGGTCCGCAAAATAGAGTGACAGTAAGGGAGCTGTGCCTCCTTCCGCTCATGAGCACGGCCGAAGCGCACACTGTGGCGCAAGTAGAGAAGATTATAAAGGACATGCGGAACTCCAAAGCTGTCGGTCCGGACGGCATTTGTCCTGCTGTACTGAAGAAACTCCCGACTGAGGTCCTTCCGCTAATCGTTGATATGATTAACACTTCGTTCAGCTCTTGCACTATTCCACAAAACTGGAAGGCAGCCAACGTCATCCCGTTGCCCAAGCCTGGCCAACCTCAGTCATCAGTAAAGGGATATCGTCCCATTAGCTTGATGTCACCTTTCGCCAAGGTGGCCGAAAAGCTCATTGTCAAGAATCTAGCGGAGCACAACGAGAAGCAGTTGTTTCAACATGGGTTCGGGAGGCTACATTCCACAACTACGGCGTTGCTAGAAATTACCAAGTATGCTATCGACGGGTTCAACTTTAACAAGCCATCGAGAACTGTAGCTGTTGCGTTGGATCTCACCAAGGCATTTGATACGGTTAACCTTGGAGTCCTGTCAAGCAACATACTGGAGTCGTCAATTGATATGTACAATGGAAAGGGGGCGATACGAGGAAGAGGAATCAGAGTTGGTAGGTGAAGAGCATATAACACAGCGAAAAGAAGAGTTATGATGCTTCACAGAACTGAGACCCGAACAAGAGAAGTGCACCCACCTTTGGCATCCAAAGCATTGGACGCTGGTCCCATTCCAATTGATATTTCTGTCGCATGTGGCACAAAGGTACTTCTTCTTCTGAGCGGGTCCAGGATTCCTTTCCACGCCGGCCCTCAGCAGGAGAATCCGAAGGAGAGACGCGGCCGGCCAGCACCTCTCCCATGACAAAAACCCTCTTCGTGGAGGGGGTGACGTCGGTTTGCATAGAGGTGATCTTCTTTCCTCCACACTGCCACGGCGTGAACGTACGACATCTCGGCAGCTTCGTCGTCAATACCATCTTAGCAGAAGCGCTGGATATCGGCCTTTATTAAAGGTCGGCGGGCAAGAGTCATGTTTCAGAACCATGTCTCCAACAGTATTCCTATAGCAGCTGGAGTCCCTCAGGCCCCGGTCATAGTTGGTGCTATTTGCATCTGCATCCCCCGCACCCCCGCACCCCGCACCCCCCAACACCACCCCGGTCAATACGTATGTTTAAAATGATGGAGTGAGGTTGAGAGAATCACTCGCTGCATCCAACTAGATATGACGATGATTACGTGGCCAACAGGATTGCACCTGTTCAGAGAAATAGTGAAGGAGAGTATGGTGAAGTAAAGGAGGTAGCAGTAAGGTTAGCTTTCTAGTGATACGCAATGTTTTATCTTCGACCCGCCCACCCGGTGATTTTCTCATCCACGTATTGCATGGATATCGACCGCGTCGGATACATTGAGTGATTTTCTCAACCTCACTTCATCATTTTAAACATACGTATCGACCGGGGGGGTGCGGGGGTGTTAAGTGCGGGGGTGCAGAGGCAGGGGGATACACCGAGTGATTTTCTCAGCTTCACCTCACCATGTTGTTCATACGTATCGACCGGGTGGGTGTTGGGGGTGTTGGGGGTGCGGGGATACACCGAGTGATTTTTGCATCCCATTTCCAATGCATTCTGTGTGTATCGACCGGGCTGGAGGCGTCGGCTCATCCAACTATGACCGGGGCCTCAGGGCGGGATTCTATCGCCAGCCCTCTTCAATCTTTACCTCGTAGATATGCCTGAGCCTCCACAGGACATCAACTCAGAAAAATTAAAACAAGTTACTCGTAACATGAAAGGCCGAAAACAAGTTACTTGTAACATATCTGAGCCGATGTAAGTTACTTGCGACTTATCTCAGGTCATTTAAGTTACATGTAACATATCGGTGGGATACTGCGTGCGGTGCGCCTCCGATATGTTACATGTAACTTAAATGACTTGAGATAAGTCGCAAGTAACTTACATCAGCTTAGATATGTTACAAGTAACTTGTTTTTTGGTTTCTGTGAGGATCCTGCGTGCAGTGCGCCTCCGATATGTTACATGTAACTTAAATAACTTGAGATAAGTCGCAAGTAACTTACATCAGCTTAGATATGTTACAAGTAACTTGTTTTCGGTTTCTGAGAGGATCCTGCGTGCAGTGCGCCTCCGATATGTTACATGTAACATAAATGGCACAACATAAGTCGCAAGTAAATTAAATCGGCCGAGAAGATATTCCCAAGGGGGATGTACGACGCACTCGCGGTGCCAGGCTTACGACAGGCATTGCTGTTGGTTCAATTACCCAAGTTTGAGGTGTTTGGCGCCACACCAACAGTGAGGGCCCAGCACAGCATCTTTTTTGCGTAGTGTGTGCTCTGGGACACGCCGTCTGCGTCGCGTGTAGTCTTCGTCACGTGATGGCCACCCAGAGTAAAAATTCAAATGTAAGTTACATGTAACATAAGTGTAACTTACATGTAATATAAAATTAAGTTACATGTAATATAAATGTATGTAACATGTAATATAAATGTAAGTTCAAGTAAGTTACATTTATATTGTAAGTAACTTGTTTTGACTTTTCTGAGAGGGTCGTCGCGTATGCTGATGACATAACAATCATGTGTCGAGATCGGGACTTACAGGTGGCCGCCAATAAGATCAACGAGTACCTGATCACACTGAAGAGCTTTTTCGACCGCAAGATGCTAAGGATCTCTGCAGCCAAGTCGTCAGTGTCCGTTCTCACGACGGACCCGTCCGAGCACAGCGCTCATCCGGATGTCGTGTGGTATGAAGACCGTTTGCCTGCTGCTCGCTTTCCAAAGCTGCTCGGTCTTGTGCTCGATCCGTCACTCAAGTTTCATAAGATTACCGAGCAGAAGCAGGCAGTCGTTAAAGCTAAGCTCAACGTTCTCAGGGCCCTGGGCGGCACATCGTGGGGTAGCAGCAAGGAGACTATACTCACAACGTATAAGGCAATTCTTCAGCCCGCCCTGGAGTACGCCGCACCGGTTTGGCAGCATCTCGTCTCAGAATCCTCCTGGACAAAGATGCAACGAGTACAAAATGCTGCTCTCCGTATCGCCACCGGATGTGCAAGGAGTTCCCCAATCGAGCACCTGCATGCTGAGACCCGTCTATTACCAGTGAAGGAGCCCTGTCAGCTCCAGGCCCAGCAATTCCGCATTAACATTATAAAGCGACCAAATCACCCGTCGTGGAGAGTGCTAAACCCCGTGAGAGAGAGAAGTATAAGAAAGCCATTCGCCGATGCTCCAAACAAAGTCAATTTGCAAAGATGGCACGACTCACAGCAAGAACGACTCCGTCTTTCGCGCGAGGAGCACACTAAGTTCGTACGGTGTCATCTTGTGAAGGCGGCCATAAATCCTATACTAGGAGATATACCGCCCCCCGTCTGCACCTCAGAGTCTCAACTCAGAAGAAGGGCGAGATGCACGCTCGCATCATTACGCTGTGGTCACTCTACAATGCTTTTGTCTTATGTTAGCAAGATTGACAGCAGCAAATCTGATGTGTGCCCAGACTGCGGTACCGTCGGCCATGATACCGCACAATTATTCAACTGTCCGGAGAGACCTACCACGCTGACACCAATGGACATATGGACGAATCCACTACTGGTCGCCCAGTTCCTTCGCCTATGACAAAACCCTCTATGTCGCTGCAAAGAAGAAGAAGATAAAGGGGTTTTGAGGGGGGGGGGTGGACAGGAACGTACTCAAGAGTACCGTCATTAGGAGTATTAGGAATAATATGAGACGGTAAAGCAGATTGCACGAAAGTAGACACTCCGCCCACAAGAGCTGACCTTGGCATGTGATAGGCGGTGTAGCCCGGGATGTTAGGTTGGGGATAAGGGGTAGATGGAGAGAGTTTGGTTTCTTGAACCATGATAACATCCGGGTGATGAGAACGTGTGAATAGAGAGAGTTCAGATGATTTGGCGCGAAGGCCGTTGAGATTAATGTGAATAATGGAAAGGGGGCGGTTGGTAATTGAGGAATCGGTTGCTGGGGGCGGAGCACAGAACACAACGGAAGAATGAGTCGTGATGCCTCACAGAACTGAGGTCCGCTCTTATGGAGGATCGCCTACTCGTTTGGCAAGAGCGTACGCGGAAGAAGAAGTCGTCTACAATGACCGCCATCCTTCCGAAGTCAAAGATCCTCAACTATACCTCCCAGAATTCATTCCTCACGAGTTCTTGAGCCAATTTTTTCGGTTGTGGGTCGACATAAACCGGCGCTGCTGATCCGTTGTCTACTCATCCGTGCCGGAATCGAAGCAAACCCTGGACCCCCTCGCCGGTTTCGATGGCCCTGCACCCAGTGTGGGACCTCAGCCGCTGCAGGGAGCGTTCAATGTAACAAATGCAGGAAATGGACTCATGTGAAGAAATGCTCCGGTCTCAAGTCCTTCAAGGATGCGGACAGCTCATACGTGTGCCCTAACTGCGTCTCCGTACCGACATATCAACCTCTGCGCTCAAGTCCCGACTCTCTAAAGATGATCCAGTGGAATATAAATGGTTTTCGCAACAAATCAGCGGAACTAGAAGCTCTCGTACACCGCATGGGAGCTGACATTGTGGGACTTCAAGAGACTAAACTGGATCCCAATCAAGGACCACCGGTGGTTCGAGGCTACACATGCCTGAGAAATGACCGAACGAGTTCCGGAGGAGGTATGGCCTTTCTGGTCAGAAGCAACTTACAGTGCAGTGTGATCACTCCAGGAACCAGAGATGGTACGACGGAATGCATCTCCTTAGCTGTGGAAACGAAGGCTGGATCTGTGCACATTCACAATCTCTACTCTCCGCCTAGGTCCTCATGCCCACCCGCATACGAGCTGTCTATCGCCCAATTCCTGACATGCGGGAAACCCACAGTCGTCATGGGAGATCTCAATGCGCACAGTCCTCTATGGTCAGAGGGTGAAGAGGACCAACGTGGACAGGACCTCGAGGAGGAGATAGCGCAGTCGAATTTTGTGATTCTCGATGATGCCCATCACCCTACTAGGAAGCCGACGTATGGAAGACCCTCGTCACCGGACCACTCGCTGTGCGCACAGGACCTAGCATCGTCAGCAGTTTGGGACACGGTTAACACAGGCGCAAGTGACCATCTTCCTATCCTGATGGAGTTCAGAAGCGAGGCACTTATATCTTCCTCACCGAGGAACACTTTCGTGAACTTCAAAAAGGCGGATTGGCCCAAATTTCTGTCAGTGCTGGAACAACAATCGGCGGATTTCGACTTCCGGGCCACTCCACTGGAAATGGATCGATTTCTCGCATCGGCCGTAAGGACAGCAACGTCACAAGCTATCCCTAAGGGCAGACGTAAGGCTTTTATGCCGGGACTGTCGGACACCGCTAAGGACCTCATATGTGATAGAGACTCGATCAGAAGAACGGACCCGACCAGCACCAGAATCCCTGAGCTGAACAGAGAAATCGCTGATGAAGTGAGGAAGGACCGACAGCAGACATGGAGAACTTTCGTGGAAGGCATTGATCATCGTACAAACTCTTCGAAGCTATGGGCAACCATGAAGGCTCTGTATGGCCGTTCAGTGAAACCCAATCCCATCCAAATTTTGCATAGGGGCAAACCGTTGAAAAACAAGAATGCGGCCAACCTTTTATGCAAACAGTTCAGTTCGCCATGCCCTCATAAAAGCATGAAGTCGTCACGAAGGACCTTCCGATGGATCAAAAACCTTCCGAGAGAAGACGTTCCCATCATTTCGACAGCCCTCATCGACGCCGCCTTGAAGAAATGCAAGCCGTCTAAAGCGTTGGATACAAGTGGTGTGGCCCCTGTAATGCTCAAGCATTCAGGACCAATTTTTCGGGAGTGCCTTAGAGCCCTTTTCAACAGAACCCTGTCAACTGGACTGATCCCGGCGTCGTGGAAGGAGGCGAGAATTTTCCCACTCCTGAAGCCTGGTAAACCTGCAGAAGATCTGAACAGCTACAGGCCCATTTCGATCATTTCATCTATGGCACGCACTTTTGAAAGTACCATTCTTCCTACACTGGAGACGCACCTGCAAATCCCTGGATGGCAGAATGGTTTTCGGAAAGGTTTCTCCACAACCTCAGCGTTGGTAGAATTGACCGGATTCATCACGGATGGGTTAAATGAGAAGAGACCGCCTAGCCGCTCAATTATGGTTGCACTGGACTTGAAGAAAGCATATGACACTGTGGTTATCTCCATCCTTTGTCAAAAGCTTGCCGAGTCATCCCTTCAGAGAGGTTTAGCCCGATGGATTTCTAGCTACCTGAAAGGCAGAACAATACGGACAGAGTTTAGAAGCCAGATGTCGAAAGTAAGATTGGTGCGCTCCGGGGTACCGCAAGGTGCAGTTCTATCTCCGCTCCTGTTCTCATTCTACATAGCAGATCTCCCGGCACCCCCTCCAGAAACACGTCTAGTCGGATATGCGGATGACCTAACACTGGTGGCGCCACATCCAGATATTGAAACTTGCGAAAAGCGTCTGAACGAATATCTCCCGAAGCTAACAAAGGCTCTGGAAGATCTACATCTTCAACTGTCGTTGCAGAAGACCACTGTCTCTCTTCTAACAACACATTCTGCTCAAGCGAGATATATACCGAAAGTGTTCATAAATGGGATGCAGATCACACACGAAAGAAATCCGACAATTCTCGGCTACCATTTCAACACTATGATGACGGGTCGACTACATGCGGAAGATGTTCGCAAGAAGACGGCTAAAAGAGCGAATCTCTTGAAAGCGTTGGCAGGAAGAAACTGGGGACAAAGCAAAGAGCTGCTCACACTGACCTACCGCGCCATCGGACAATCCGTGATGTCCTACGCTGCTCCAGCCTGGAGCCCGCTCATTGCGTCGACTCACTGGGATCGGTTACAAGCGTGTCAAAATGCAGCCTTGAGGACCGCGACAGGAAGCCTGGCGATGGCTGGCACTACCCACCTTAGCAATGAGACGGGAATCATGCCAGTCAAACATAAGATAGGAGCAACAGATAATCCACTTTGTCCAGACTGCGGGCTTGAGGAACACACAGTACCTAACATATTCTCATGCTCGGAAGGCCAATGCACCTCACAATAGAAGATCTCTGGCTCAAACCAGTGGAAGTAGCCCATTTCCTGTCACTTTAATTATGCAGTACTGTATTTGAAATGTAAAAAAGAAAAATGAATAAAAAATAAAAAAAATAAAATAAAAGAAAATAAAAAAAAATATATATAAAAAAAGAGGGTGGAAAAACGCCCCACTCAGGGATCCTCCAAAGAAGAGGATCCCAGCAATGTTGCTTCGATGGCGTCGTCAATATGCCGGAAATTGGATCCAGGATCAGTGTGTATGGTGGATGATGGGCAACAACAACAACAACAACTGAGGTCCGAACAGGTGATATGCACCCACCTTTGGCATCCGAAGTACTGGACGCTTGTTCTATGCCAGGTGACATCCTTGCAGCAGGTGGCACATGGATACTTTTGCGCTGGGCCTGGATTCCTCTCGACGCCGGCCCTTGGTTGTAAAATCCTCAGGAGAGCTGCGGCCGACCAGCACCTCTCCCATGACAAAAACCATCTTCTCGGAGGGGTTGACGTCGGTTTGCACGGAGGCGATCTTCTTTCCTCCACACTGACACTGCACGAACGTACGACATCTTGGCAGCAAACGAACCTAGTCGATCAAAAGTAGCATTAAACATAAGAGCGAACGATTTTGTGCGAGAGCGGAGAATCTGTCAAACACTAAAGCTTCAATAGGATCGAATTTTAATGTGATTTAAGGACCTTAAACCTCGTCCCGGTTTTACCCCGAACACCGGCACAAAACCGGGACGAGTTTTGAGGTCCTTAGATCACATTGAAAATCAAAGCTATTGTTATTGAAATGTTCGCCTAATTCTCCTATTTCTCCCACTGCTCTTATTGCTCATGTTTATGCTGTTTTTAACCGACTAGATTCATTTGGATGAACCTTATCAAGTCCAAAAAATTCACCTCGCTCCAACATAGTTTATTTACATTAAATTTGTATAACGGATACATTGAGAGTATCCTATTTTTGCCTTCTTCCATTTACTCCAGTTTAAACCCTTTTCTCCTCTTCTTTCTGCAATAAAATACATTTTTTAATCAATATTGTGTGCGCATCCACTCCAGTGTGTGCTGTGTAGCTGAGGACAAACACCATATCGCACGGTAAGCCGAGTCTCTGAGGGATTGCGGCGTTGAAAGTCGATAAAACTCGGGATTTTATGTACAGAGTACTTCTCAAGGAGGAGGACACGATTATTTGCTTTTTTTCACAGGCACTGTCAGTTTTCAATCTATACAGTCGGCTCTCTTCATAAGTCATTCTCGTGGACGAAAATTCGTTGGCTAGTTATGATACTGCCGGGCTATCTAAATTTTCAATCTGTTATGATTGTTGTTGTTGTTGTTGCCCATCATCCACCATACACAATGTGGATCCAATTTCCGGTACATGCAATAAAATGGCGAAATTCACATGGTTCCTAAGCGTGCTGGTGCGGAGCGGAGGTTAGAGACGGTGAGAGAGCGTAGGGCAGACGGAGGCCGAGGCGTCGCGCGCGCCGCTCGCGCCTCGAATGATGTGAATCTCGACGTTTTATAGAGGGTGTATAGACGACGTCATCGAAGCAACGTTGCTGGGATCCTCTTCTTTGGAGGATCCCTGAGTGGGGCTTTTCCCACCCTCTTTTTTTCTTTTCTTTTTTTTCAATTTGTTTTAAAATTATTTTTGTTGTTGTTTTTATTATTATTTTTTTTTTTTTTTACATTTCAATTTCTATATTGCATGATTAAGTGACAGGAAATGGGCGACTTCCACTGGTTTGAGCCAGAGATCTTCTATTGTGAGGTTCGTTGGCTTTCCAGAGCAAGAGAACATGTGAGGTACCGTATGTTCCTCAAGCCCGCAGTCTGGGCAAAGTGGATTATCGGCTGCTCCTATCTTATGTAGATACCATTGCGACTTCGAATAGAAACCACTCCGTAGCTGAGATAGCGCTGCCCGACTTTGTCTCCTCCCCCTTCGCAATCTTCTGCGGTGGTCCACTTAGCAGGGGGAGTTCATTGTAACCAGGAACTCCTTTACAAACTCTTTGTGCACTTCTTTGCGAATGCTCTCCGCGTTTCCTGGCCTAACCTACATTGGCTTGATCGTTCTGACATGTTTCCTGATCTGTCTTAGTGGTTCCGGTTTCTTCGTCATGTCGTGTGAGGGGTGTTCTGGATCGAGTGCCGCAACCGTTCGATATTGAAGTGTCAACATCGCATTATTTATTTATTATTTATTTATTTACATAAGCCTGTATACCAGACCTATGTGCAACGAACAACATAAACGAAATCAGCAAAAAAGCATACATAAGGAACAAGGGAAAACTACCAGTTTTCGATCAGGTAGTGTAATGAGTTCAAAGCAGATACACGTATAGCCCATAATGATGTAGAGACAAGGAAATTGCTCCGCGACGGATTAGCGCTCGCCACGCTCGTTCTCGAAGTGTTCAGTTACAAGTTTTCTAAATGCCTTATGGCTCACAGGGATGGATTTTAGCCTCCGAAGCCGTTCGAATGCCGGGGTCGCCCTATTTATGAAGAAAAAGCGCCTGCAGTTTAGGTTTGAATTTTTGCGCACAATTTTTGAAGCTCCTCCCCTGGTACTTGATGTTCTCACCTCGACAATACACCCAGGCCGGAGACCAAAGTCCGGTTGATACAGGATTTTATGAAGCAGCAGTAAGTCGTTCAACCCTCTCCTTACCTGAAGAGTTGGCAGTTTGAGTTCACTATTCCTGGTTTCTGCAGATGGCATTTGTTGATAATGGCAAAAACCGAGCTTCCTGATCATTAACTTTCTTGTAAACCCGTTTTGCACCTTTTCAAGTTTGACTATGCTTTTCTTTTTGTGTGGACAATACACTGGTGTCCCATACTCAAGAATAGGTCTCACGTAGGTTTTAAAGGCTCTAAGTAGTACAGCGCTATTTCTTGTTCCCAGTCCCCTGAATATATTATTGACAGCCACGGTGGCTCTGGTAGATACCGATTCGCAGTGCTTGTCAAAACTGAGGTTTCGTGTGAGGATGAATCCCAGGTCAGTGATCTGCTCGACATTGTCAATCTCAGTCCCTTCGACATTGTAAGTATGACAGTTATTTGAGGAACCTAGATGGAGACACTTCGTTTTCTCTTTCGATAGCGCCAGGTGCCATTCATGAGACCAGACCACCATTGCGTCTATTGCATTTTGGATTGCCTTAATGTCCTCACTAGAGCCTGCCTGGCGAAAAATCTTAATATCGTCTGCAAATGCACAGAGATCGACTCCAAACCCACTCAATAAGTCCCCCAGCTCGTGCGTGTATATATTGAACAAGATCGGTGAAAGGACTCCACCCTGCGGAACTCCACTACACACTGGGTGACTCTGCGAATACGAAGTGTTCACTCGAACCGAAAAGGTCCTATGCTCCAAAAATGAGGCGATCCAAGATACTATGCGCGGGTGTACGCCTACCATTGTTAGTTTTTGTATTAGCTTATGATGCGGGACTTTGTCAAATGCCTTGGAAAAATCGAAGAAAACAACATCGACATTACTACCTTGGTCTAAAAGAGACGTCCAGTTGTTTAGGGCTTCAATCATAGCTGTCACGGTTGACTTACCCTTTTGAAAGCCATGCTGATGGGGGGAAATAACCGAACGATTTTCGAGATGTGCAACTATTCTCTTTTTTAGAATCTTTTCGAACAACCTAGCGAACAATGACGTTATACTAACTGGTCTGTAGTTGGAAGGCTCTGTGAATGGGGCCTTTTTAGGAAGCGGGATGACATAAGATAACTTCCATCGATCTGGGACCTCACTTGTCATAAAGCTCAAGTTGAAAATGAACTCTAAGGGTCCCGCGATTTCATGAGCGACTTTCTTCACGAACATCAGAGGGATATCATCCGGCGTTCTTGAAGATGAATTCGGCCATTTCAATAGTTCAGTAACAATTTCTTCCTTATAGAACCAACATGAATCTTGCATCACCTCGAAGGTCGGGGAAACCAGCCTCGCTTGGTCCAGTGAGGAAGCTCTTGAAAATGAATGTTCGAATGTATTTGCCAAAAGTTCTGCCTTGTCCCTGTCAGCCCTGAGGATATTTCCGTCAGACGTCTTAAGCGCTCCAATGGTTTTTTTATCATTCATTCTGGAGTTCAAAAGCTTGTAAAACGCATTCCTATCTTTCGACTCGATGACTTTCTTCTCTATACTATCATTGGACTTTTTGAGCTTGCGATCGAACTTGCCATTTATGTCCTTGAACTTTGCCCAGCTATCGGGGGTATTGAGTTCTTTTGCAGCAAACCATGCATCTGTGCGCAACCCTTGAAACGCTTTGAGGTATGGGGGAAGCCTTCGATGACCGCCAGGGACCATGTGCATTGGTACAAAAAGTTTAATGCAGTGTTGGATTATGGCAATTAAAATTTCGTATTTTCCATTAACCGTAGCCTCCGACTGAAAAGAACTATACCAGTCAACATTCATCAGGTACTCCTTTATAAGATCAAAACGAGCTGCCTTAAAATTTCTTTTCATCTCCTTCGTGGTGTTTTGTTTACGAAGCCTGAGCCTATACTGAACCAAGGAGTGGTCACTCGAACCCAGGGGAGGCAAGACACCTGTATTCAACACGAAATCGTTGTCACAGCAGAGCACTAAGTCTAGGATATTACCCCCACACATCTCCGATTTAACATACTGCGACAGAGAATGAGTGCAGCACATATTCAAAAAACTTCTGGAAACAGAACTTTTGGCAGAGTAGGTGCCTTCCCATCGCACATCAGGGAAATTGAAGTCGCCGGTGGTTACGCAGGGGTAGTTAACAGACACCATATCACTAATACTTGCGTTCAACTGCTCAGTCATCACCGCGGTACAACTAGGAGCTCTATAAACTACAATGAACCGCACAAGAACGAGCCCTACTTCCACGTCTGCACATAAAATTTCATATGAGTCCGTAACAGACTCACGGAAAACAAGAACAGGTGAATAATGCTTCCTAACGAACAAAGCAACCCCACCTCCTTTCTTGCGACTACGGTCACACCTGAGAATGTCGAAGTGAGAACTCCAGTCCCCCAGCAGAGGCGCCAATTCAACTCCCTTCTTAAGCCACGTCTCCGTGAGCGCGACAATGTCAGTGTTTTTGTCCTGTAAAAGCAATGCAAAAGAATCATTGTTTTTAGAAATAGATCGTATATTTGTTGTAAAGCATAATATACTACGAGATCCGTCCCGAGGATGGTTTACGCGTTTTCCGCACTCGAAGCAGTAGTAAAAGCATTTGAATCAGCAGCGAGAGTACTAGTATCAGCAATTAGCGAGCTAGGATTAGCAGCAAGTGTGCTCGGACTAACAGAACCAACGACAAGTGTACTCGTATCGTGAGGGAGTATATTAGTATTGGTAACAGGCGTACAGGAATGATAAGGCTGCAAAGTAACTGTAGTACCATTAGCAGTTGAGCGACGTGCAATAGCGGCCTCTCGCCTGCGTGCCAGTTCTTCCTTTGTGAGCGAGGGCCTTATGAAGACCCCGTCTCGGGAGAAGGATCGCAGCCGAGGAGCCCTTCGCAGAGTCAGGTTCTGATAATAACTAGAGGGAAGGACAACCTTCAACAAACGGGGTCGATCAGTCAACGGCTTCCCTAGCCTATAAACCATGCACGGAATACATTCTACACTCAAATGATTCAAGACATCTTCTATGACGGCATAATCATCTTTAGTTCTCTCTATGGGCCGCTTCTTAGACGATTCAGGGACACCTGATACAACTATGGAGCGTAACCGCTCTTTCTCCTCAGCATCAATACTATGCCTACCACTAAAAATATGATTCTCGCCAACAGAAGAGGCATTCTGCTGTGTCGATGGTTGAGAGAGTCTAGCCTCGGCCTCAGCCAAAGCACCTTTGAGCGCACAATTTTCCGCACTGAGCGCCGAGACTTTCTCCTGCAGTTCTTGGTTCTTCGCTAGAACCGCTGAGAACTCGCTTTGCACTTGGAAAACATGAGCAAACAAAGCCTTCAGGTAGTCCGGGGCCTTCTTGTCCGACCGCAGTTGATCCAGCGCCATCTCGATTCCATTCGGTGACTTCGAGCTTTCATCCTTGCCTTCCTTAACTGAGTGTCTCCTGGTCACCATCTGGAAAGGGACAGCAGCAGCGGCGGACATCGTATCAGGCACACAGAGACGGGATTGGCCGAAATTCACCTGCTATGGTGGCTTTTTTAAGGTTGATGTTGAAATTGCAGAACCCGCCACACGGTTCCTCGCCTGTGGAGCCCAATTGAAGACCAACTTCTGGCAGTGCTCACGCAGATTGCAATAGCAGAGCCATACACCAGCTGACCATCGACACGGTACCAGACCTCAAACTTGGGTAATTAAACCTATTATTATTATGAGCTTTAACTGGCATTATTCCCGTCTCATTGCTGAGGTGGGTAGTGCCAGCCATCGCCAGGCTTCCCGTTGCGGTCCTCAAGGCTGCATTTTGACAAGCTTGTAACCGATCCCAGTGAGTCGATGCAATGAGCGGGCTCCAGGCTGGAGCAGCGTAAGACATCACGGATTGTCCGGTGGCGCGGTAGGTCAGTGTGAGCAGCTCTTTGCTTTGTCCCCAGTTTCTTCCTGCCAACGCTTTCAAGAGATTCGCTCTCTTAGCCGTCTTCTTACGAACAACTTCCGCATGTAATCGACCCGTCATCATAGTGTCGAAATGATAGCCGAGAATTGTCGGATTTCTTTCGTGTGTGATTTGCATTCCATTTATGAACACTTTCGGTACGTATCTCGCTTGAGCAGAGTGCGTTGTAAGAAGAGAGACAGTGGTCTTCTGAAGCGACAGTTGAAGATGTAGATCTTCAAGGGCCTTTGTTAGCTGCGGGAGATAGTCGTTCAGACGTTTTTCGCAAGTTTCAACATCCGGATCTGATGTCACCAGTGTTAGGTCATCCGCATATCCGACAATACGTGTTTCAGGAGGGGGTACCAGGAGATCTGCGATATAGAAAGCGAACGGGATCGCAGAGAGAACCGCACCTTGCGGAACCCCGGAGCGCACCAATCTTACTTTCGACATCTGGCCTCTAAACTCTGTCCGTATTGTTCTGCCTTTCAGGTAGCTAGAAATCCATCGGGCTAAACCTCTCGGAAGGGATGACTCCGCAAGTTTTTGACAAAGAATGGAGATAACAACAGTGTCATATACTTTCTTCAAGTCGAGTGCAACCATAATTGAGCGGCTAGGCGGTCTCCTCTCATTTAACCCATCCGTGATGAATCCGGTAAGTTCGACTAACGCTGAGGTTGTGGAGAAATCTTTCCAAAAACCATTCTGCCATCCAGGGATTTGCTGGTGCGTCTCCAGTGTAGGGAGAATTGTTCTTTCAAAAGTGCGTGCCATAGATGAAATGATCGAAATAGGCCTGTAGCCGTTCAGATCTTCTGCAGGTTTTCCAGGTTCCAGGAGTTGGAAAACTGAAAGTTGGAAAAACCCGAAAAATTATTTATTTATTTATTGAGTACGCCACATTAGGCAAGCGTAAGAAACATCGATACTACAAGTACTACAATACAAGTAACTACATAGAACATGAACTGGATAAAAAAGGACAAATACTGTTTTTTTCTCCATATGGACCTAGAAACACGATAGCTTCTTCCCTGCAATGCGTTTGAAACTCCACAAAGCAGAAGGTACTGGTACCGGTGTAATATCTAGGTTAAGAGAGACAAAAGTTGATCCGGCTCTAGAAGTAAAGGTACAGGCTCTAATATTGCCTTTCGGAGCTGCATATGAAATCTTGAGCTTGCTCCCCCTGGTTCTCGAGCAGTTCAGCCTGTAGAATCTAGAAAGGTTGATTTTCGCAATGCGAGCTAGTAACTTAAACACCATGCAAACATCATTCAGGCGTCGGCGAGATTCCAGAGAATGAATTTTCAACTCTCTATTCCTTGCTCCCGCACATGGTATTCTTTCATAGGCCTGGATTTGAGATCTTACATATATTTTGCTTGTAAAATTGTGTTGGATTTTCTCAAGTTGCAAAATATCTTTTCTTTTAAGCGGTGAAAAAACTGTCGTGCCACTTTCCAAAATTGGTCTGACGTAGGTTTTGAATGCTCTCAACAACGCTTTTCTGTCTCGAATGGCCAACGCCTTGAAAATGAGGAAAGTCTTAGGAGAAGCTTTTCTGCACAAGTATTGGTAATGTTGAGAGAAGTCAAGTTTGCTGTTGTTATGAAAACCCAGGTCTTTGACAGAGGATACGGAATTCAGCACATGACCATCTAAATTGTATGTACATGGCAAATCCGACATGCCCAGCCTCATGAACAGTCTTTTCAGAAGCCAACGGTAGTTTCCATTCATGAGACCAATCAAGAATGCTCTCCAATGCACGAGCCACCATACTCTGATCTTCTTCGCTTTCAACCTTCTTATAAATCTTAATGTCATCAGCAAACTGTTTGCACTCAACACCGCAGCGCTCCAGGAGACCTGGGAGTTCCGAGGTGTAAATAGCGAACAAAATTGGTGACAATACCCCTCCTTGGGGTACCCCGCTCTTGACAGGCCTTATAGATGAAAACGTTGAATTTATCTTTACTTGGAAACTTCTACCGGAAAGAAAATTTCCAAGCCATTTGATAACTTTCGGATGGAATTTCAGTTTCGACAATTTATAAAGCAATTTGGAATGGTCCACACGATCGAAAGCCTTAGAAAAATCAAAGTACATCACATCACAACACTTTTTTGAGTCCAAATAATCAGTCCAGTCGTTAATGCATTCCAGCAAATTAGTTTCCACCGATTTACCTGGAACAAATCCGTGTTGATTTACGGGGATGATTGAATTTTTATCAAGATGTTCCATCATACATTTCTTGAGCTTCTTTTCAAATAATCTACACAGTTGTGATGTGATACTGACCGGCCTATAGTTATCAACACAGCTGGCAGGCTGTTTTTTCAGCAACGGTGTGACAAAAGAATGTTTCCATCTTAACGGTACTTCCGAACAGCACATCGACTGATTGAAAAGGTAGGCTAGCGGACTAGCTATAACGTGAGCAATATTATTGAGGAAAACACCGGGCAAAAAATCTGGCGTGACAGAAAAAGAGGATTGAATGTTAGTCAAAAACTCATACAAGGAGACCTCATCAAACCAAGGAAAAATGCTCATTTCATGGTCTACGGACGGATCATAAACGGGAAAATAATCGTCCTTTTTAGTGTAGACCTCAGCAAATTGGTCCTGAATGTTTGAGCATTACAGGGGCCACACCACTTGTATCCATCGCTCTAGACGGCTTGCATTTCTTCAAGGCGGCTTCGATAAGGGCTGTCGAAAGGGTGGGAACGTCTTCTCTCGGAAAGTTTTTTATCCATCGGAAGATCCTTCGTGACGACTTCATGCTTTGATGAGGGCATGGCGAACTGAACTGTTTGCATAGAAGGTTGGCCGCATTCTTGTTGTTCAACGGTTTGCCCCTATGCAGAATTTGGATGGGATTGGGTTTCACTGAACGGCCATCCAGAGCCTTCATGGTTGCCCATAGCTTCGACGAGTTTGTACGATGATCTATGCCTTCCACGAAAGCTCTCCAAGTCTGCTGTCGGTCCTTCCTCACTTCATCAGCGATTTCTCTGTTCAGCTCAGGGATCCTGGTGTTGGTAGGGTCCGTTCTTCTAATCGAGTCTCTTTCACATATGAGGTCCTTAGCGGTATCCGACAGTCCCGGCATAAAAGCCTTACGTCTGCCCTTAGGGATAGATTGCGACGTTGCTGTCCTTACGGCCGATGCGAAAAAACGATCCATTTCCAGTGGGGTGGCCCAGAAGTCGAAATCCGCCGATTGTTGTTCCAGCACCGACAGAAATTTGGGCCAGTCCGCCTTTTTGAAGTTCACGAAGGTGTTCCTCGGCGAGGAAGATATAAGGGCCTCGTTTCTGAACTGCATCAAGATAGGTAGGTGGTCACTTGCGCCTGTGTTAATGGTGTCCCACACTGGCGCTATCTCCTCCTCTAAGTCCTGTCCGCGTTGGTCTTCCTCACCCTCCGACCGTAGAGGCGATAGACAGCTCATATGAGGGTGGGCATGAGGATCTTGGCGGAGAGTAGATATTGTGAATTTGAAGTGATCCAGCCTTAGTTTCCACAGCTAAGGAGATGGATTCGGTCGTACCATCGCTGCTTCTGGAGTGATCATACTGCACTGTAAGTTGTTTCTGATCAGAAAGGCCACACCTCCTCCGGAACTCGTTCGGTCATTTCTCAGGCATGTGTAGCCTCGAACCACCGGTGATCCTTGATTGGAATCCAGTTTAGTCTCTTGAAGTCCCACAATGTCAGCACCTATGCGGTATGCAAGAGCTTCTATTTCCTTTGATTTGTTGCGAAAACCATTTGTATTCCACTGGATCATCTTTAGAGAGTCGGGACTTGAAAGCTGAGGCTATATGTCGGTACGGAGACGCAGTTAGGGCACACGTATGAGCTGTCCGCATCCTTGAAGGACTTGAGACCGGAACATTTCTTCACATGAGTCCATTTCCCTTCATTTGCTACATTGAACGCTCCCTGCAGCGGCTGAGGTACCACACTGGGTGCAGTGCCATCGAATCCGTCGAGGGGATCCAGGGTTCGCTTCGATTTCGGCATGGATGAGTAGACAACGGATCAGCAGCGCCGGTTTTTGCTGACCCTCCACCGAAAAAATTGGCTCCAGAACTCGTGAGAAGTGAATTCTGGGGGGTCTTCGGAAGGATGACGGCCGTTGTAGACGACTTCTTCCGCGTACGCTCTTGCCAAACGAGTTGGCTATCCTCCATAAGAGCAATCTGTTATGATGCAGCAGTTCGCTTAACCTTTTTATGAACGTGAAAGATAGCGCTGTCTTTGTGTTTTCGCCTCGGCTCGGTAACCACCCGCGTAATCAATGAACGTTGCACCAAAGAAACGTGACATCACATCTATCCTTACTTGCTACTAGATAACAGAGTAGTTTTAATTTCTTCATCAAAACAATCAAACACATTATATATGGTCTTTATTTCATAGAGTTGTTGATGAAAAACTTCGACAGCAAATATGAAATATTGCGAACGCAACCTGCATTTCTATCAATAATTTGAATTGTGTAAGTGTTCCTTAGAAAGCGGAGAAGAAGATATGACAAATCAAAAGAAAAGCGTGTATTATTTTTTTCCTGAAGTTCGACAGAGCATGCACCTCGTTTTTTTTGGTGTTCGGTTTAGGCACCCCCCGCCCTTTGCCCTCTCTGCAACGTTCAATATGCACCCCCCCCCCTAATTTTAACCGGAACGCGTGCCCAGCCCTGCCCGTAACTGAGAGGTTCGGTAAAATAGACCGACTTAGGAACTGGAAAAAAATCAAAGCTGCGCATATAGGGGGAGAAATAAAAAATTTCTCCGTTGGAAAAAGGGGGGTTGAAAGGCCGTTTTTTTTCCAAATGGCCCTTACAGCCTTGGTTTTCACTTTTACAAGGCGGCAGTCGAGCAAAAGATGCACCTACTAGATGGTTATCGAAAACTACATTAGCTGGATTCTTTATGAAAAAAGTTTTTTTTTGAGGTTTGCTCATCGTACGAACAGGAAAACAGTGAGGTGAGAAACCTCAAAAAAAATTTAAGAAAAAATCCAGCCGTTGTAGTTTTTGATAACCATCTAGTAGATGGATCTTTTGTTCGACAGCCGCCTTCTAGAAGTGAAAGCCAAGGCTTCAAAGGCCATTTGGAAAAAAACGGTCTTTTAACACCACTTTTTCCCAACAGGGAAATAAATTTATTTCTCGCTCTTTGATTTTTTTCGGTTTACAAGTTGGTTTTTTTACCGAACCGCTGAGTTACGGCCCATCAGAGCATTGTGCATGACACTGGAAGGCCCCCAAAAACTATTTTTTCGCTATTTGGACGATTGCAATTTTGACGAGTATGCAGGCCACCAGCGGTTGGCATACGGGTGTGGGCAAGCTGAAACTATGTGAAAAACCGTATGAAGTGTTTCTGAGTTCATTACAAGCAAAATTGGGCTAAAGTGAAAAAATCACTCTTGGGCGATTTTTCCTGTTCGCAAAGAGGGAGCGAGCACATGGTGGGGTGGCAAATCACGAGATAATGTTTTTTTTCTAGAAAAAGTCCAGCTAATGAAGTTTTCGATAACCATATTGTGGGTGCATCTTTCTTCTAAATTCTAATTTTTACGCCCCCCCCCTCGTCGCGACCGGTCGCAAGCCTGCCCAACGCTGGTGCAGGTGGGTGCTGGGTAGTAGTACTACTAAGTGTCACGGTAGCGCGCGCTACCACCGTTGCTCGCGCCATCGCGGTACTTAATATAATAAGAGAGAGAAACAGAAAAATTTGCCTGTTGGAAAAAGTATTGTTAAGGGTGCGTTTTTTCGAAGAATACTTTTCATTCTTGTTCCCCACTGTCGGGCAGCTGTTTGGGCAAAAGATGCATCTCCTGAATGGTCATCGGAAAGTTCACTAGCTGGATTAAAAAAATCGTTTGAGTATTAACATCGGTGCTATCACAGCGGGGCGAGGCCACTGTGGTATCGCACATGGCCACGCCCATTTTTTTCGTGCCGCAACGACTCTCCTGATTTGGGCAGGGGAGGGAAACCTAGGGTAGGTGCTCAAATTCAGTGCGGCACGGGGAGATGAAACCAGACTTCCCTCAAAAACCATTTTTTTGCTAATTGGACATTTGCAATTTTGGCGAGCATTTACTTCGCCAGCGGTTGACAAACAGGCCTAAACAATTCGTGGTTGTGTTTAAAACATTCTGTGATGAAGATGAGTTAAACCGAAAGATGCGACCCCCACCCGACTTTCGAAGCTAGGTGTCTACCAGGGTTGTGCGGCAATTCTTCTAAAAAAATTAGAAAAGAGACGGCAGCCGATATGTAATGTATATCGAATATGTAATTTTTTCTAGTTTCATCCGAAATTTCTACGATGCCTCCCCCCCCCCTCACACCGTCCTTTGCGTCGAGTCGCGTCTGCCCCTGGCCCTGTATGCGATATCTGAACTATAGTATTTTCCATTTATGAAATCGTGTAAGGTGGCATCTAGAGTTGTGTGAGCTGCGAGTTGCTCGCAGTGCGAGAGGGTGGGGGCATGGCCCAGAAACTTTGGCATCTACAAGCCTCTCTAACACACCGGTCAACGCTTCGTGGTTACGGTAGCGCGGCGTGTTGCACCGGAGTGTGCGGAGGTGTATGGGCAGCGCTGTCATTAGAGCACTTTCCCGCATCGATTGGTTCATGCGTATTTCATGAGGAAAACGTGCGATTACGTCAAAAAGAGCTAAAGCCTAGTTTGCACGGATGAGTCCGGGCGGAGCAAGTAGCGGAGCGGTCGGTCATAGCAAAATATAACAATGATAAGCAGATTTTTACATGATAGGCCCGATAAGCCTTACTTTGAACGGCTCAAAATGAGGGAGCTAGGCTATACATTTGCTTCCCCTTGCAATGTCTTTGTAGCTGTTGTGGTTCAAATTGGATAAAGCGACGCTGTTTATGTGAGCACGTGAGCCTATTTTTGACAACCTTCGTAGTAACAGTGCGTCCAGCTGTATCTAGCATTGTTTTCAACTATAACAAAGTGTTAAAAGCTTTGGATAAACGTAGCATCCAAGAAATAATATCAGATGGATGCATTTGTGAATATGGTCGGGATGCTCCCGAGATGTCGTACAGTTCACTTCCGCACTGCCGTTCAGTCCGCAAAGTGCACGCTGATTGCGAAATCGTGCTGCGGTGCGGTTGCGAGCATCCTCAGACAGGGATGTGGGATCACCCCGGCGGTGGGATCACCTGGGCACCAAAGGCGAAAAGCGCCCGGTGATCCCACATCCTTGTCTGAGGATGCTCGCAACCGCGCCGCAGCACGATTTCGCAATCAGCGTGCACTTTGCGGACTGAACGGCAGTGCGGAGCTGAACTGTACGTTCGTGCCGTGGCAGTGTGGAGGAAAGAAGACCACCTCCGTGCAAACCGACGTCAATCCCTCCGCGGAGAGGGTTTTTGTCATGGGAGAGGTGCTGGCTGGCCGCAGCTCTCCTGAAGATCCTACTGCAAAGAGCCGGCGTCGAGAGGAACCCAGGACCCGCGAAGAAGAAGAAGTACCCATGTGCCACATACGAAAGAGATGTCACTTGGAATGGAACCAGTGTCCAGTGTTTCGTATGCCAAAGTTGGGTGCACTTCTCTTGTTCGGGTCTCAGTTCTGTAAGGCACCACGATTCTTCCTTTCGTTGTATTGTGTGCTCCTTCCCAGTAACTCTAATTCCTCATCTACCAACCGCCCCCTCTCTATTGTACATATCAATCTCAACGGCCTTCGCGCCAAGCTTTCTGAATTATCTCTCTTTGCCCATACTCATCACCCGGATGTTATCATGGTTCAGGAAACCAAACTCTCTCCCTCTGCTACCTCTAGACATCCAAACATCCCGGGCTATACTGCTTATCATACTCCTAGGTCATCTCAGGGAGGCGGAGTCTCTACTTTTGTTCTGTCGTCTCTTCCCTCTCACATAATTCCAAACACTCCAGTGGATGGCACTCTCGAGTACATACCCATCCATCTACCTCTAAAAACACCACTTTCTCTTTTTAATATATACATTCCTCCCTCTAAACCCTGTCCACCAACCTACAACCCTATCCCTCTACTTCTTCTTCTTCTTGTCAGCCATGAACAGAGCATCGCATCAGAGGCGTAGGAAGCTAGCCACCTCACACGGCTTGTACCATAGATCTCGAGCAGACAAGGTTGTAGGCCTGGCCGGACATGAAAATAGATGCAATGAATCATGTCCAGCACATTCACAATCGGGGCATTTATCTAGGACTGACTGATCAATCCGATGAGTGTAGGCCTTTAGATATCTGGAGTGACCGCATCGCAGACCAGCGAGGATTGTTCGGGTACGTCTCGGTAGTCCAGCTTCGCTGTCGTCGACTCGCGGGGGTACGACGCCATAGATTAAGTTGGGCTGAGCATCAGACAGGTACTCTGCCACGAACCGCGTATGCTCAGCCATCTGGAGTCTTCTTCGCGATAGCTCGGATGTAGCCCAGCGTTGTTGATCGACTGCAGACAGAGAAGCACTGAGCGGCGTGCGTATGCTTCTTGGGTGGGGGCCAGACGACAGAAGATGGTAATTTGGATGGGTCGGGCTCTTGACAATACTTATTAGAAATTGCTGAGACTGGAGTAAGCAGTGCTCTTTCACGGGAAGTAGGCCGGCTTCCTGATGAAGATGCGGAATAGGCGTCGACTTGTGACATCCAGTGATAAGCCTGAGGGCAGCATTCTGTGTTCTCTGCAATCTGCACCAAGAGGATTCAGAGAGATGTCTGGTCCATATAGGGGCACCATATTCCAGGACCGGCTGCACCATGGCCCTGTATGTCATACGTAGCACTTCCTTCGTGCTGCCCCAGGTGGTTCCAGCCAGTGCGCGAAGAATGTTGTTGCGCGAGTTGGCTGAGGCAGCACGTATACGCGCATTCTCATGAAATCGTAGCGAGGGATCCAGGAAGACTCCCAGTAGTCGAGGATGCTTAGACAGTGGCAGCTCGTGGCCATTCCAGATGACCTTGGGATGAAGCCGATGTTCAATAGTAGCCGTCGTACATAGTGTGACACTTGACTTGGAGGCAGACACAGTCAGCAACTTTGATTTGAGATACACAGCCAACGTCCGTAAGTAGTTGTTCATGGTGGCAGTGGCTCGGTCAATAACTGAGTCCGTGCAAACGATAGTAATGTCATCAGCGTACAGGCACAGATGAATGCCAGTTGGTGGCTCAGGAATATCAGACAGAAATAGCGAGAACAGGCTAGGGGACAACACCCCGCCTTGCGGGACACCGGCTTTCAATGGGACCGAAAACGATAGATGTCCGTTGAACTTGACACGAATGGACCGGTTTTTGACAAAGCTATTAATCCATCTTTTAGACCAACTGGGCATGTCCGATTCCAGAACGGATTTCGATAGGAGCGGGATACTGACGCTATCGAATGCAGCCGAGAGATCAATAGCAACGACAAGGCTTCTACCAGCCGGAGTCTTGCAATTAAATCCAGCGATGATATGCTCGGTGATTGATGTCAGGGCAGTGATGGTGGAATGCTCCCTCTTGTAACCATGCTGGTGGGTGTTGTGCTGTAGACTGCTTTGGAGGAGCGGATTGAGGACTCTTTCCGGAAGCTTGGCAAGGGGGAGAGGAGGGAAATGGGGCGGTGGAAGGCAGCCTTGTCCGGTGGCTTGCCGGGTTTGGCGATGGGAATGACGACAGCTTGTTTCCAGCACGGCGGAATAACACCAGAACTGAATGACGAATATATGAGATCAGAGAGCAATTCATGATAGGGATCAGGAAGATGCTTGAGATGAACAGCCGATATTCCGTCGGGTCCCTCTTCACGCGAATTTTTCATCGATTTGATGATCTTGTCGATCGCGGAGGGAGAAATAGCAGGGACAACCAGCCGGTTGAGCTTCCTGATTGCTCGTACTGTTCGTCTGTTATGCATATCACGAGGCGATGAGGCCGATGTGAAAAGTTTACCAAGCAGACAACCTGCCTTGTATCCGTGCTCGAATCTTCCAGACGGGAACTCGAGCATATTACGATCCGTGCTCATCTTTTTGCCAGAAATTCGTTTCAGTGTTGTCCAAGCTTTTCTGGCATCAGCGACAAAATCAATCGACTCGGTTAGCTCTTTCCAGCGCTGCTGCTTGTGTTGAATTAGCAGCTCGGTGATGTCCGACAGCTGCTGTACCGCAGGATTATGGGATCCGATCTTCGCTTGTCGTCTCTCATCGTGATCAGGTCGAGGACTTCACTGGGCACGTTTGGATGAAAAGTCCTTACACGTCCAGTGGGAATAGCTGCTTTGGAGGCACGTTCGATGGCTTTGACGATAAACTTCTCCTTATCGTAGACTGTTCCGTTCCTCGGGTAGTCGGCCGCCTGGCTGAGCAACACCTCTTTGAATAGGTCCCAGTTAGCCTTACGATAATTGGAATAAGACTTACAACGAGAGCCAGAGAACGGAGCAAGCAAGCTATTAAGTGACAAATCCAATGACGTGATTATGGGAACATGATCACTGGCCAGGACCACATCGGTAGACCAGTTACAGGAGATAGCTAGCGAGGATGATACAAAGGTGATATCGGGTGAGGAAGGCCTACCCACTGCCGGAAGACGAGTGGGAGAATCCTCATTGATAGGCACAAGATCACAATCATCAGCGAATAATTCAATGAGTTCACCTCTATTGTCAGGCTCTAGAGGAGAGAACCACGAGGGAGAATGAGCATTGAAATCACCAGCTACTACAACCGAACTAGATGACAAGGTAGTATGGACAGTATGTAAGTAATTTGAGGGGTCAAACGCGTTAGGACAGGACGTGGATGGGGGTATGTAGACGTTGACAATATCAAGGTGGCCACTTTGTAATACAATATGAACACCAAGACATTCTACAACATCATCAGTGGGTAGATCAATTAGGTGAGAAGGGATAGAAGATTTTACAAATGTTGAAACACCACCACCGTGAGACGTACGTGGAACATGATAAGACAAATAACCAGGGAGACAGGGAAGGGAGGGGGAAGATGGGCTAAGCTTGGTCTCCTGCAGGAGAATGACATCAGGTTGAGTGCGATCTATGTACACTGTCAGTTCAGCAATTTTGGCACGTAGGCCATTGATATTGAGTTGATAAATGCAAAGACTATGTTGAGGAACCCTAGGAGGATTTACAGAGCAAGACATACAACAGTAAGCATGAGTGTAGTCATCATAGCTGGACAATCCCGAACATTTGAGGTGCACCCAGCCAAGGCAACCACCACATTGATTGCTTGCATGTTGAGCAGATAGTCCGCAGTGACAGCAGGGATATCGCGGTGTCTTGCTGCGCGGTCCCGGATTCCTCTCGATGCCAGCTCGCAGAAGTAGAATACAGAGGAGTGTAGCAGCCAGCCAACTACACTCCCAATACGAAAAAACTCCACATGGAGTGATTGATGTCCGTTTGATGAGTCCCCATAACGTCGACTCCACAGATCCACCACGCGTAGGTTGAACATCTTGGATCCCTATCCCTCTACTCAAGCAGCTCTATGACTGCTCTCTATCTTCCTCAATTGTCTTTGCGGGTGACTTTTACCCATTTCAACCTCAGGTCATTGCACGGGGTCGATGGCCGTGCTTTCTGCTAGAGCTTTAAATTCAGGGTGCTCTAATTCGTACGAGTGTTCTCTTTGCCTACTATTTTGTTTGCCTGCATGTAAAAAAAACCTCTAAAATAATCAATACTCAACTACCCCGGCGGGACACTGTCATCTACCCCCATCCAAGATGTCGCACGTTCGTGCCGTGGCAGTGTGGAGGAAAGAAGATCACCTCCGTGCAAACCGACGTCAATCCCTCCGCGGAGAGGGTTTTTGTCATGGGAGAGGTGCTGGCTGGCTGCAGCTCTCCTGAGGATTCTTCTACAAATGGCCGGCGTCGAAAGGAATCCAAGACCCGCGAAGAAGAAGAAGTACCCATGTGCCACATGCGACAGAGATGTCAATTGGTATGGAACCAGCGTCCAATGTTTTGGATGCGAAAGGTGGGTGCACTTCTCTTGTTCGGGTCTCAGTTCTGTGAGGCACCACGATTCTTCCTTTCGTTGTATTGTGTGCTCCGCCTCCAGTAACTCAAATTCCTCATCTACCAACCGCCCCCTATCTATTGTACACATCAATCTAAACGGCCTTCGGACCAAGCTTTCTGAATTATCTCTCTTTGCCCGTATTCATCACCCGGATGTTATCATGGTCCAGGAGACCAAACTCTCTCCCTCTGCTACCTCTAGACATCCAAACATCCCGGGCTATACTGCATATCATACTCCTAGGTCATCTCAAGGAGGCGGAGTCTCTACTTTTGTTCTGTCCTCTCTTCCCTCTCACATTATTCCAAACACTCCAGTGGATGGCACTCTCAAGTACATCCCCATCCATCTACCTCTTAAAACACCACTTTCTCTTTTTAATATATATATCCCTCCTTCTACCTCTTGTCCCTCAACATACAATCCTATCCCCCTTCTCAAGCAGCTGTATGACTGCTCTCTATCTCCCTCAATTGTCTTTGCGGATGACTTCAATGCGCACACGTTCTGCTCGTCGCTTGGTTCTGATGCTAGAGGAAGTGACGTCGAAGAATGGGCGGAGGAGTGCGATCTGGTTATCTTAAACGATGGCCAGCCCACTCGTCTCCCTGCCAACGGCCGATCATCTAGCCCAGACATCTCCCTCGTCTCTTCCAATCTCTCTAATGCTTGCTCTTGGTCGACATCCACAACTCTTTCCAGCGATCACATCCCTGTCTTTGTCGATATTGATCTCTCTAACTCTCTTGCTCCCTATACAGGTGTTCGTCATCGTTCTTATCTTAATTTAGGCCTTGCAGACTGGAGCCTGTTCAGGGAGGTTGCGCTCCGCCAAGCGGCTGATTATCCGTGGAATGGCGATGTACACCAGAAGGAGCGCCACCTATCTGATGCTATCTTGAAGGCTATGAAAGCTGCGATCCCTGAAGGCCGCGTCAAGACCTTCTTTCCCAATGTCACCAGGGAAACATTGCAGAAGATAAGGACAAGGGACGCAAAGAGAGCCGCAGATCATCTTGACCCAGACATCGCTGCGCTGGATGATGAGATCAGGAAGGACCTTGACAGGCACAAGAAGGAAACTTGGGAAAAGTTCACTGAGAAGATGAACTTCAGAAATGATGCAGCAGCAACGTGGAAGGCCTTGAAAAGGATCTCCGGAAAGTTCACCTCCGCCGACAATTCCACGATTGAATTTGAAGGTGGAGTCTTCAAATCAGGGAAGGAGGCCGCAAATGCTCTTGGGAAGCATTTTTTCATAACCAGAACCAAAAGAGAGAAGCAGAATAGAATAACTGTACGGGAACTCTGTAAGTTGCCTCTCATGGATGTAGATGATGCAGTCACGCCTGCACAGGTCGAGAAGGTAATAAAGGAGATAAGCAACTCGAAGGCATTAGGGCCAGACGGTTTGAGCCCTGCAGTCCTGAAGAGACTGCCCGGTGAACTACTGCCCATTATTGCTGACGTCATAAATACATCGTTTCGTACATGTATTTTACCCCAAAATTGGAAAGTGGCTCGTGTTATTCCACTGCCGAAGCCGGGAAAGTCACCATCCACGGCTAAAGGGTACCGGCCGATCAGTCTGCTCTCACCCATCGCCAAAATTGCCGAAAAACTGGTTGTGGAGGAGCTTGCCGAGCATAACAGCACATAGCAGCACCAACATGGTTTCCGTAAATTACATTCGACCACTACGGCCTTGTTGGAAATTGTGAGCTATGTGCTGGACGGCTTCAATGCCATCAAACCCCAACGTACTGTTGGTGCGGCCCTCGACTTAACAAAGGCATTTGACACTGTCAATCTAGGCCTACTATCAGAGAGTCTGTTGAAGTCCACCATCAAGCTATGGCAGAAGCGGTGGATAACTGCCTTCACTAAAGGACGTCGGGCAAATGTGCTATTCCAGGGACATGTTTCCAATAGCATCCCATCGCCGCTGGTGTCCCTCAAGGAGGAGTTTTATCGCCTGCACTTTTCGGTTTATATCTGGAAGATCTGCCCGTTCCCCCTCAAGACATCAAGGTCGTTGCATACGCGGATGATATTACTATTCTGTGCCGAGATCGCGACATTAAGGTAGCCACCAGTAAGATCAATGACTACTTGATCGAGTTGAAATGTTTCTTCGATCGCAAAATGCTCACAGTCTTTGCCTCCAAATCGTCCGTCACCGTCTTTTCCACTGATAATGCAGAGCACAGTGCCCATCCTATGGTGAAATGGGACGAAACTCAATTGCAGGCCACCCGATTCCCCAAATTACTTGGACTCGTGTTGGATCCTTCGTTGAGGTTTCATAAGAACACTGAGCAGAAGCAAGCCACAGTGAAAACAAGACTCAACGTCCTTTTTGCTCTCGGTGGAACGTCCTGGGGATGCAACAAAGAAACGATCCTGACCACGTATAAGGCTATTGTGCAACCCGCCTTGGAGTATGCTGCGCCAGTCTGACAGCACATCGTGTCGGACACCTCTTGGTCCAAGCTGCAGCGCGTCCAAAATTGTGCTCTGCGAATTGCAACAGGCTGTTCTAAAAGCTCTCCAATAGAGCACTTACACGCCGAAGCTCGCATTTTGCCAGTTAGAGACCACTGCCAACTCCAGGCGCAACAAACGTACATTAACATCGTGAAGCAGCCGAATCATCCATCGCGAAGAGTACTAAACCCGGTGAGAGAGAGATGTATCAGAAAGCCTTTCGCTGATGCTCCGTCGAAAGTAGATGTGCAGAGATGGACCAAAGCACAACAAGAACGCCTCCGTCTCTTGCGCGCGGAGCATACCCGATTCGTGAAGGAACACTTGAGCAAGACCGCCGTAAACTCCATTCTGGGAGTCGCACCCCCTGAGGTCAGCGAGACAGAGATGGAACTTGGCAGGCGTGCCAGGTGCACCCTTGCATCGTTGCGCTGTGGACACTCCCCATGCTTATGTCATACTTGCATAGGATTGACAACAGCAAACCTGACGAGTGTCCTGATTGCGGTAGTCAAGGGCATACTACTGCGCACCTGTTCAATTGCCCGAAGAGACCGACTACATTGACGACAATGGATCTGTGGACGAACCCGGTGCTAGTGGCCGAGTTTCTGAACCTATGACAGAACCCCTCTCTGTGGCTGCAAAGAAGGAGAAGAAGAAGACCCCCATCCACTCGACTTTTCTTTGTCAAGCACTACTGTCTTACTATTCAGCTGGTACATTACCGTCTCGTCAAGCAATTTTCCTGTGCTCATCGTCAGTCCCCTATCCCCCCACCACCCTCACACACCCACCCCCCCACACAATCATTCCCTACGTCAGGCACTACTTCCTGCTCCTCCGCTCGTCAGGTCTCGTCTCACCTCTTCACTTCATATTCATTTCGGTTCTTCGCGGCATATTCTCCTGCTGATGTCGTCTCTTCTAACTGTCGTAACGAAATTCCGTGGAAAGAAAAGAGGCCTCGTGGATGTCAGCTCACCTTCTAACGGACTCGATTTGCTCGCTGATGCTATCCAACAAATGGAGTTGGACGATTCTGTCCCCGCGTATATGAACGTCATCATGCTGTTCCTGTTGGACTTTAAGGAAAAGATGGATTGTGCGACAATGGAGAACGAGAAAGAATTGGAGGAAATTCGTCAACTAAGAGAAGATAGTTTGAAATTGCGTCTTTTATGTAACTCTCCTAATGCATCGTTCGATAGTAATCTCGTCCTTGATCGTTCTTCTGTTAACACTGATGTCGAGCATCATCCCCGTTCTGCGATTTGTGTATGTACTCAAACAGAGGCATCTAATCAAGCCCAGGATCTGTCCGTTTGTGATCAAAAAGAAATGTCTCGATCTATTGTGATCCCTGGAATTCCTGAACGTGTTCATCAGACTTCGTCAGTGTGTGTTGACTATGACTATGAGTGTATTAATCGCCTTTTTGATTTTTTGAACATTCCGTGTGAACCTATCAATGTACTGTGCTTATCTGGGCCAAATTCCGGTCCGCAATTGCGTCTCGACACGCTTTGCAGCCGCACGCGCTCGAGTCAGTCGGGGTTTCCAGCGCCACAGCAACTCGACTCGATGTGGCTTTTTATACAATTTTCTTCAATTTTCTCAGTTTCCAGTTTCCAAAACCCACCTAGAGTCAGCAGATCGGCGTCTGCGGCGCTGGAAGCTCTTCTGGCTCGGGAGCGTGCGGCCGCAAAGCGTGTCAAGACGCAATTACGGACCGGAATTTGGCCCAGATAAGCACAGTATATCGCCTAGGTCGCCCGCTCTATTGTAGACCGCGTCTTTTGAAAGTGATACTGCCGTCATCCTACTTCAGGGGTTTGGCCATTAAATGCGCCCCAAAACTTAAGGGTTCGCCCTTCGGGGGCACATTTATTCGTCCCTCCCTACCTGAAAGTGAGAGGGGCAGGCCTCGCCACCCTGGAGTAGGTAAACGGCAGGATTCCTTTCTTCCTCATCGTACGTCTGTCAATAATGCAATTCCTGATACCATCAAGCCGCCCACAATTCCAGCTCATCATCATTCTCTTTCCAATACTGCTCTTGGTAATTGTCCTCGTGTCTCACTTTCTATCGTTGATAATTGTAGTCGTTCAGTTTCAAATCCTGCTCTCGATAATTGTAATTCTAATATTCCTCAACCTAGTCATTTTAGTTTGGAAAACCTCCAACCAGTTGTTATTCCTAGTGATCAATCACCATCTGTTGACTCCGATATGTCTATTCATGTTGTGTCGGGGAACACTAGTCCATCTTTAAACGAGTAGAAATTCCTCGGTCGCCTGATCAATATTCTGAAACTATTGATGTGCTTGAAACTGGCTCTCACTCTTGTTTGGATTTTGAACAAGTTAATTCTGCGCGTTCACTGGGTTCACCATGCATTTCGACTAATATTCGCTCCCTCCCCAAAAATGTGGGGTTTCTTGTTTTTCTTATAAAACAGCATCAGTTCAGTGTCATTGCACTCACAGAGACGTGGCTTACGCACAACATAACAGACGCCTCTCTAGTGCGAGAGTGGTTTGCCATTTACGACCTGCTCAGATGTGATCGAAAACATAAAAAAGGTGGTGGTGTAGCATTCATGGTTAAAAAGGCTCTTTTTCCCAGGCTCATATTCACCAACTCTCGGTCCCTGATGGTTGGTGAAATCATTTTGTATTGAAGTCAGCTCTGGCGAGATGGTTATTCGTTTGGTTTTGGTCTATAGGACTCCCTCGTGCACCTCTGCGGCATTTAGTCTATTGATTGAAACATTGAGCGATCTTGTATCCTGCAACTATCCTTGCATTCTTACAGGCGATTTTAACCTTCCTAACGTCGACTGGGGCCAACCTAATGTGCTCTTCCAGTGCCATTGGAGCTATTCTTTTCGACCCGTTAGCTTTGTCGTGACTATCATTTTCCCCAACTGGTAAACTGCAGAAACCCATGGTAATAACACATTATCCTGATTTTGCCTCTTAACTAATAACGTCGATCTTGTAGACAATATTAGAGTATGTGATCCTGTAGGGACTAGTGATCATGCAACAATTCATTTTGAGCTCAATTTTTCCACACCTTTGAAGATTTTAAAGTCCTCAGAAGAGACTTCCAAATGCTAATTTTCCCGGGCAATCTTTGGACTACTTAAATGGTGTTGATTGGTACTGGGCGTTTAACACTGCTGACTCGGTCAATGCTAAGTATGAAATGTTTATTTCTATTTTGCAGCACTGCATCCATCTTTTGTACCACTCACAGAAGTTTCGAACAGCACGGGCCATCTTCCGGAACATTTGCAGCGCTCCGGCGTACATAAAAATCTCACGCATGGGATCGGGCTAGATTTACTAATACAGCAGACGATTGGGATGTTTATAGGGTTAAAAATCATAGATTTGATAAGCAATTGAAAAAGCTTAACAGAAATATGGAGAAGAGGAGTTAGTTGAATCAGGTGAAACAATGCTTTTTATAGGCTTTTTGAATTCTAGATTGAGAGACAAACCGGGCGGTTGGGACCTATTGAGTATGAGGGGTCCACAATAACAGACGATAAGGAGAGGTCAGAAATCTTCGCATCTGTTTTTTGAAAAGGTTTTTTGCGAGGACAATGGGGCCTACGACCCTCTGACTTTAACCCAAGAATTCAGTGCAATGGATGATTTCGTCTGGTTTTATCCAGAGGATGTTCACAAGTTCCTTTCTAGCTGGCCTTAATTCATTTTCCGATACACCAGACCATTTTTTGCCTTTGAAATTCATTAAACATGTAGCTCACAATCATAGTTGGACCGCTCACATACATTTTTAATCCTTCTTTCATGCGAGCAGAGGTTCCGGATAGTTGGCGTGTCGCCTTCGTTACTCCTATCCCGAAAAAC
>JAPDOI010001994.1:0-111403 GCA_029168955.1 Aplectana chamaeleonis
CCGTATTTGGACGACACTGAGAGCCGCCAAAGCATGCAGCCTCCGCTCACTCGCCGCTCAGTAGAAACTTTTCCTAATTGATTGCTTGCATACGGTCGATATGGTTCGATTCTGTTGCGCCTTACGACGGAAGCGGTTCCCTGAAACACACGGTCGCCTTGTTGGGGTACAGTCCAGCCTCAGAATCGTTCTTCCGTTTTTTCTGCCTATCTTGACAAGGGCCTCTACACTGATCCCAATGATGTCTATAGCACCGTACAAAACCCACTTAGGACTGGGAGTTATGGCCTCTCGAAATTCAGCTGCGGAAAGCTTGGCGGACAAGTTTCCCCGAGGCTTGTAACTTCCGCGATTTGCCACCGAAGTATGCGAGCCGACCTGAACAAAGAGAGAGGCTGAGAGTGAAGGGAAGAACGGGCTTGTAGATAGGAAAACATCTCTCATCTCGTCACTGTTGAGCTTGGAAGATCGTAAAAGGGGCGTGCCAAAGTGGTTTGCGGGTGTATGCCCTAGGGTGGCTTCCTCCCATATCTCGCTTATTCGGAGTGAATCGAGAGCTCGCATTTGGCAGGTACTATATAGGTGGGTATACTTCACATTTATGTGGAAATCTCAGCTTTCGTCCCTGAGCTTGGACTGTGCCTTTATGCCCTCGAATGTATATACACACATGGATGAAAAACACAAAATTCTTTTCAAACAAGTGTACGCCTCGACTGTCCCACAACCTCAAGATTTTTTAAAGAGTTTGCTTTCTCTCCGATTTCACGGCCGCCACAAGGTCTTCAAACTAAAACTGAAACTAATCTAAGTATCATATTTTTATTCATTTTCACTCAAAAAAAGTTTCATATATTTTTTCCTCAGTGTGCGGTAGATGCCTACCTAAGTCGCTCACCCTCACTCCTTCCGATGGATCTGCCGGATCAGTGACGCCCACAATCAAGTGAGTAAAGAGATCTCCTTTCTTTCGTTCAATTGTGAGTCTACACTTATGCCTCAAAGAAAGCTCTGTGATTGTATATACGGCCTAACTGAATACTAAGCGTAACTTTAAGGCCTGCTTTCTACCGCTACAGCCTTATCTTCATGGTGAAGTTAGAGTTACCAATTTGGTTTGTCGTTGATCAGAATTCAGTGTGAGGATGGTGAGATCAGAAGCATTTCGGATAGATGGTCGTCCGGCTACGGTTCCGGCACTTATGCTACTGACGGCTTTATTCGAAGACGAATCAATGTTCCTAGAGCCATCTACACTTTGGAAATTCGGGCAGGCTACTCTGAACACCAGCTAAACCCTGAGATTTCACTCCCTATGCTTCTCGACTTTGAAGACAGTGTCCACGATGAATCTCTTTCGTGATAAAATGTGAAACACTTAGTTGGCAGATGCCTGAGGGGATAGGATAGGGCTAAACCAGCGAAAAATTACTAGAATAAAAGCGGCTTTCAGAGTTATCCCGTTGCGCCTGCTTATGCCAGCCCGCTCCCCCCCCCCCATTTGGACGAGCTTGTGACGCCGCGCAAGTTTTTAATGGCAAATTGCCATGCAACTTTACCGCGTCCAGCCTGATTGATTTGCGCACATTTCGCGATTAGTGCGCGCTTGCTGAGCGCTTACGGAAACTAGCAGGGCCAGTAATCTCGTCCAAGCCCCGAACGTTAGAAACTGTTATTTTTAGCTTATTCTGAACGTTTTTCTTCGCTTTTTCTCCACTTTTAGTTGCCACACGAGCAAACATCATCACTTTGGGTCGAACTCGAGTGTGATATTCATCGCGAACACTGCCTTTGAGACATCATACGCACAGAAAATCATTTATTGTTTTTTCCATATTTTTAGGTAGTTACGCCTAACTTGAGTGAAAGGGGCATGTAAAACCAATCATTTGTGAGGGAAAAGCAGATTTAATATATCTTACAGTAAGAAGTGGATTCGAAGTTCGAAATCATTGTCAAAAATTATTTGAACTCGACATCCACTTCAAGGTCGTCTTAGCTGATCATGGCATAGTTATTGAAGAAATTGCTTAACTGTCACATGAGCGTTCTAAAGAAAAGTGGTAGGCGATGGGCGGCGGTCAGATGGTACTCTGCGCGCGGCGGGGAGCACATGTCACGTTGCCACGTATCACCACGCGTTGTTTAGGCCATTTCGTTTGAACGAGTTGTTTGGATAATCACCACTACTCACTCATATGATGGGGTCAGTGCAAAAAGCTAACCGAAATGAGGTCCACAAAAACGAAAATCCATCGGTGACTTGATAATGACCTCGTTCATCGCCTGATTTCTGAGAATTAGGCAGGTTTTACTGGAAATCATTGAAAATTTTAGTTTATACCTCACTTATTTGATTGTCACACACAATAAGATGGAAAGCCTTGGCATCCAGAAATGGTACAGCAATGATTGCGGTGAGAAATCGACGGTAGTATGCCGCGACGCGGCACGCTTCGCGTATTCTCGCGGTGCTCGGCGTACCACCCTTCCCGCACCCACACAGTAATAAAATAAAGACTTCAGGTGTAATATCAATACATATTTGCTGAGAGGAAAACTTACCGTTTCTCAACGTTTCCTCTGTTTTTTTCCCAAAGTTAGGAAGAAAACAGTTTTGCCGTCGAGTATGGCGCAACTCACTACTATGTACACTATTTTTGTCGGTGGAAATACGCAACTGCACAATCGCCTATTAACGATGTCGTAGACTGCACGAGGCAGGAATTGCATGTTTTTTCGGGGTTTTTGAAACAGATTTTTCTCTGTGGCAATATTCTGCTGGTTTTTCTCTGTTGAATAAGGGTTTTACAGGGCTCCCATACTTTGTGAACTTACCAGAGTGAAAACGCTGGGAAAGAAGATGCGATTTAGATCTAGAACACTGCTTTTAGTACTCATTTCCAGGGTGCTTCCGAACACAGCCCAGGGATGTCGCCAGATGAATGTTAAATGTCTAACTCCTACGGGTTTCACCAAATCCACCATGGTGGTATGTAAATCTACTAAGTCAAAAACTATAGGTTGTCTAAATGAATTTGAAGAAAACAAATACTTTCTCGAATGGTTCAGTTCAACGGATCACCACCAGGAAAAGTCGGAAAAGATGTGGTCGCTCTGGTGTCTTGCTTCAAAGGATCGTGGCGCACCTCTCTTCAAGGCTCTTATATGTAAGTTTCTGCCAGAATATGAGTTCAGAACTATGTCCTCTATACAATACCGCTCATAGATTTTGAGTCAGATTGTGTGCAACGGCGCTTTGCCAAATATGGGCTTTTTATTAAGGGCAGTGGTCGCGATCAAATCTCTCTGTTCCTCTCTTAACCCTTCTCCTGGGTTTAGAGTAGTAGGACCTATGAAAAAACCTCGGAAACCGCAGTTTCGGGCCAAGTTTGAAACATGAACTTGCTTGCCTTTTGATGGTGGACGAGCCCACTCCACATCATCGATAATCTCTCATATCAAGAACATCAGCTGGCTCGAAATTGAATTTCAGCCAATGAACATTAGCCTTCGGACTAACCTGCTCAATTATTTATGTACTCATCTAGTCAAAACAGCGACTGGAGTGCTTTCTTTCATTGTCCAACTGTTTCATAAGGTAAATTTGTATTCATTTCTTCCTGTGAATGCCGATGACTTTTGACTGCTGGGCATGGGATTGTAATCATTCTGGGCGGCGCTGTGCACGTGTGCACGAACTGGCATCTTTGGGCCCTAGAAACTCTAATTCCAGGGTCGGTTTTTTAATGCGCTGCCTTCATAGTTTTTCAGATGTTTTCGATCTAAACTGATTTTTGTAGTTTTTTTCGATAACGTTTTTCATCGTGACCACTGGCTTTAGAGAATGACTTTCTTCAAACTAAATTTTCTTTGGAATCCGGAAACAGATTCAGATTTCTGGTGCGGTGAGCCACTCAACGATATAACGATTGCAACTGTTTAGACCTATTCAAAAAAAGTACGATCCTGTTGCTAAATCGTGTGACAGCGCTGTACAGCTACATACAGTGTTGACTGACTGTACAGCACACTTAAAGGCACAGTCCAACCTCAGGATCGTTTTTCTGTTTTTCTGCCTATCTTGGAAACGGTCTCATGCTGATTCCAAAGATGTCTCTGGAATCGTACAAGACCTTCTGGTAAATGAGTTACGGTACCTCGAAAATTGAACTAAGGATACATGGTGGACGAGTTGCCCGAGGCTTGTAACTTCCGTCTTTTGCAGCCGATCTATGCGAGCTGACCTAAGTAAAGAGAGAATTTGAGAATGAAGGGAAGAACGGGGCTAACGACTGGAAATCATCGCTCATTACACGATCTCGAGCATTCATTTGTTCACGTCGGTGGGCGTGTGTTGCGCTTTTGGGGTTTGCCTTGCTCTCGAAGTGGCAACTTTGGGCTCTTTTGGAGCTTTTCCTGGCTTGTTTTCATGCGTTCTTTCGACGTCGACGTTACAGTGTGCCCCTCCACTATCCATTCCTAAAAAAACTCAAACACATTTTTTATCGTGAATACGGCCTTCAAAAGTTCCTCGCAAACTTTTGTGTTAGAGATTGAACCCTAGCAATCGTTCTAGCTAAAATAGCCCATCTCTACGAGAGGTATTGTATAGAGCAGAACCCTACTCATCAACCACATACATCACATTGACATCAACTCAAGAACGTTATACTCTACCACTATTTAACCCTACAATATTTCACTAAACTACGGTTTACCGTAGACGAATCTGGTTCTAAGTTGTGTTTTCTGTCCCGAACAAGTGGGCAGTTCAAAGATGCTGAGCTCCCTCTGCATCTCTGATGGACACGCAGCGTACGCAAACGCGACGCAGCATCTGTCTTACCGTAATCCAGAAACAAAAATCATCTATTTCTTCACTCACTCATTTCACTTTTCTGTTTACTTCACTATTCCTTTGCGTTATTTTCGTTCAAGATGCTCTTAAAACTCATTCTTGATGCAGATACTCTCCTTTACGTGGCAGGTGCAGGCAGACAATCGATGGATTTTGTTTTTGGATTATGGCAATACAAATGCTGCGTCGCGTACGTGATTCGCTTACGTTGCGATTCTGTAAAAGGCGCGGAGGAAGCGCTGATTCTTTGGACTATTCGACTGCAGACTCGTTTGGGACAGAGTATACACTATACTTGTTCCGAATCGAATAATCGGATGAGTATCCGACTGCTTCAGTCGGATAAAAAAGTCGACTTTTTATTCGAAAAGTCGGATACTCGAAAAAGTGCGATATCCGACTATAGTCGAAAAGTCGAGTATTCGAAAAAGTCCGATATCCGACTACAGTCGAAAATCCAATATTCGAAAAAAGTCCGATATCCGACTACAGTCGAAAATCGAATATTCGAAAAAAGTCCGATATCCGACTACAGTCGAAAAGTCGAATATTCGAAAAAGTCCGATATCCGACTACAGCCAAAAAGTCGAATATTCGAAAAAGTGCGATATCCGACTACAGTCGAAAAGTCGAATATTCGAAAGGGTTATATCCGACTACAGTCGAAACGTCGGATATTCGAACAGTTCAAAATCCTAATATTGTCGCAAAGTTGGATCTTGCAACCTGACTGCAGAAAACTGCTTGTCAATCACACTCCTCGAAAATAATTGCGCTCATCCGGGAATCTGTATTTGATTTAAGTTATTAATTTAAACACGATTTTTATTTATATTTGCTTTTGGAAGAAACTTTGTGGGTGTAGGTCAGATGGGAGCGATTTTTTAAGGAACCTAGTTGATGTTGCTGACAGACTTCTGCTATTTGTTGGACGACTACGGTGCGTATCCAAATTATAAAGGCACCATATTTTCGTGCGACCGTTGGATCGTTTTGGGCACCCTTCTGTGCGTCTGTCAAGTTTTACTTTCGTATTCAACAGCTCACAAATCTGCCCATGGGTAGCAAAGTGCCTTCAAGGGAGCGGCCAGTTACGCCCTCTAATTCCGTAACGAAGGAATTTTCGGGTCCTCGCGACGCTCGCTAAAACCCGCTTATACTGCATCGAAGGTGTAAGGGTGCAAGCTCTAAGCATACTCCACGCCAAAACAAAGGCGAAGTTCTCTATTCCGATCTCGCTGTCGCTAAGCCCGTGAATTCTCGCCTTAAAGGCAGTGTTCACGATAAAAAATGTGTTTCAGTTTCCACTAGGAATGGGTAGTGGAGGGGCACACTGTATCGCTGACGTCGAAAGAACGCATGAAAACAAGCCAGGAAAAGCTCCAAAAGAGCCCAAAGTTGCCACTTCGAGCGCAAGGCAAACCTCAAAAGCGCATCACACGCCCACCGACGTGAACAAATGAATGCTCGAGATCGTCAGATGAGCGATGATTTCCAATCATTAGCCCCGTTCTTCCCTTCATTCTCAGCTTCTCTCTTCACTCAGGTCAGTTCGCATAGATCGGCTGCAAAAGACGGAAGTTACAAGCCTCGGACAACTCGTCCACCATTTTCCATAGCTCAATCTTTGAGGTACCATAACTCCGTTCCCAAAAGGTCTTGAACGACTTCAGAGACATCATTAGAATCAGCATGGGGCCCTTTTCAAGATAGGTGGAAAAACAGAAAAACGATTTTCATCGTGAACACTGCCTTTAATTGTTGCGAGAATTTATGGGCAAGGATTGGGCAGGCTTGCGACGGGTCGCAACGGGGGAAGTCGTGAAAATTCCGGTAATTGTTTGAACAAAAATGAAAATTTGAGGGGTGGGGTGTTCTCGAAAATTTTTTGGAAGAAATGGCGTTTATCTTCCAACCACTTGGAAGGGTAGAATAAGGTAGGAGTAGTAAGTCGAGTAGTAAGTGGATGAGTGGGAAATCGACGTGTTTTCATGTAAAAAAAAACATTTATTTGTACTTCAATTTTTTTCATAGTCGGATGAAAAAGTCGACTTTTTATTCGAATAGTCGAATATTCGAAAAAGTGCGATATCCGACTACAGTCGAAAAGTCGAATATTCGGAATGCATTTCATTTGGAACAAGTATAGTATACACTATTCTATTTAGCCTGAAAGTACCGAGTGTGCCTGTTTAGATATGCGAACTCTGTGAAATGCACTGCGAGTTGAACTGTGCGAAGAGAATCAGAGCTTTCTTCAGTGAAGAGATTTGCAGTGTCTCACCGATTGCTTGTTATTCGATCTAACATGCTACTCGTGAATTAATGAACTTGTCATTCTTCGCCTTACAGCTGATGAATTTCCATGAGTGGATATTAGAATTCGAAAAGGTTTTACATTTGAATTCCGCTGGTTCAATGCCTGGTTAAGCCTTTCTTCATTTTAAAGGCAGTGTTCACGATGATTTTCGTCCCCGAGTTTTTCACATAAAGCAATGCGTTGGCTTTGAAGTATTATCAAAAATACGAAGAGCGAGAAACGCATTAAAACGTCGTATTTCAGTGACATTATTTTATAACATGGACTAGTTGACAGGTTGGATTGATATGTTCATGGTGGTTGTAACAAAAAAATTGGGTCAATCGAAAATAGAAGAATATTTAATGCAAAGCAGGATTAGTTGGGGTCCTAAGGAAGGAATGGAGCAATAGAGAGTACAGAATCGCAGGGGGTGGGTCCACGAAAGATTTCGTTGTCACAACGAACACTTCCTGAGATACTTAAAGGCAGTGTTCACGATAATCTTCGATTTTCAGATTAATCGCTAAATCGATTGTTTGGCCTCCGGGTAGAAATAAAATGACGAAGAAATCGAGAGAAACGCCCTAGAAGGGCACCAAATCCTTTACTCTCACCCCACCTTTTTACTTTAACTGGAACTTTTCGTTGAGACAATGAAATCTTTTGTGGGCCCGTCTTTTGCGCTTCTCTACTCTCTACTGCTCCGTCCTTTCCTTCGGACCCTAACTATTGCCGTTTTGCCTAAAATATTCTTCCATTATCGAATAGCCCCATTTTTCACCGGTGACAACCACTGTGAACATGTTCATCCAGTCGGACAACTAGTCCAGGCCAGAGAATAATGTCACTTAAATAAGACGTTTCAGGGCGTTTCAAGTCGTTTCTTCGTAATTTTGGTAACATTTGATGGCCAGCGCATTGTTTTGAGTGGAAAACTCGGGAACGAAAATCATCGTGAACACTGCCTTTAAAGGCACCGGACACCCAAAAAATTGTTCTCCAGATTTCACGCTTATCTTGGAGAGAGCCACTCTCTCTTCACAATGGTATCTCTGAAATCGTCCTGACCCCTTACGAACCGAGACATGGCTCCTTGGAAATGCCTGCATTTTGAGAGCAAAAATTTGGTCGACGAGTTGTCTCGGGCCTGTATTTCTCTTCATTCGATAGACCGGCAAAGGACTGAGGAACAACTACTTTTGAGAATTGATCCATCCATCTAGCCGCTATCGACTTCAGAAATCTGGCAGGGTGGTGGTGAGCGAAGGAGGTCGCGGTTGTGGTGGTCGCTTACATCTCGCTTATGTGGGGGAATTGAGATCTAGCATGTGGCACGTGCTATACAGGAGGGGTCTTCTACACAATCACACGAAAATCTCAAATTTCATATATGAGGGTGTACTGTGCCTTTAAGAGGCGGGGTGATGCTTAAGGATTTGTTGTACTCCTGGCGAGTTTTTTTACAATTTCTACGTCATTTTAGTTATACCCGGGGGCCAGTTAATCACTATAGCCAGTAATCTCAAAATTGAAGATTATCGTGAACATTGCCTTCAAGTCAGAGGTCTTCATGAGACCTCATTAGTACGCAATGAGTCTCAGTTCGTCCTCAGCTGGTTAGACGGGGATGTCCCAGCTGCGTTCATTGTATGGATGGAGATATATATTTGCACTGCCAAGGGGCAGACTCGTTTTTTTTTTGCTAGAAACCCTTTCTTCTTCCCAAATCCAAGAATGCAATCATTTTTTGGTAAAAGATTGGAGGAAACATCTTGTTTTTCTCAATAAGTTGAAAGGCACTCCCTAGCAGTACTTTTTCACCGTTCAATGCGCCAAGAGGAACATCGTCAATTATCGGAACACACTAACTAGAGACTGTTTTACCCGCACCGCCAAGATTTGGAGAAACATTTTCTTCTTGTTGTAGGTCTGTGAGTGTACATAAATGGCCCGTGCTTGAAATTCCTTAAATGCCTCTGGGGATCTCTACAATAAACATTTTCATTGCTTCACAAAAAGATGAGGGTATGTACCTATCAGAGAATTTGGGGATGTTCAGAAACAGCTTTTCGGATTCGGCTCAAAACTTTCAACTCGGGCTATTTAGGGCGCTGAACCCGAACCTGGCATCTACATATGTATTTGTAGCCAGACTTGAGGTTACAATAGGTCACGGTAGGCATAATGTTTGTATAGGCGCTAATTACCTTAATATTCTGAAAATTCTAAGATGGACCTCAAATTCGTGTTCAGTGTACCAAATAAGTCCCAAATGACACCCACAGAGAAATTTCGAGTCAAATCTGAGACTTTGACCAAGCTATGTCCACAGGTGCATAGGTAATCCAAGGAAAGTCGATAAGCGGACCACAGATTTGTGTTAGGCAGCCCTAATACCCTCTATATAGAAGTTCCAAGCCGTTTTCATCGTAGCATTCTCGAGTCGCGTTTAGAAAGCAAAATTTCCCACATTTTTAAGCCAACGCCCTAAAATTTGCTATTCGTGTACCCCTTTTCTCTTCGCTGAGCTATAGAAATGTCCACTTTTGGAAGTCTCCTGAAAAATGTCTGAGGCATTTAGGGGATTTCAAAAGCGGGACTATCAATGCTGTGTCCCATACCTACAACTATCGAAACATAGTTTAAAAAAAGCCCTCGGTGATGGAAAGGTAAGCCTTTGTCAAAGTGTAGAATGGTAAAGACTTCCTTACCAAAACGTAAGTAATAAAGATTTGTTTGACATGGCCTAGTGAAGCCCTCCATGACAGACAAGATCATTAAATGGAAAGTGTCACTAACAGAACGTCTATCTGAATGTTGTTGATTGACATATGTTAATGAAATATATACATCCACCAACCTTCAAAACCAAAATCAGAGAACACAGAGTTCTTCAAGTGCAATACAGGGAACAATTTCTGACATTGGACAACCTCTGTTGTTGTTTTCAACCTATTGTCACCTCTGAATCCACGCATGGTTATAAATGAGGCTCGCGAACAAGGTTCTTCATCGCAGCGTTCGTATATCCTATTGCTACCTTCTGCAGAGCATATTGTCACAATCTTCTGCATCTGAGCTTCAATTCTTCTTCCTAAAGCAAAATCATGCGTCAGATTATAGGTAGGGTAGTTGTTTTCCGGTGACCAACTCCCCAACTCATTCTAGCACGCGCTGCCTGAAAACGCAGTCACTCAGTAACTCTTGTGCCATCAAACAGTGCGAGTTTTTCTACATTTCGTTGCATTCTTGATTGCCGTATGCTCTGCAGAAGTGGTCGCTATAATCGGCCCGCGGTGAACAAGGGTAGTAATCTGAGATGGTAGAAAATGAATCTGACAATGTGATCAGTAAATGTTCTGACAGAGAAGATGAAATACGTAGTAAGTGAATAAAGTGAATAAATATGTAGTAAGTGAATAAAGAAAAAGGCTGATAACTATCGGATAGTCTTGGGAGGGCTTTTTCGCGAGCTATGAATCTTTTTCTTTATTCATACACTATTTCCATGTTCTCTGTCAGCTCGCCGCTTATACGCGTTTTCTAGCCCTTTTACTACCACCTCTGGTCTTAAAACGTGGGGTGAAGAACCATGATTAAGTAGCAGTAATCGGGATTAAATCGTGTTTCTAACCTGTACATATAGCCTTTCCCCCTCATTTCCAGCCGGCCAAACTCAGGCTTATCGGGCTTATCACATCTAAATCTCCTGATCAGCGTTATATTTTGCCATGACCGTCCGCTCTGCTGCTTGCTCCGCCCGGACCCATGCGAGCGGAATAGGCTCTACACTTCACGGCTACACCCATATCTCTACGATGCAACTATTATCTTGCTATTTAAAGAGTGGAGCGGTTCTCCATTTCTACCATTGCATTTTCCCAAAACCAACAGCTAGACTCCTACGATAAAGCTATCATAGCAGCGTCGCGGCTTCCCCCCACTCAGAGTCGGACGATATATGTAAAATATATTCGAGTTCCCATCATTCTAGGTAAACTCGGAGACGAAAATCGAGGTCCTGCCTCCAGCACAAAATATATCTAAAGCCTTTTCCCGCTTGCTTTGAAACGATTCTGCGTTAATCACAGCGGAAACCGTCGAATCCCTCAGAACCCGCTACGGGTGGTGGCCATCGTGTCTCAACACCCCCGAGGAGGCGGGAGAAACGGGGGAGGAGCGAGCTTCCTCATTGAGCGCAACGCAGGCTAACTCGGCGTTGTGTCCAGTCAGGAACCTCGCTCCTCCCCCGTTTCTCCCGCCTCCTAAGGGGTGTTGATACGCGATGGCCACCACCCACCCGCTACGAACGAAGGTATGACCCACCAGAGATTCTGAGTTCGTACGGTGAGAATCTCAAAGACGTGTTGTCTTGGACCTGTTCTTTTCTCGTAACTCGCAGCCATCGCGCTGGAGCTGACGACTGTAACAAAAAAGTAACCAGATGACAAATAGGTGAACACAGATTTCGATTAAGATTCATTGCTTGTCTCCTCCTTATTGAGACCAAAAAACCTGATGTGGGCGAAGGGAATGACCGCTGATTTGGAGGCGGAGTAAATAGGTGCTTCTTGTCTGCTGGCTTATTCTGAAGAGTTGATAAACCTTTCGGCAGGGTTGCTACACACCAGGGGATTGCGTTGATGTTAACCATTTTTTCGTTATTTCGTCAAAGGCAGCAGACACTGTCAAGAAACGGTAATGAGATAACTACGTTACGGGGGTCGTATGGCCCCTAATAGAACGCTCACGTCGTTGGAAACGTCAAAAACAAGTCAAATCTACTAAATTTGAGCATTGTCAAGTCGCGAAAATATCGGCAAGTTCGCCATTGAAAATTAAGCACTCCACCCCCAACAAAAGCTCGTCTAGATGGATGGTTCGAATACGGATTATTTGGCTGGTTTTTTATGCTTCCAACGAGGTGAGCGTTCTGGTACAGGTTATGAGAATCTATCGGCTTCGCTATTTCAATCGTTTTGTTGCTAGAATTCGCTGTTTCAGCGGCATGCTGCGATGTAACTCGTCCACTTCCAGCCCATAAGAAGTCGATCCGTTGCTTCTCTATTTGCATCTAGTTGTGGTCAAATTTTGTTAATTTTTCGTACTACGTTTTCATACTACCTGCTCTAAACCTTTGATTTATGTCGTAAAATGTATAACATTTTTTAGCGTGTATGTTACTACCTATGGTTTCCGTTTTCGATCTAGTCTGACGCATGTGCCAGGCGGCTGGCCATGAGGGGTCGGCGGCCTCACTGGAGAATAGGGTCTCGATTCGCGCGGGGTAATCTACCGTCGCAGCCCGTCCATTCATCAGACTAAAATTATTGCGCGAACTCCACATATAAGCTGGCTGATTTTCTTCTGTGCCTTTCGAGGTTTATTACATGATGAAACTTTATAGGGCGACGTTTCGACCAATTCGTCGTCTTCTAGGCCTGAATTGGCTCGAGACACCCTTACATACCACATACCCGATCAAACGCCTTTTCACCCTCCACTAGTTGCGAAATAACCCACGAGTCCCGAGGAACGCCCATTACAATAATTTAACCAACCCGCAAAAGTTCCATCGACGCCGAGCTCCACTCCATAGCGAGAATAACCAGAAGCAAGTGAGAAACCCTGGCAGAATAGCGCCGAGAGTCCCACAGACCACAAAGTGGTACACGTGGCAGGAATTCATTAGTAATGGCGATGCATTCATTCATGTTCTTGTGCTTTGGGTCTCGGGCTCGAATGGAGAAAGCCTCAAAAGCTTTTTTGGGACCGATGTCGTTTTCGTAGGTCAATATCTTGCAGCTGATATTGAAGTCCACGCCTTAATGTGTATCGACCCTGTGTTTCCCGAGAGGATTTAGAAGAACTTTTCGACGTTTACTCGCCAGGTGTTTTTCAACACGAATACATAAAGCTCTCCCTGTTTCTCCAATATACGTTTCTCCGCAGACTGAGCATTGTAACTGGTATACGACCCCACTTTGTGCGCAGTCCCCTTCCATTCCATTGGGGCAGATCGTACAATTCTCCGTATTGCACGTGCGGTCGTACAAGCTATTTCGTACCATTTGCTTTTTGATATTGTCCCTCGGAATATCAACAAGAACAACGTCGTTAGTTGGTTCGGCGCGAGCAATGCATTGACGTATTACGGAGCTAACTGTGTCCGATACGAACGGTAGCTGAAGGATAATTTTGTCTTCAAACGATATACTGCGTTGCCTACGCAAGGTTTACCCGTGCAATACGGAGAATTGTACGATTTGCCCCAATGGAAGGGAAGGAGCTGCTCACAATGTGGGGTGGTAGACCAGATACAATGCTCAGTCTGCGAGAAACGTATATTGGAGAAACAGGGAGAGCTTTATGTATTCGCGTTAAAGAACACCTGGCGAGTGAACGTCAAAAAGTTCTTCTGAATCCTCTCGGGAAACATAGGGTGGAAACATATACAGACATGGACATCAGTATCAGCTGCAAGATATTGGCCTGCAAAAACGGCACTGGTCCCAGAAAGGCTTTGGAGGCTTCCTTCATCCGAGCCCGAGACCCAAAGCTCAAGAACAGGAATGAATGCATCGCCATAGCTAAAGAATTCCTGCCACTTATACCACTTTGCGGTCTGTGAGACTCTCGGCGCTATTCTGCGAGGGTTTCCCACTTGCTCCCTGTCATTCCCGCTATCGAGTGGAGCTCGGCGTCGGTGGAACTTTTGCGGGTTGGTTAAATAGTTGTTGTGGGCGTTTCTCGGGACTCGTGGGATATTCCGCAACTGGTGCAGGGTGAAAAGGCGTTTGATCGGGTATGTGGTATGTGGTGTTTCGAGCTATCTCAGGCCTAGAAGACGACGAATTGGTCAAAACGTCGGTCGCCCTATAAAGTTTCACCATGTAATAGGCACCGAATAAAACCAGCCAGATTGAGAATGCCAAGGTTTCAAGAAGAACGAGCGTGGATATTTTTAAGTAAAAGCGTTAATCCCATGCTACCTATATGTATGCTACCTATAGCTATAATTTTCCCAAAAACCTATACATCATTTGGCGCAGAGTTTTACATAGATTTCAAAAACAGCCTTTACCAGAGCCCTATCTCCAACGGTCAAAGAGTTATAAGCAAAAAACAGATGTTTTGTTAAATGAAGTAGTCTGAAAGCTCGAGAGAATAATTTTTCAACATGAGAACCCTAGTCGACGTAAAATTCCATCTAGATTCCGAAAAGTACCTTAGCCAAAGGTCTATCTCGGAGCACAAAAAAGTAATGGACGAAAAACTGGCAATGACACCCATCGATGCTTGAAAATGACCTGAATGAATGTCGGGTCACTTTCATTCTTTTTGGGGCGTTTTCCCGGTCGTCATCGGTTTTCCCAATGGTGAAGGTTCCCCCTGCACCTGCCCAGAAGGTTGGTGGAGTACCTGGCTCCACCCAACAAGGCTATGGTGCCCGCCACCGTGTGAAATAGCTCTAGCCTTTTGCTAAACCAGTGCGAAACGATGGATTGAATCCAAGGCAGCATGGACTATAGCTCAGGAATTTCTGACAAAGTTACATGCGAATTAATGACTCTAAACATGTTACCTGCGACTTGTTTTCATAACTTTAAGTTACATGTGGGTGTCAGGTAACATGTAACAACGGGCCAAGTTGCTCGCAATGTTGTATATTATTAGAGCGAGTTACATGTAACTTTAACGGAAAATCTGGCCAAGTTACACGTAACATCGCTTCAAATTATTTGTGAACTCAAAGTAGGTTGAGTGAAGCCATCATCCATATTGCGTCAAAGTCTCAGGTAACTTGTTCAGAAATTCTTGAGAGCACGGTGATGGCGATTCGCTCCACGTGGTGGAACAAATCACTCCAGACCATCGCTTCACCAAAATTGTCGATTCAAATAAATGCAAATCTACGACTTTTTCGTTAATACGAAAATGCTAATTTTTTTTTGGAAATTCATGTTAACCGGTTAGTGCGTTAAACATTTACGTTATAACCCACAGCTCTGCGACTCATAGTTGCCGGACCATATTATCAAACTTTACCCACGAGCTTGGACTGTGCCTTTAAGATGTCGATAGAGAGAAGAGAGGCTGCGTTAATATTCAACGCCGAAATAACAACAAGAATTATGCGCCATCACGGAGACGAATGCGGCAGTTTGGAGCGTTTAATTTTTGCATAAATTGAGCTCCGGATCGCATCGCTCCTCCTCAGGAAAGCTCTACGCGATGACAGCAAAACAGCGGATATTCCACTTCTTCTCTTGGAAAAGTGATGCGTTTCCCTCGGCACTTGACACTTGCACTTATATGAATTCGTTTATTAAACTTCCATATTATATTTTACGTCAGGTTTGAAACTTTGAGAAATAAAAGCATAAAATCTTATCTACTTTCCTAAAAATGTTTTTTAAAGCGGGAAAGCACCAATGGAATAATTATTTCATGTTTGCGATCAATTCAATTTTTGCCTTTTTTTTGCCCATTTTGAGCTGCATTAGTCTAGCGTTGTTTATGCAGCCCTTCTTCCTTATGTCACTTTGGGTCAGTTGTGCGATATGGATGTTTTCAGCACCCATAGAGTGCATATCCGTAACCTGCTATTAATGCGCCAAAACATTCATTCAAAGTTTAGTGTACCGACGTGACACGTCGCGAACATTCCGGCAGACCGCGAGAAGTTCGCGACATTACCGGACAACGGGATTCCGATCGCGCGTGACGATCTACCGCCGCAGCGCGTCCAAGCATTAGACTTTGTTGTAATATGGGAATCTACAGCTCTTTTGTTTCTTATTAACAGAAGAATAATCACGGTTAGATCAACTGCTATAAGACGAGACCTGTTTGCGAAGACTCTAAGACAGTGTGAGATAAACACTGGACCAAATCGAATATTACTTAAAAAATTTCGGAATTGAAATTATGAGGAATTTGGGCGTACTGTTTTTCATCAGATAATCGATTTTCGCAAAAATTTTTTCATTTTAAAATGTATACGGTGGGATTCACGTCATAATCAGAAAGCCAGCGGCAGCTTGCCGGCCATCGCCGTCCTCTGCTGTTGAGGTTCGGCTTCGTCGGCCCATAAGCCGGCAACGCTCAAATCACTAAAAGCATTCCGAACCTTGCAGCGACAATACCTGCCTCCCTGTACCCAGCGCTCCGTCGTTAGTTTTAGAAGATCCCGAAGGAGCACTTTATTGCCATTATTTTCTGACATGATAAGTAAAGTGTGGCCAAATGAGAATGGCAGCCCATGCGGCCGGCGTGCGCTGCAGGCGGCCGTCACATGTGCCGCTCTTGGACGAGCATACAAAACGAGCCTTCTCCAATAGCCATTGACTACGAGCGGGGCCGGCACCGGCTCGCAGCAAGCAAATCAATCAGCTCTGCAGCCAAGGGAGAGAGGGTGGGTGGCAGCCGTTTGAACACTCGTCCGAAAGCGGCACATGCGACGGCCGCCTGCAACGCACGCCGGCCGCATGGACCGCCAACCTCATTCGAGCACGCTTTACAACCGTTTATTGAAATCTAAGAAGCGTTTCCATAACCAACTGACACCGTGCTGCTCTCATTACTAAATGAATTGGAATAATGTTTGTGTAGTAGATTTTGATTAACTCAAATTTTCAACGGTGAGACGACCATAAAAAAGGGTGGCAATGCTCTCCTCTATACCCAGAAAACAGCTTCGGAGTTCTACACTCTCCCCAAAACATGTCGCACGATTCCCAGAAAACACGAAAATCCACACACGTTCTACGACGTCCGGCGCACTTCCACTAGGGTCCCACACATTTCCTGCGGCATCCTTCACACTCCCAGTGAGGTCCAGTACACTCTCTGCGGCGACTCGCTCACTCCCACTTGTGCCCGCTCACTTTTCACTGCGTCCGGCGCACTTCCACTTGGGTCCCACGCGTTCTCTACGACGGCGGGCGCACTACTCGTCGTCTCCCAGGCACTTTATACAGCCTGCGGCGCACTCCGTCTAGGGTCTCGCTCATTTCCTTTGACATCCCACGCACTCCCACTTGGGTCCCGCACACTTTATACGGCGGTTGGCGCACTCCCACTGAGGTCCCGTACACTTTATATGGCATCCTGCCCACTTCCACCTTCGTCCCACACATTTTCTATGACGGCTGTACACTCCCGCTTTAGTCCCACACACTTTCTACGCCACCTTGCGCCTCACACTTAGGTCGCTCTCTTTCTACGACGTACGGCGCACTCCCACTTGGGTTGCGCACACCTTCAACGTTCTCCGTCGCACTCTCCTTTGGATCTCGCACATGTTCTACGACGTCATGCGCATTCCCACTTTGGTCTAATAAAATTTATGCGGCGTCCTGCTCACTCCCACTTGAGTGCCGCATATTTTCATGGCGTCCAGGGCTCTCCCATCGGGGTCCCACACACTTTCTACGGCGTTCTGCTCACCATCACTGGGAGATTGCCCACTTTCTTCGGCGTCTGGCGCACTCCCGCATACAGCATCCTGCGCGCTCCTGCTAAGGTCCCACACACTTTCTACGGCGCCATGCACAATCTCGGAGCCCATCTCCGTGTGACTGCCGCCTTGAAAGCAATGTTGTATGAACGGCCAAGCAAACACACCGAGAAACACACACATACACACATACATAAAGTGTTTCCGAATAAGACTGGCCAACCATGCAGCCGGCGCGCGTGGCAGGCGGCCGTCGCATGCGCCGCTCTCGGACGAGTGTTCTGATGGCTGTCAGTCTCCCCCCTTTGGCTGCAGAGCTGCTTGATCGACGCAGGCTGCGACGGTAGATAACCCCGCGCGAATCGGAACCCTGTTCTCCAGCCGCTGCAGGCCCCGCTCCCAGCCAATGGCTGTATGGGAAGGCTCGCCGTAGTATCGCAAGCTCGCCCAAAAGCGGAGCACGCGACGGCCGCATGCCAGTCTCATTCGAATACACTTTACACACAAATAGACGCACACACACACATTTAGCAAAAAATATATATATAGTAGGACGAAGAAAATGTTCAGCAGGATTGGTAAAACCCTCGGAGCTTATTCGGAAGCTCAAAGATTCAACCGGATGCTCCGTATATTTTTGCAATTTTTTATCGTATTGAATAGAGGACAATCTTTACGTCTTTCTTCATCGGTTCTCATAGGCACAGAACACCCAAGAAATCATTTCAAATAGTAAAAGCCATTGTTTCCTTCGGAGAGGGTCACAGGCTCATCAGATTGTTATCTCCCAACTCTTCAAAAACTCCTTACAAGCTGTTGAAACAGGACTACATTTTGAGGGCGAAAAACTGGTGGACGTGTTGTTTCGGGCTTGTTTTCATCTCCATTCGCAGTTGCTGTATGAGGGTGAACCAGCATGAAGAGCTGACCGGGAAACTCAGAGAAACGAAGACAAGTTACTTGTAACATAAAAGAACAAGAACAAGTTACTTGTAACATATTTTAGCCAACATAAGTTTCTTGTGACTTATAGTGTGCCATTTAAGTTACATGTAACATATCGAAGGCGCATTGCACGCGGTTTCCTGTCGATATGTTGCATGTAACTTAAAAGCAGTGTTCACGATGAAAAACGTTTTCGAAGTTCCACTAGAATTGGGTAGTGGAGGGATACTCCGTAACGATAGCGTCGAAAGAACGCATGAAAACGAGCCAGGAAGAGCCCCAGAAGAGCCCGAAGTTGCAACTTCGAGCGCATTGAAAACCCCAAAAGCGCATCACACGCCCACCGACGTGAACAAATAAATGCTCGAGATCGTGAAATGAGCGATGATTTTCAATCATTAGCCCCGTTCTTCCCGTCATTCTCAGCTTCTCTCTTTACTCAGGTCAGCTCGCATACATCGGCTGTAAAAGACGGAAATTACAAGCCTCGGACAACTCGTCCATAGCTCAATCTTTGAGAGACCATACCTGCGTTCACAGAAGATCTTATATGATTTCAGAGACACCATTGGAATCAGCATGGGGCCGTTTTCAAGATAGGCGGAAAAGCAGAAAAACTATTTTCATCGTTAACACTGCCTTTAAATGACGTGAGATGAGTAGCAAGTAACTTACATCAGCTCAGATACGTTACAAGTAACTTGTTTTCGTTTTCTGAGAGGATACTGAGCGCAGTGCGATTCCGATATGTCACATGTAACTTAAATGGCACAGCCCAAGTCGTAAGTAACTTAAATAGGTCAAGAAGGTGTTTCCAAGGACAATGTACGACGCACTCGTAGGGTCAGGCTTGCGACTGGCGTTGCTGTTGGATCAGTTACCCAAGTTTGAGGTACTGACCAGCAGGGTAGGCCCAGCACAGTATTCTTTTAGTGTGTGGTCCGCGTCGCGCCCCTGGCGTCGAGTGTCGTCTGCGTGACGAGAAGGCCACCCATAGTGAAAATATAAGGGTAAGTTACATGTTACATAAGTGTAAATTACATGTTATATAAAGTTAAGTTACATGTAATATAAATGTATGTAACATGTAATATAAATGTATGTTACATGCAATATAAATGTAAGTTACTTGAGACTTTCAAGTAAGTTACATTTATATTACAAGTAACTTGCTTTCATTTTTTGAGAAGGACTGGAAATTGAAGAAGCGGCTGAGAATCGTCCATCCATCTAACAGCTATTGAATTCAAAATCAGAAGAAGGGCGTGGTCTCTGGTGATGAGTAAAGGGAGCGGGGTCGCTCATGTGTATGAGTCCTTTTTTGGAGGAACTGATTCCACGTTCTTGGCAGTTGTTATGCAGGAGGAGACTACACAATCACGTAAATATCTCAAATTTTATATCTGAGGATGTACTGCGGTCTCATAGGCAGGCGGGGTTCAGGTCGAGGTGGTCTTCAGAATGATCAAAGATCGGCTTTGAGATTTTTCCGTCAGTTGATGCTCTGGGCCTCGGTTGTTCATGAAATCACCCAAAGGGCACGGGGGGACCCGCAACAAAATGCCGTGTTGGTTCTTCTCTGTAATTGTGCTTGCTTTACATGTTTTCTTGTCCCTGCAGTACGGCCCATGCTTTTTGATAAAACGTTCTGACCAGATATTTTCTAAGAGTCTAGCATAAGCGTATTCATTCTGCATAGAAGACATTCGAAGCCATTGGCTAATGAACTGGGGAAATTTCGCCTATGTCTCCAAAAAAAGTGAGCTCATTTCAAATTTTCTCGGAAAGCACGTCTAGACATTCATTGAAGTCGTGCCAGTACACCACCATCAAATCGGTACTCATTAGATGAGAGGGGTTCCGCCACCTTTGCGACACTCCTTTAAGTCGCTAAGACTGCACATCGGTCCCCGAAATGACCGAGAAAACTGTGCTTTTTTTCAATAGGAACTCTTCTAATTGCTGTTTTCAGACTACGTATTTCTCACGAGAACTTTGTAGCTACATGCTTTTTTCTCTTCCTTTTTTCTCCTTTTTTCCTTTCCTTTTTTGCATCTCCTTTTTTGACTTTCGTTCTGATAGATGTGACTCAAAGTCTATTCACACAACTTGACATTCAGTGACTGTTCTTTTTCCCTTTCAGAGCAGTAGATGCGCTGGCAACTGATTCAATCTCTAAAGCTGGCTAATTTCCTTTTCAGCCAGTGCTGTCCATCCCACATTTCTGTGCTATCCTTCTTTGTCCACTTAAATTTCGCTACGTACTTTAAAAGTGTTGCTCATTTTCGTAAATTTTCTACAGATCTCTTCCAACCCGAGTACCTTGAGGCCTTTTTCTGATAACAGTGTTGAAAGCGTTGTTTGTGGATGAAAATAAGAGATCTCTCTCAATCCTCCCAAATGAGTTTTACTGCATTGTTTATTCACGATGAAAACTGTATCCTAATTTCGTTCTTGTGCAGGTAAATTTGTAAATCCACAGAGATTTACAAGTTCACCAGGAGAGGCTTAGATACAAAGGCAAGCTCCGACTTGCCGTCCAAAGCTGTGGTCCACGTCATGAGAGAACCGCCTTCGAAGTTTTCCTTTGAGAACACCACTGTGTCATGTCTCACGTCCCTCCAGCAGCGCCGGTATCCATCTAGCCTATCGAGGCTTAGCTTCTTCTGGTCTGTGATGCTTATATAAAACGAGAGATGTGAGGAAAGTTCTGTTACAGTGCAAATACGTAAAGCTGGCCTCTTTTTGGGTAGCCGTATTTTTGAGTGCGCATTCCAATCTCGCCACTTTCTGTTGCTGAGTAAACCATTAAGCTTTTCACATTAAGTGGCTATTGATGCGTTTTGATGGTTGACCGATTGGCACGAAACGCGTGTAAAGGGTGAAGTAGCAGATTTTTCTTCAAGTTTCTGATTAGTGAGCGTACGAAGCAACCAACCAAAATTCTACATTCAATCGCCTTTTACACGGAATGGGGTGGCGGTCTTATGAACAAATATCATAGGTCGGTGCAATCACAGATTGCATCCAAAGATGTGCCGCGCATTAAGCAGTATTCCATCCATTAAAAAACCTACTATAATGAAGCGCCTAAGATGCACATAAAGGTCAAAGAGCCTTTGCACGTTACCCACTGGATTGTATCCCTATCGACAGAGTTGCAAGTGATGTCTGGCCCACGAAAAACCGCTTCAATTTTACAATAGCGATCTGATTCTGGGCAGAGTTTAATTCTATACCTTTACACTTTTCTAAAAACTATAATAATTACGTGCATAGATACATAATGCTGTGACTAGAGTTCACAATAGTGTTAATCCGAGCGTATTGACATCCAGGTCGTCATTCTGGATGCGCGAAGATCTGTACGAGGCCTTACTCGTTTCACACAGGCAACCATAAAAGGAATTTGTAGGCAGGGCTCACAATATTAATTATTTTTAGGCTCTCTTGATGAGAATGTAGATTTAGTCATCACAAAAGCAAAAATAAGTGAAAAAAGTGAAAATTTGAGGGGAAACGCGAAAAACAAGGTAGAGCGGCTAGCAGGGGTGTGCGTAAATGAGATTTCAAATTTCGTAAATCGTGAAACGTAACTACGACAAAACCATCGTTAATCGTAAACAGCAGTCAATAACAATAACCACTAAAAATAGGATTAATGTTGTGAAATAAGAGAAACTACGTACTGTCGCTGTGCAGAGCGAGGCGACTGTGTCTCGTAAAAGTATACCATACCCTCAATGGGACCATCTTACCCGTAGTTCTCTGCTTTGCTATACCACTCACTCCACAACTCCTTCTCAGATCTCGAGAAATCCGCAAGTCCGATTCAACTGTCCACGAATCTGCTGGGCAACACAGACACAATTATACTCGTGATGAATCTCCTGAAACGCTGACGCCGTTGTATGTGTTAGGCCAAAATCACCGTATCTAAGCGATTCTCTACAGCCGAATTTGAGAACTCCTCCCATTTGCCAGCAGAACCGCAACACCGATTATACAGTCGGTAGGGATCGCACTCATATGCTGTACATTATGTACTTCGAGTTCCCTACTGAAGGTTATCTCAAACTCGGTGCACGTACGTTGAAAAATATGGCACCGAGCTTGCACCAACCTTTAATAGAGATCGCTAAGCATCAGTCCAATCCTTGCCAACTCTTTATTATCTAGAGCACAGTATCGGTCGCCCAGCACAAGTAATTTTTTCCTATATTCAATGAGTGACTTGCAGAATCGTAGCCTTATGGTGACGATAGGGTAGATTCTCAAAGGAAACGTGATAAAAAAAACCGCTTTCTAATTTTCGCCGCTTTGTGTAGTTTAGTCCCCACAGTTTAGTGAAGAATGTAGTCAACGCGCCCCACCGAGCGCTCGAATTAGTGAGAGATAACGGTTTCAGGAAAAGGGTGAAGATGAGCTTTTAAACTAGCACTCGCGCCTTTTCTGAGTGTCCGTTTGCTGCGGATCAAGAGAAATCAACTAGAGGAAACGGTTCCAGCTTCAAAATTCTGAGATAAAAAACGAATCCTCGTGATTATTTTCGTGAACTCTGAGTAGCCGTGAATTACTCAAAAGGCTGCCCAAGAGCACTGTTTGAAACAATTTTTTGATTGGTTAGACTGCTTCGCTCGATGTTTTGACGCTAATCTAGTTATGGGAATCAGGAAAGTTGATCTTCATGAAAAACTCGAAAACGAAGTTCCTCGTGAAGAGTGATTTTGGATTGTATTACGTCTTAAAGGCAGTGGTCGCGCTCAAATATGCTCGTCTTCTTTTCCTCTCTAAACCCTTTTCAGTAGAGTAGTAGGACCCTATAAGAAAAAATCAGAAAAAAAGCTGTTCTGGGCCAAATTGGAAGCCTGAACTTTCTCGCCTTTTGATGGTGGACGAGTCCACCCACATCATCGGCATCGATGATCTCCAATGTCAAGAACATCAGCTGGCTTGAACTTGAATTTCAAACAATGAACTTTCGGATTTATGTTCACATCTAGTCAAAAACATTGGTTGAAGTGCTTGCTTTCATTGTTCAACTGTTTTATTAGGTAAATTTGCATTTATTTCTTCCTCTGAGTGTCGATGATTTTTGACTCCTTCGCATCACACTGTGATCTTTCTGTGCACGTGTGCACGAGCTGGAAATTTTGGGTCTTAATAACTCTTATTCTAGCCCGTTTTTCACCGCGCTACTTTCATAGTTTCTTGAGCTGTTTTATATCTAAGCTGATTTTGTAGTTTTTCGAAAACGTTTTTCATCGTGACCACTGCCTTTAAGCGACAGCTAGCGAGACGCGCTCAGCGAGCGATGCGGATCTGTTAGCCAGCGCCTCCAACTCCGACCATGTGTTCCGCGTTATAATGATAGAATCACGTTAAAGAATGGTAAAGGGATCATGCTGTAGTGTAACACGCCTGGGTTGGCCCCATATCCTAACCAAAAACATTAGTATACTCAAAGTGGGATTAGAGCAGCAGGTCAAATGGAGGTGCCTTGTGATTTACTACCATTGCATGTATTTTTATTTACGAAAAATTACGATTTACGGTCCAAAATATCGTAAATCGTAAAATCGTAAATCGTAAACCGTAATTAAGCACACGCCTGGCGGCTAGTCACAGGTGAAAGTACGCCCTCCCCCCCCCAATTAAAGGCAGTGGTCAGGATGAAAAACATTATCGCAATAACTACAGAAATCAGCTTAGATCAACAACAGCTGTAAGAAGTATGAAGGTAGCGCGGTGAAAAACGGGCTAGAATTAGAGCTTCTAGGGCCGAAAGATGCCAGTTCGTGCACACGTGCACAGCGCCAACGAAAAAGATCGCAGTCTCATGCCGAGCAGTCAAAAATCATCGACATTCCGAGGAAGAAATAAATGCAAATATACCTAATAAAAAGTTGAGCAATGAAATAAAGCACCCCAGTCAATGTTTTTGACTAGATACGTACATAAATCCGAAGGTTCATTGATTGAAATTTAATTTCAAGCCAGTTGCTGTTCTTGATATAAGAGGACATCGATGCCGATGGTGTGGAGTGGGCTCGTCCACCATCAAAAGACAAGAAAGTTCAGGCTTCAAACTTGGCCCAAAACAGTGGTTTTTTCGCGATTCTTTCTTGTGGGTCCTACTACTCGAGACCCAGAAAAGGGTTTAGAGAGGAAAAGAAGACGAGCATATTTGAGCGCGACCGCTGCCTTTAACGAGATTAACATGAATACTTGTTTGCCCGTTATTCGTTCTGCTATCAGTCAGTAGTCTCTAGAAATGTTCACAAACTACTTTAGAAGCACAATGAAAATGGCGAAACAAGCTTTAATAGAAATCTCGACAATTAAGGACTGGCGAGCACCGAGCAACAACTTCTCATTAAAGGCAGTGTTCACGATAAAAGTCGTTTTTCTGTTTTTCTGGCTATCTTAAAAAACGGTTCCATGCTGATCTCAATGATGTCCCTGGAATCTTACAAGATCCTCTGCAAACGGAGTTATGGCCGCTAAAAATTCAGCTAGAGAAGCATTGTGGACGAGTTGTCCGAGGCTTGTAACTCCCGCTTATGGCAGCCGATGTGTGTGAGCTGACCTGAGTAACGAGAGACGTTGAAATTGAAGGGAAGAAAGGGGCTTTCGATCGGAAACCATCGCTCATTTAACCACGAATTCAGGGGAAGAGTAATAGGACGTGGGCGGAGTGGCCCAATGGGTTGGCTGGCCCACGAGATTTTTACTCACTTACCGACCGTTTATCGTCGCACTTCCGTTCTTAACCTTCTTATAGGGACCCGAAGCTTACGTTTTAGTCAAAAAATGTGCAACTTTTTCTTGGTGAACACTGCCTTTAAGTTGCTCCGGGGGTACTCTTGAAGATAAGACGACCTTCTTCGGAAATGCACGCTAACTCGCTCGTCTGTGTCCAAATTATCTGAAGAAGTTCAGATAGCCTGAAAAAGTTAGTATCATCTTAAAAATGTTCGCCATCTGAATGGTGCATCATCAGATGAGACTCATATCCTTCACCATATCATTAAGATAATCTTACAGATCATCTCAACACTTCTTCATACGATCGTTTAACATCATCTTGATTTCATTCTGAGGTTTACTACAGCCCAATATATCTATCGTAGCCAACAGTAAGTCTATGAAATTTGAAAGACCGAATCTCTGTGTATTTGTTTTCATCACACCAAAATGTTCCAAAAGAAAGTTTTTAGACTAAAATTCGTGTGACTTTCTATTCACTCTAGAGGTCGCGTGCTTGGGAATCGTTCTTACCTTTTCGCCTACCTGAGAAGATCCCTTCGTAGCTCGGTGATGGGATCTTCGCACCGGCTAAAAACTAAGATTCGGAAATACAATTGGAATTACCTTCAGCTAGATATATTTTGTTGCAAGTGGTCAGAACATCCAAGAATGCTTCCCTAGCCAGAAGTAAAGACTGAAGAATGTAGCGGTGACAATCTTCTCTCAAAGCGTGCTTCATGTGGTGCATTGGATATCAGGGGACATTAGGTTACAGACAGAGGGACATGAAGGGAGAAAGGGAGAGAGTAGCTCACAGTTCTTATCGGAACGAAAGTCTGGTCCGCAGCTGCGTGCTCCAGCAGCGCTTGTCAGCAACTGCGGCCCTGAAATTCGTCCCGTAAGATGTAGTACACGCCCCGATTCCGCCGTGCTTCATGTAAACTCTGCCCCGGGAAAAAAGTTTGGAGAAAATCCATTTTTGAGGTACATATTTGAAACGCCGACCAGAAATCCGAATTCGAGTCGATTTCAGAAATGACGGTTCCAATAGTTCGCAAAGTCAATAATTGGGGAAAAAATTCTTATTCCTTCCATACCGCCACTGAATTCATGTTCTAACTATAGAATAATCGAAATGCTGAAAAAGAGTCGGTAGGCCCATATTTGGCAGTTTAATATGTGAAATCGACATTTCTGCTTGTGTGTATGTGTATTAATGTGCGGGCGATGTATTGGCACTCTCGTATGTGTGCCCAGCTTCGATTGATTGCACACAGAATTCACCTTTTCAGCCCTGTTGCCATCATGATCCTTTCGAAATCACAAAATAACGCGAAATCCCGTTTGTAATTGATCCGCTAGCCTCGCCCGTTCCTCCTTGTCCTCTTTAGCCCTCAGCGGTTACTCATATCGCTCTCTTTGACCACTGGATCGTTGTACATTATCGTATTGATGAGACTGATCCTGATGACGTAACTCCTAAAAGATTCAGCTTCCTCGAGGAAGTGATGATTTGACGATGTCATATTTCTGAAGCATAAGAAGTCGAAAAATCGAAAAAAAATTGAAATATCCTATTTTATCTGTTTATTTGTTTATCCTGATTCATTTATCCTAAATTATTTGTTTTTGAATTCATTTCCATGGTTCCAACTCACTACTTTGTGGCTTATGAGCACGTCGGCAACGGCGTATAATAAATGAATAAATAAGTATATAAATTCTTAGAAATGACTAGGCGCAGGATAAGCTGAAGTTATGAACGAAAAATAGGAAGTGTAGCGAAATGACTACAATACGATTTGGCGGTCAAGCATGGACAAACCATCGATAAAAAGTGACATAACATCGGCATGGATCGTTAAGAGACTTCGCATTCACTGTTGAAGTTTGGCGCAAACTCGGTCCACATATGTTATAGCCTATGGCACCGAGTTTGCGCCAACCTTCAACAGTGAACGTAAATTCTCTTCACGATCCACGCCGACGTCACGAGGTACTCGACCTTACAAGCCTCTCATAGCAAAATCAAGCACGATATGAATGGGAGCGTTGCGGTTTTCTAGCTTAACCAGTGCTGATTGCCGTTTTAGATTCCCAAAAAATGGCGTACTGTTTCCGCTCCGCCCTTGATTTCGCTTCGATAAATTAAACATAGAGGCTTGTATCGTCCATCACAGGACGAGAGATCGCCGCGACGCTGCTTGGCGGGAAAAATTGCGCGCGGGAAAACGAAGGGAGAGTGGCTATTGATCGCGCATTTTTTCCCGCCAAGCAGCGTCGCGGCGATCCCTCATCCAGTGATGGACGATAGAGTTCGCGTAGAAATTTTAGTCTGATAAATGGACGGAGCAGCAACGGTAGATCACCCAGCGCGAATCGAAACCCCATTCTCCATTTGGGCCGCCAACCCCGCAAGGTCAGCCAGCCGCCTGGTCCATGCGCCAGCCTAAATCGAAATTGGAATCCATAGATCCGATGCCCTGTCTGTCGCTATCACACTACTTATCGATATATGGTCTATACGAGGCCACCGAATCGTATTTAAGTCATTCCACTACATTTTTTCTTTCATAACTTCAGTTTGTCCTGTGCCATATCCTGGGGCGGCATGCATGAACGCAGCGAACAGTGTCAGGGAGCCGCTCACGTGCCATGCGCGCGGCGACGAGCAACAGGGCGGCCCCGAAAATCAGGCACATCATTACGCCACGAATTCGGGGCCGCGCCGTTGCTCGACGCTGCGCGCATGCGCATGGGCTGGCTCCTGACACCGTTCCCTGCGTTCATGCATTCCGCCCCTGAGAAAGTTCAAGACAATTTTTTTTCAAAATTTTCTTGAGTTCTATTTTTTCGCAATTATAACATTGCCGAATCATCACTCGGGAAGTGCTACAACAAGATCCTGAACGTTCTCTGTAAAAGAATAGTCTGACATCAAATTCTAACAGTTTTTCCCATTAATTTCGAGTCGCAGAAAACAATTCCAGACCAGTTCTAGGTCGCAATATCAAGTTTTCGCGCTCTCTTCAATGGAAGAAACCGCTTGTCCACACGTACTCTGAGTGCTGATCCGGGAATTGCAGGGTTGCGCAGGGCGATTGGAAGGCAGCGTACACGCTTGAAAAAGTTGTTGAGATAACGACGTTACTGCAGTCGTATGGCTCCCACTACGATGCTTATGCTGTTAGAGGCATCAATAACTAGTCAAGACAACCAGATTTGAGCAACATCGAGTCAAAAAGTTTTGCAGACTCCGACAATGAGCTTGGCAATCTCCAACACCCCCCCCCCCCCTTCTCTCCCCCTTCCCTCCAGTACACACTCTTCCAGGTTGATTGTTCGAATACGGCCACTCTGGTTAGCTTTTGAAGCTTGTAGAGACGTAGGCGTTCCGGTTCAGGTTTTGAAAGTCTATTAGCTTCGTTTTCGCAGCCATTTTACCGCTAGCTCCGCTATTTGAACCGAGCTGGCATGGTGCAATGTAACTCGTTCACTTTCACTCCATAACAAAATCAACTCGTTGTTTCTCCGTCTGCATCTAGTTCTTGCCGGTTTTCCTGTTGTTCTCAATACTATCAACTCCAGTCTTTGGATTCATATCATAAAACCGCTGGAGTATTCAAAGTCTAGGCGTAACGGGCGTAGAATGTATTCACTCTTAATCGCTAAGCCTTCAAGACACAAGCCTGATACGCAGGCGTAGCGATAAAGTGTGAATAGCCCATAGGAATGAAGATCCGCTTCGACTTGCTTCAACCACGTTTTCTTAGGGGTTGCTCTATAGATCTTCCACATTGCTGCCCGCTTTCTCTATAAAGGCACGGTCCAACTTCAGGGTCGAAATCTTAGACTTCCACATATTTGTGAACTAGACCCACCCTGTATGACATCTGCCCAGTGCGAGCTCTCGAAACTTCCGAATAAGCCTGCCACTTTGTAACGCCACCTTTGACAACCTCTCGAGCTCAACAGTGGCGAGATGAGTGATGATTTGTATAGGTATCCCCTTCTTCCCCTGATTTCGAGCCTTTTTTTCATGCATGTCCATACCAGGGATGTGCGGAAAAAATATGTTTGGAAACAGAAAACAGAAAATCTAGTTTGACAGAAAACAGAAAACAGAAAAAAATCTCCAAAAATGGGCAGAAAACAGAAAGAAGAAAATTTTCAAAAATCAATAATGCGTGTTCAGCGTACACTGAACGAAATTTCCAAAACATTGAACTTTTTTCATACATTTTGTGTGATCTATGCTTCTTTCATTTAATTTTCAAAACCTTACAGTTGGCCAGAGCAAAAAGTATAGACGCTCAAGAATTGCAGATTATGAGTGCGATGAGGTGACAAATGTTCATCAAACCTCCCTTTTCCAAGGCAATAAAAGCTCGATTATTTATAAGAAGCTCAATACATATGTTTGTTCAAGGAGTACGTATTGAAGTCGGAGCGAGCCTTCCGTACCTGAGTGTGCATATTTTGACACTTATTGCAGGATAACTGCTGGTTTGAACACTATGCTACTACTCATAGCTGAAAGTCAAGCCCGTACCGCGCGCCTGTGCTGTCAAAGTATAAATGATCTGACGTGCCGTTCGCTCCACCGTTGAGAGCCTCTCCTCTGAGAAAATTTGTCCCGGCGGCAGACCAACCCTGCCTTGAAGGCTCCTAATCGGTGCCTGCAGGGTAGTGTCTATCCAGTGTCTCTTCACCAGCTATGCCACTGCATCAGTCTTTCCGCTGCGGTGTATCAACCAGGACGCGACGGCTCCCAAGTCCGGTCCGGAGGTACCTCAACCCTACCGCGACGGTGCCTGAATCTGGTTGCGACGGTGCCCCTATTCCGGTCGCGACGGTACCTGAAACCGGCTGCCCCGACTCGGTCCGCTAAAAGTGCGTAACCTTCGCCGAGATCTGCGGTGATGAATCACCCTCCCTGCAGACCGCGGCAAAAACCGCACCACCCCCCAGCCGTGAGGATCCCCCTATCCCCCAGCGGTCAAAAACTAAGCTCGCCTCCGGAGAGGGCTCGAAGTCACCTTTCAGGGCCGGCATCAGAATGCCGAAAGAGGGCTCGAGTGAGATGAGGCCCCTTTTATACCGGCTGTGAATGTGATAAACACATTAGTACGTGATCATTTGCTTAACCATGTTTTTCATGTCTGCCACTGCAGCCGTGCCTGCGTTCAAGTGGTTCCGCAGCCTTCTCTGCCTCATCAGCCTGCTGACTAGTGTAGCGGTGGCGTCGCGGTGATATCGCGAAGCCGGCACGATACTGTTGCGAGATCCACGCTTCGCTATCGCGGTACCGTTCATGATTGCGGTGCCGTTGCTATACTGTTGCGGACAAGAAGGGATTTCCAAGATTCCGGAGCCGTTGCTAGTGTCGCGGCACGGGCTAAGTTTACTGAGCCGTTGCTACATCGGCCCCAACACAGCCTCGGGTTGCGGTGCCGTCTCGCCACGGCCAATGCAAATTTTCTCAGAGTCGTTTCTATGTGGCAGAATAATCATTTGCCTTATAGGCTCACCATTAGTTTCTTGACGCTTCATCTTAACTGAATTCTGTGCCATCTGCGTTGCAGTGAATTAAAACACGTATTTAGAGTTTCGCGTGCATGGCTCAGGTGGGGCCAACATTACCCCGCTCTACCAAAGCGGGTACCCTGGGGAGCGGGTATTCGTAAAGGCTTGACTCTGAGAGAAATTCCCGCTGCTGCTCCGCGATAGTGCCGCTTTGGCGCGTGCAGGCACCGAAGCGGCACTATCGCGGAGCCGCGGCGGCACTACCGCGTTGCCATAGCGGGGACCCGACAGTACCGCTTCGGCTCCGCGATAACGCCGCAGCAGCTTCGGGAGAGTGTCTGATATGAAGTTATAAAAGAATTATAAGACAACTAGAGGATGTCTAGTTGTAAGAACAAAGAATCGCACCTGCGGTCGTTACGTCCTTTGTCTGATGAGGACAGAAGTTACCGCCGCTTTTGCGCACAAGGGAACACGGAATGTACCTTAAACTCGGGTATATTCGACCGGCGACAAATTCGTTTTACCACACAGGACAGTGCATCGTACTCCACGCGGATTCGCTGCTGCTTCCTCGCGGAGCCGGCGCGGTTCTAACGCGGAGCTGATGCGGTACTTTCGCCGCGATGTCGAGGCTAAGGGCACGGTAGCAGAATCGTCTGATCACGGAGCCGCTGTGGCACTATCGCGGAACTATCGAGGCACAGTCGAGGATCGCGGTACTTTGCCGGCACTGACGCGGCACATTTTTTTCAGAGGAATGGGTTTCGTGCTTATTCAGTGAGTTGCGGGAGCCAGCCGACTTCCTAATGAGTGCCTTCATCTCTTGACACGAATCTGTTCCAAATTGAAGGATCCCGGAGGGTTGATTGGTTTGGTTCACCTCGGCGAGGATCGAACCCGACCGTGTGCGGCAAACAGCACCATCACGCCACACGTGCCCTAGTGGATAACCACTACAGAGAGATAAAAGTGTCTAGCTTGGTACAACTGCAGAGAGCCTGGGTGACGTAAACCCTCACCCTATCGGCTTAGCTTCGCAAAGTTCAAAAGAAAAACAGTTCTGCTGCAAATCGCGGTACACGTTTTTTTTTCTGTTTTCTGTCCAATTTTTGCCTATTTTTACAGAAAACAGAAAACAGAAAAAATGGCCAAAAATGGGCAGAAAACAGAAAACATGAAATTTCGTACATCCCTGGTCCGCACGCATATACCACAAATCAAGGAAGCTACAAGCAACGGACAACTCGTCCACAATGCTTTCGCCGCTAAACTTCAGGCAATTGTCGTGTGGCCATAACTTCATTCACATTGGGTATTGCACGATCCTAGAGACAATATTGTAATAAGCCTCGAACCGTCTTCGAGATATACGGGAAATCTGGAGAGAAATTTTCAGGTTGTACTGTGTCGATACCGAACTGGGCGAGAGTCGGTTGACTTTCATTCTATGGACTTGTTCGCGTAAACACAACATTCGGAAGAAAACCAAGCTGCCGAAATCCAAATTCAGTAGCGTCTACGACTCTGAGCTATACAAGAGAATTAGAATGATCCGGACAATTATCTTGACCGACACATTGCCTTTTTTCCCCAGACCAGCCATAGAAGCGAAAACGGTGGCTTCCTGTTCGATCGTGCTCTGTATCTCTCTTGTAGCCGCTAAGGTTTGTCCGACTGAGAATGTCCGCCCAGGCGGCCGGCGTTTGTGTCGAGCAGCCGTCGCAAGGACACTTTTCCGGCTAGCCTTCCCACGGCTGCTAATAGTTAACCAGGATATTACTACTATCCGCCTTATATTCTTGTTAATTGATTTACGAGAGCAAAAAATGTCTTCGTTGCGACCGTTCGGCACGCACGCCGACCGCGTAGGTGGTCGGTTCTATTCGGAAAGACCTTTCGGCTAGCCTTCCCACGGCTGCTAATAGTTAACCAGGATATTACTACTATCCGCCTTACATTCCTGTTAATTGATTTACGAGAGCAAAAAAAATGTCTTCGTTGCGACCGTTCGGCACGCACGCCGACCGCGTAGGTGGTCGGTTCTATTCGGAAAGACCTTACCTCCCGCTCTTAGACCCCCGATCCCTGATACTTGAACCCCAAGACATCCTGGAGCTCAGCTCCTTCGAAGTACACCGTCTGACGTCTTGACTTTGGTCTTCTTCTTCTTTTTTCTCAGCACCATGGTTGGACAGGGTATTACTAGGATGGAGCATAACGAAGCATATTGAGATTCATTGTGGAGCAGTAATTCGAATGGTGAAAACGCCTGTACAAGATTCGCCGCCGTGGTAGAGTGGGCGCCACACACTGGCGTCGAGGGGCTTGAAACATCTCATCAGCATTTCCCAATGTCTGCCGCATATGTTTGTTAGCGATGTTTCGATATTTCATACTCTCATTCATTCTGTGACCAAAGGAGATGAAGTTGAAATATCCTATCGCAAGCCACAAACAGCGGGATCAATCTTTATTAAGCTGAGTAAAACCGTAGATGTCTTTCACAACGAAGATATTCAAGTGTAGGATCGCATGAAAACTGCTTAGTGCATAGGCTTGCCTAACACGATCTCAGATTTCTTAGGTTTATATTTTCTATAATTACGTGTTGCGTTATCTCCTGATAACGAAACATGTTTTATCTTTCAGTCAGTGAGAATAATGTTTGTGCTAAACTTAGTATCAATTCAACAATAGCATCAACTCTGCTTGTCTACAAATGTACTCATTCAACCGTCATCGATTTACACAATATGGCCAGCAACGTTCAGAAGCCAATACTGTGCTTCCCTTCATCAAAACTTAGAAATGGCAGCGTTACAAACATAAATTCCAACTGTTGTTGCTGCTCTTTTGCCAGGGTTGAGATTTGGAGGTGCGGCTAATCACAAAAAGTGCACACATTTTTCTGCTTCCATTCCGCCCATCGCGAAAAAATAATTGAATCTGTGTCGTCAACATTTAAGCATTGGAACTTCGAATACTTTCAGAATGGAGGACCATGAGATCGTCCTCGACTCCTCATCAGATGAATCAATAGTAGGAGAACAGGTCAGGTGGCATCTTTCTATGCATTTTCAAATGCAACGGTCTTGGTGTTTTGAATGAATCTGTCTGCATTTCGTCAGTTTATTCGTATAAGCATTTTCTCTAACTCCGCTTTCGTATTTCGAAAACTGCGGCACATTTTCACTCATTGGACAGTGTTGAAGAATAGGAAAGCGGCGAATGCCACACCACATTCTTGTCCTCAATCATTGCCGAATGAGCGGCATTTGCCACAATTTTCGAAGTATGAAAACGGGGTAAAGGCTCATTCATAGCTGGTCGCTTCGACTTCAAGTCGAAGCGACCAACAAAACTGCCGCTATTTGAAATCGCAGGACGAAGCTATTTCAAATCGCTTCGTCCACTGATTTCGAGTCTCTCGGGCGGCCGCACTTTTGCGTAAAAAATACGGGCAATTGCGGACAACGCCGCAGGAACTGAAAAAAACATTTTTTTCTCGGTTTTTGCTGATTCCTCCTGATTTTTTGTGACTTCGGTGCCTTAATCTTCTGAATAAATTAGTCTTGCATAGTTTTCCAACAAAAACATGGCTTCAAAAGACGACGGGATGCAATTTGCTTGTACAGCAACATAAAACTTCAACTAACGTTAGTAATAGCCGAAAGCTCTGCATGAAATGTGATTTCTCGGTAGCCTTATTGAACTTTCTCATCTCTATAATCCTAAATGTATGATAAATACACGTTTTTTTCCCTTTCACATGCCGTATTTTATGCGAGTGAACTGTGACGTCTGCAATTTTGCGCCACATACGCAAGATTGTGACGGAAGATTGCGGACTAGTCGCTTCGACTAGTCCGACCATCATGGAAGCGACGCGACTAGTAGAAGCGACCTAACAAAATCGAGCAGGTCGCTTCGACTAGCTATGAAATACCCCAGTCGCTCGGCGATCGTGACCGAAATTGCAAACTGTTCCAACCCGTCGCGACTCAGTGCAAGATCTGTTGCCACGAAGGATTTTGTACCTGTTAGTAGAGCCGCGACTAGTCGAAGCGACCTGCTATGAATGAGCCTTAAGGCAACGCCCACAGCTAGCAACACAAACGGAAACCTTCGCTTATATAAGTGCGGTAAAAATGAACCATTGACTGCTGCTCGGAGGGATTGCAGCCAGCCAGTGAGCGAACTACAAGCACTATTTCGTCTCTAACCACGAGCTACGTCTCAAGCAAATCTTCAAATTGATGTAGATGCTGTGAAAGCCTCCAAAGATTTCATTTCGTTATGAGAGCGCAAGTAATGCTGAAGGGTATCCGAGTCAGAACGCTCATTAGCGCTGTCTACATACACGACAACCTACCGGCCATCAGGCCGCCGTTCCAACGGGGTCAGGTTCTCTCTACACACGGGGGGAGGAGCACGGAAGAGATTCATTGCTGATGCGACGCGCGCGGCGGAACTTTTTATCCTATTACCCCATCACTGGAGCGCGCTTGCCACAAGCTCGCGAGATTTTACGAGCTTTCATGTTTTTATACATTCTCACATGACTTTTCTCTATGTTCCTGGGTTATTCCTCTCATTATCTCATCCTGGGCACTCATTTCAATAAATCTTACGTTCTCGTTCCGTTGTACCGCTTGATATTTGTAGAAATTGTAATATGGTATTAAACGTCGAGCACCATTTTAGATGTAGTGATGGGGTCGTAGCCGCCGACAATCAGTTTGGCTCTGGATTATGGAACGTAGAGAAATAGTCATGTGAGACTCAATAAACACATGAAACGTCATGAAATATCGCAAGCTTGTGGCAAGCGCGCTCCAGTGATGGGGTAATCAGATAAAAAAATCCGCCGCGCGCGTCGCGTCGGCAATGAATCTCGTCCGTGCTCCTCCCTCCGTGTGTACAGAGCCCTTGATCCGTAAGGGTGGTTGTCTTGTGGCGCCAGACGGTGAGAAGAGCGGGCAGATCAGTGGGAAGGGCTAGGCAGCGCTAATGATGGCAAAAGTGACCCCAACCAATAGGTGTGACAGGCTGTCCCACTGATCTGCCCGCCCTTCTCACAGTCTGGCGCCACGAGACGACCGCCCGATCCGTAACAACGCTCCGTTCAAACTGTCGCAGAGCGACGCTTATACTGGTTGGCAGAGCCACAGCGATCGGTGGAAAACTATTCACTAAATTTTGTTCTTGTTAAGATTATCGTAATCTTTTACTCAACTAAAAGCTCTTGATCTTACATCGGAAGGGCTACATACAGTAGCTGTATTGTAGAAGACGCTTGAGACGCTAGCTGCCATGAAATTGAAATCGCATTCTGACGAACTCTGTTCTGGCAAGACAGTCTTGTCACGTCATTGAACATAAGGTGTGTCAATATGTAATGAGAACCGATTCCAGGCCAAAAAACTTTTCGAAATGTGCGATAAAGAAGACAAGGGTTTCATCAATAAGGTAAGCTGTTTAGCAAAATTGAGACGTAAAGTGGATCAAGATGAAAGCTTATCACCGAATGATCCTCAATTATTAGTCGTAGCGTTGTATTGGACAGAAAGTTTTGATATTGGTTGACTTATAGGAAATCTGATAACTGCAGGGTGACACTGAAAGTGCTCTATTCTATGTATCTGGGGCGGGATTTGATTTATGGCGATTACCGTTCTTGTGGTCTTTTGATGAATAATACATACTCATCGATGTTCCCCAGATAACTGTAGTTCTAATCATTTCAGAACGACTTGAGCAGCCTGAGCGAGTTTGTTTCTGTGGCTGATATTCAAGAAATCCAGAAGAAGGTTGAGGAAAGCGATGAGAAGCTCATAACGCGGGAACAGTTTACAAGAATAATCAGTGAGTAATTTTTGCAGCAGTTTTTTTTTCCAACAACATATTTTCTTGGCAACCCAGATTTTGCGCGATTTCTGTTCATTTTTTTTGTTAATTTCCTTTTGAATTTGGCGGTGCTTACACACTTCTTAAAAATTTTTCCCGACTTTAGAAAATGTATATTTAGCCTTGCTCCTTCATTTTGAGACGGTCAAGGTAAATTCATCGGGCTTATCCTGTCAGAATCTCCCTATCCTACTAACTATATCTGGCTAAGTGTGTGTGACCCCCTGTATGCGTATGTGAGAGAGTGAGGCTTTGTCCATACGTGGCGAGAGCGCGCGTTCCCGCTGTTGTGCGCCTCTCGACGTTTCTCAACGCTGGCTGCAAATTAACACAGGCAAACACCCCTGCCTCGAGTTGATTCGATTGAAAACCTTTGATCGGGTGATCAATCGCTCGAGTCGGCGCAACGGCTGATGATTTCCTACGGTTTTCGACTTTCGTGGTGGGATTATAGAAAACAAGGGCAGTAGTTTTGCAACATGTTTAATGCCACCTGCTTTAGTGAGAGAGCAGTAAGCCTGAAACTTGCTGCTTGCTTCGTGGGGCTGGCGTAAGCGCGAGAGAGCGAGCGGGCGAGGGCGCGCGAAAAGGAGCGCCTGTGAGCGCCTAGCGAATCGTGTGCCCACGATGACCATCGATTTTTCGTAATTGCACGCTCTCGCCACGTATGAACGGAGCCTGAACGGAAATCAGTCATCTTCACCCGTCGTTAACAATCGACACCCGGCTGTCACGCTCACTGTCCACGTATGCAGTGGTTTTCATTGACCTTGCTTTCGTGTCAATCAGCAAACAAGAAAACAATCAGATCTGAGTACTGTTCTACTGCGCATATTTAGCTTCATTGGTGCCTATTCCTTCAACTGTCCATTCATACCTATACTCAACTACCCCGGCGTGGCACTATCATCTACCCCCATCCACTCGTCTTTTTTTTTGTCAAGCATTACTGTCTTACTGCTCAACTGGTACATTACCCTCTCGTCAGGCACTTTTCCTGTGGTCATCATCATCACCATCCTCCCCTCCACCCCCCCCACCAATCATTCCCACGTTAGGCACTACTTCCTGCTCCTCCGCTCGTCAGGTCTCGTCTCAGCTATTCACGTCATATTCATTTCGGTTCTTCGTGGCATATTCTCCTGATGATGTCGTCTCTTTTAACTGTCGTAACGAAATTCCGTGGAAAGAAAAGAGACCTCGTGGATGTCAGTTTGCCTTCTAACGGACTCGATTCGCTCGCTGATGCTATTCAACAAATGGAGTTGGACGATTCTGTTTCCGCGTATAGTGAACGTCATCATGCAGTTCCTGTTGGACTCTAAGGAAAAGATGGATCGCGCGACAATGGAGACGAGAAACAATTGGAGGAAAATCGTCAACTAAGTGAAGATAATTTAAAATTGCGTCTTTTATGTAACTCTCCTAATGCGTCGTTTGATAGTAGTCTCGTTCTTGATCGTTCTCCTGTTAACACTGATGTTGAGCATCATCCTCGTTCTGCGATTTGTGTATGTACTCGAACAGAGGCATCTAATCAAGCCCAGGATCTGTCCGTTTGAGATCAAAAAGAAATGTCTCGAACTATTGTGACAGCTGGAATCCCTGAACGTGTTCATCAGACTTCGTCAGTTTGTGTTGACTATGACTATGAGTGTATTAAACGCCTTTTTGATTTTTTGAATATTCCGTGTAGGCCTATCAATGTATCTATATCGCTTAGGTCGCTCACTCTATTATAGGCCGCGTCTTTTGAAAGTGATACTGCCGTCATCCTACTTCAGAGATTTGGCCATTAAATGCGCCCCAAAACTTAAGGGCTCGCCCTTTGGGGGCACATTTGTTCGTCCCTCCCTACCTAAAAGTGAGAGGGGCAGGCCTCGCCACCCTGGAGTAGGTAAGGGGCAGGCTTCCGTTCTTCCTCATCATACGTCTGTCAACAATGCAATTCATACTACCATCAAGCCGTCCACATTTCCAGCGAATCATCATTCTTTTTCCAATACTGCTCTTGGTAATTTACCTCGTGTCTCACTTTCTATCGTTGATGATTGTAGTCGTCCAATTTCAAATCCTGCTCTCGATAATTGTAATCCTAATATTCCTCAACCTAGTCGTTTTAGTTTGGAAAATCTCTAACCAGTTGTTATTCCTAGTGATCAATCACCATCTGTTGACTCCGATGTGTCTATTCATGTTGTGTCGGGGAATACTAGTCCATCTTTAAACGAGTAGATATGCCTCGGTCGCCTGATCAATATTTTGAAACTATTGATGTGCCTGAAACTGGCTCTCACTCTTGTTTGGATTTTGAACACGTTAAGTCTGTGCGTTCACTGGGTACTGGTTCACCATGCATTTCGACTAATATTCGCTCCCTCCCCAAAAATGTGGGGCTTCTTGGTTTTCTTATAAAACAGCATCAGTTCAGTGTCATTGTACTCACGGAGACGAGGCTTACGCACAACATAACTGACGCCTCTCTAGTGGGTGAGTGGTCTGCCATTTACGACCTGCTCAGATGTGATCGAAAACATAAAAAAGGTGGTGGTGTAGCATCCATGGTTAAAAAGGCTCTTTTTCCCAGGCTCATATTCACCAACTCGGTCCCTGATGGTTATGAAATCATTTGTACTGAAGTCAGCTCTGGCGAGATTCGTTTGGTTTTGGTCTATAGGACTCCCTCGTGCACCTCAGCGGCCTTTAGCCTATTGATTGAAACATTGAGTGATCCTGTATCCTGCAACTATTATTGCATTCTTACAGGCGATTTTAACCTTCCTAACGTCAACTGGGCCCAACCTAATGTGCCTAGTGTCATTGGAGCTAATCTTTTCGACCTAGTTGGGTTATGCCGTTACTATAATTTTTCCCAACTGGTAACTACAAAAACCCATGGTAATAACATCCTGGATTTGCTCCTAACTAATAACGTCGATCTTGTGGACAACACTAGAGTATGTGATCCTGTAGGAACTAGTGATCATGCTACGATTAATTTTGAGCTCAATTTTGTCACCCCTTTTAGTGATTTTGAAGTCCTCAGAAGAGACTCTAAAAATACTAATTCTCCCGCAATCTTTGACTACTTAAATGGTGTTGATCGGTACTGGGTACTGGGCGTTTAACACTGCTGACTCGGTCAATGCTAAGCATGAAATGTTTATTTCTATTTTGCAGCACTGCATCCATCTTTTTGTACCACTCATAGAAGTTTCGAAGAACATAGGCCATCTTGCGGAACATTTGCAGCGCCTGGCGTACAAAAAATCTCACGCATGAGATCGGGCTAGATTTACTAATACAGCAAACGATGGGGATGTTTATAGGGTTGTATGTTATAGATTTGATAAGCAATTGAAAAAGTTTTACAGAAATATGGAAAAGAGAATCATTGAATCAGGTAAAAAGAATGCTTTTTATAAGCTTTTGAATTCTAGATTGAGAGACAAACCGCGATTGGGACCTATTGAGTATGAGGGGTCCACAACAACAGACGACAAAGAAAAATCACAAATCTTCGCATCTGTTTTTGAAAAGGCTTTTTGCGAGGACGACGGGCCTAATGACCCTCTGACTTTAACCCAAGAATTCAGTACAAGGGGTGATTCCGTCTGGTTTTATCCAGAAGATGTTCACAAATTCCTTTCTAGCAGGCCTAATTCGTTTTCCGATACACCAGATCATTTGCCTTTGAAATTCATTAAACATGTAGCCCACATCATAGTTGAACCGGTTACATATATTTTTAATCTTTCTTTCATGCGAGCAGAGGTTCCGGATAGATGGCGTGTCGCCTTTGTCACTCCTATTCCGAAAAAACCGCCTCATACTAGCCCTGAAAACTTTAGGCCCGTTAGTATTACCTCGCTCTTCGGTAGGTTGTTTGAGAAGATCCTTAAGGTGAGAATTTGTAAGCATTTGGAGGACCACTCGAAAATTTCGGAATCTCAACATGGTTTGCAGAAGAAAAAGGCGACGGTAACAGCCATGTTGCAATCACTTGAAGGCAGCAGACACGCTCAAAAATGATATTAATTTTATGGATTAAACTGAAGGTCTGAAGCTGTTAGTACTCAGAAATAACGAAAAAAACGAAAACAAATCGACGGAAATTAAGATATAACGGTTCGTTCTATATTGGCCCAGAAATGGACGAGTTGTACGGCACTGACTGAAATAGCGGAGCTAGCAACAAATTTGTTGGGAAAACGACGCTAATGTACTCGTACGGCCCTTTATGGAACGCTTACGTCGTTAGAAGCCTAAAAAGTAATCTAAAGTTGCCGCAATCGAGCACTGAATACCTGTATGGAGGGGCAGAGCCCGTATCGTTGGGCGGAGCAAGGATGATTTCGTGACTGACTACGGCTCAAATACAGTCATTTGGACTCGTTTTTAACGCTTGCAACTTCGTGAGGGCTCTTCTAGGGCCTGCACGACCCCACTAATGTAGTTATCTCAACAACTTTCTCGAGCGTGTCTGCTGCCTTTAAAGGCAGTGTTCGCGATAAAAAACGCTTTTCGGTTTTTTGCCTATCTTGAAACCGGTCCCATTCTGATTCCAATGATGCTTCTGGAATCGTACAAGACCTTCTGGAAATGGAGTTATGGTCCCTCAAAAATTGAGCTAGGGAAAATGGTGGACGACTTGTCCGAGGCTTGTAGCTTCCGTCTTTTGCAGCCAATGTATGCGAGCTGATCTGAGTAAAGAGAGAAGTTGAGAATGAAGGGAAGAACGGGGCTTTTCATCGGAAACCATAGCTCAACACACGATTTCGAGTGTTCCTTTGTTCACGTCGAGGGGCGGGAAGAGGCGGGACTTGCCCACAATGGCGGGGCTTGCCCACTTTTCTAATCCGTTTTGCGGCTCCTGAGTAGCTTTTCCTCCCGTTTCTTCGATGCTGTTCTGCTTCTGAAAGCCACGAGAAGCGTTCGTCATGGAAAATTCGAGGATGAAGCTTATCGCAAACAGCGCCTTTAATGAATGGACCTCACATGTGGATGATGGAGAAGAGGTTGATGTTATCTATGTTGACTTTTCCAAGGCTTCCGACAGGGTCTCCCATTCCAAACTTATGTCCAAGCTCGCCCAAGTTGGTATTCATTCTAGAATAATAGCATGGATAAGAGCTTTTTTAGGCAATAGGTCGTTTGTTGTTCGAGTTAATTCAACTTTTTCCGATCCTAAACCCGTTTGCAGTGGCGTACCTCAGGGGGGAGTTTTATCCCCGATTCTATTTAACATATTTGCTTATGAACTACCACCACTAGTTACTTGTGGTAAGGGTAAATGCTCTGCTTTTGCTGATGATTTCAAAATTTTCTCTCCTATTCAGACGGTAAGTGACAGCGTATACTTGCAAATGGCGTAGTGTAAGATTGTAAATTGGTCTAGAGACTGGAGTATGTTGCTTTCAAAAGAAAAAAAAAACTAAAGTTTTGCATATCGGAAGCGATAGTGCAGGTTCTGTTTATGCCATTGGTGGTCAACAGCTCCAGGTTGTCGATGAAATAATGGATTTGGGTTTTCTGGAACGTAGCGATCTCACTTTTGATGCTCACTGTGCTAAAGCCGTGTCTAGAGCAACTAAGGTTATGTATAGCATGTTCAGAGCTCTATCCAGTAACAACGAAAAGGTGCTACTTGAAGCTTATAAAACCTATGTAAGACCTCACCTTGAGTATGGAACTGTGATCTCCAACCCTCACAAGGTTTCGACCACTGTTGCGTTGGAGAAACTTCAAAACAGCTTCACACGCAAGGTGATGATGAGCGTCAACGGACTCAATTATAATCAAATGCCCTGCAGCATTGATAGGAACAAGAAGCTACAGATAGACTCGCTGGCCTGCAGAAGGAAAAAATTCGACATTCTGATGGTTTACAAGATCTTGTATGACTATGTTGGACTCGAGGCAAATGAACTCCTTCAACTAAGGGCATCTACCACAAGAGGTAGCAGTTTTAAGCTCGTTCGTAACAGAGCCAAGAAAAGCCTGAGGCACCATTTCTTTGTTAATAGAGCCGGGAGCGAGTTTGAAAAGCTGCTCAAAAGGTGCAGTTTCCCTACAACCCTACCTGCGTTTAAACGTCTCTTGGATCAGTACTTGATGACTGTGGATGTCTGAGCCGGTTTCTGGCCTTTTACTATTGTATAGGTTTGACGTTCTATTTATTCATTATTTGCTGCATTTACTCTGTGTGAGTTAACTAAGCAGGCTAGACCTGTAATAAACATATACATATACATATAATCTCTTTCTGGATAGACAGCTTTCTGGGATGAGCTCAAGAACTGAGCAGGACATCAATCTACCCCGAAAGGTTCACCGAACCATAGAAAAATTTGACATAACTTCCTCCGCAGATTCTCTCCTTTCAAATTCGTGTCAGACTGTAAAGGGTTATGCATCGAATTGCAAAAGTTCCCTGCGTGAGCTTGATTGAGCACAGTGTAACTGATTCGCGTGAAAACATACTTAATGAAAACAATTTAGAGCGCGCAAGTTTTTTCATTGCAGAAAAGCTTTTTGTAACGTTTTTTGCTCATACAACTCTGAGAAATATTTCCGCGACTTCACCGCAACTCATGCGGTTTGACGCGTGCCGGATGGGTTGCGGGGGAGATGCGAGGCAGAACCGCGGACGATTCTTCATTGACCAAATCGCGGTAGAGTCGCGGAAGAATTCCGGGGAGTTCTAGTAGGGCAGCGAAAGCGTGATCCACGGGGAAGTTGCGGCAAAGCCGCGGAAAAGTCCAGGGTCGCTTGGGAGTTGCGGGATGGTCCAAGATCGCAAAGGAGCCGTGGGGCAGCAACGGAAGAGTCGCGGCAATATTTCTCAGAGAAAGCGCCACATCGCCATATCTCGCTTCGAAATTGACGAAATAGAATTTTGAGGTAGTTTTCGTGTTCTTCTCAGTAAGGCAAATGTACAAAGTTATTGCGACTCCGGTATCATGTTGAAAAAAGTGTATTTCCCTCTAAAATTCATGTCGACCACAAATCAGCAAATGAAAGATTTCTGCCATCATGGTCGTCTGACCAGTTCATAGTGAGGGATTTGTTGGTGCAAGTATGCATTTTTCGATGCACTGTTTGAGTTCAATATATTATTTTCTGAAACTATCGTATGGAACTTAATGAAAACAATTTAGAAATTACCTCAAAATTAAAATCCGACCACTTTGAAGCAAGTTATGGCGATGCAGCGCTTTGTAAGCGCAAAAAAACGCCGCGAAATGCTTTTTCTGCGAAAAATTGCACGGTACTGTACCTCAGGGAAAAAATTCGAAATTATAGTCCGCCCACCGTGTATAGCAACCCTGCCAAGCGCGAGATCTAAATTCGATCAAATAAGTGAGAAACTACACGGGAAAATTCGGCTCCGCTCACAAAGCCCTAAAAGCATAATCAAGCGTTTCGACCCCGAAAAGGTAACCAAAATTTTTGCAAGCGGAAAAATCAGTTTGTGTGGCGATGCTCGAAAGCAAAATGTACAATAGCAGAGCTCTTGGTTCCCTTTTCGAGACCTTGTGCGCAGTTAGGCTTTTGGGGCGGGCCGACTTTTTCCTTGGAGTTTCTCTCTTATTAGAGCGAATTGAGATCTCCCGCTTGACAAGATTGCTATTCACGGTGGGCGGGCTATAATGTCAGATTTTACTCCAGCTGTTGCACTGTGCCTTCAAGGCTGTTTAGCACAGCAAGGCACTGCTCTGCAATTCAGATAATCCATAGATCCGAAAGCACGCCCACAAGTACGCCGCGAAGCGGCGTGGGAGTGCACCTTGTCATTGTTATATTTTGCCATGAACGACCGCTCCGCAGCTTTTTCATACGAGCGACCTAGTCTTTACATTCGCGAGCAGGGCAAAGCACCCTCGGTTATCATAACCAAGGGGGGGGGGGAATGAGCAGCTCTGGGCCTTTCTTTAAAGGCAGCAGACACGCTCGCAAAAGTTGTTGAGATAACTACGCTACTTGCTCAGGCAATCACAGCTTTTAATGCGTGTCGAATATGCATTCAACTCGAAAACAAGGCTGTTGCGAGCACACTCAGGGAACGTGCTGCCAGGGGAGCAAGTGCTCGTATTATGCTTCAAACTACAGCACGTGCTCCAACAAATAAGACGTTAAATGCGTGCATGATACACATTGAATACGATGGCAAAACGATTTTCTAAAAACAAAAAGTATACGACGCACTCTTGAGGCGCAACTAAGATGTTGGGAGCGTCGCCGGTTCAATCACCCAAATTTGTGGCAGTTGATCCGTACAGCCTCTGTTGGCCTCGTCCAACCGCTGGCGGCCCCAGACAGTGCTCGGCGAGCTGGCCGCGTCGCGTATCGGTGGGCCGGCCGCCTCGCGTGTCGCTGTGCTGCTACGATAGCGCTGGACTACCTTGCAGCACGTGCTCCTGCGAAGAAATTTTGCGGAACGTGCTCCTGGAATAAAAATTTGCAGATTTGCAGTACGTGCTGCTCTTTGTAGCATGTGCCCCTGCGATAGAGCCTTTTGATGGGTGTGGTCACTCGAGTCGAATGAATATTCAACACGCATTGAATGCGGCGATTTTCTGAGTGGGTCGTACGGCCCCTAGTAGAACGATCACGCCGATGGAAGCGTCACAAACGAGTGAAAACTACTAAATTTGAGTCGAAAATTTTCGTCAGCCACGCCCATGACCTTTCAACCCCGCCCCCTCAATATACGAATACGGTTACGTCGGAACTCGTCCGGCCAGCGCCGTCCGACTTCGTCCGCGGCGCGATGTCTGAACTCGTCCGTCATGCAAATGGTCGAAATACATTGACATCATGGGAAGGTGCTCGAGTACAGGATATGAACACTGACTTATCGCTAGTAGATAATGTATCGGGAAGTACCAGCTTTTGAGGAAGGCATGTAATTAAGGAGGCCTTTGAAATGGAATGTTTAAAATTAGCTCAATCAAAGCCGCTTCAAAATCAGTCAACCACTCGATATTCTATACAATCGGTTAGATAAAAAAATTGAATTGCAGTTTCGAATGACAAATATTTCAAAAGGAAGAGTGCGGGAACCAGCGAGCTGCCTCGTAATGATCCTTCAGAAAACATAGAAAAACGAGAGATAGGAATCCACTGTAAGAATTGCCATAAAAAAGAGCCCTCGGAATCGTTGAATAAGCAACCCATGTACCTAATATCACAAAATTTAGCGCAATCACTTCATTACCAGGTTGTTCAATAAGTTTTGTCGTTCGATAAAAGAGGGCGTTGCTACTAGCCCAAAATTTTTTTGTTTTGTTGGTACACTCTTCATATGAAAGTATGTGAAGCTTCATTTTAATCTGTCCATTCATTCTTTGTTTATAGGCCATTGAGTGTCGCCGTGTCAGAGCAATGGAAAAAATTGAATATCGTGCAGTGATAAAATTCTTATTTTTGGAAGGTGTAGCACCAAAAGAAAATCACGAACGAGTGTTAAAAGTTTATAATGCTTGTTCACTTACAACTAGAACAGTAGAAAGATGGGTTGTTGAAGTTAAACGTGGTCGTACAAGCCTTGAAGACGATCCACGTGAAGGACGTCAAGAAAGCGCATCAACACCAGAAATCATAGCCAAAGTAAAGGATATGGTTTTAGAAGATCGTCGATTGATTGACGGAGATTTAGTAGAGGCTCTAAACATCTAGTTAAGCAGTGTGAGCCATATTCGAAGTGGGATTTTAGGTTTCAGAAAGCTGTGGGCACAATGGGTGCCGCATTCGCTAACAGTGGAACAGAAACACATTCGAATGCGACTTTCTCAGCAACATTTGGAGCGTTCTAAAAAGGATATAGTGGATCTTGTGCGTCGAATCATCCCTATGAATGAGACTTGAATTTTTTTCAAGTGTATTAATGTTCAGGGAGACTATACTGAATATTAAAATGTATTTTGAACCATAAAATTGTGTTTTTCTTATCGAACGACAGAACTTATTGAACAAACTGGTACATGCCGTTTCCTCACTTCATAAATGAACCTATATATTTCATTGAGAACGTTGTCAGACTATTTCCTTTTAGTTGCATTCTAATGCTGTGCTACCGTCATGTTTGAATGAAAATTTTTGTTCAGACCAACATCGTTCAAAGACCGGAATCGATTGACAGAAGTTGTTTTGAGCGTAAACACAGTGTAGAAGTACACACATTACAAGTATACAGGCAAGAAATGTATTGAATCGCACAAAGGATATGTTGAAAGACAAAACAATCGGGAGATATTCCCCGTAATTTTCTTTTCCATCATTTCACGTATTCACGGCGGTTACCCTCACAACACGGTCGGTTACCCGGAAAAGCCACCGATTGTACCCTCAATTCCATCGAGGACCCCGGAGGACGAGATCGGACAGCGCCGCGCGGACGAGTTCCGACGTAATCTACGAATACGGTCACTTCGGCTGGTTTTTGAAGCTTCCAACGAGGTGAGCGTTCCAGTACAGGCTGTAAGTGTGACATATCGCAAAGGGACCACCCAAAACATTCAAATTCCTGAGAAAAACTCGTTCGAAAATCCCGGAGCATTCAGCTCCCTTTTTCACGTCTGTCCGGTGTGTCGTGTGTAATGTACAAATTTTGGAAATTTGAACTGCTGATTTGGTTTAGCCCCATCAATTTTTAGGCTCCGCAATTATTTTCGTCTTTCTGCTGTCAAAAGCTCTCAAAAATAAGAAGCTTCCAATACACACGTCCGAACTCGAGGGTCTCTCGGCTAGAAGAAGATAGAATTTTGGATTTCCGCTGCCTGTCGGGGCCCGTCGTGGCACTTCTGTTCCTCGTGTTAGATGATCGACCGGGAAAACGCCTTTTCAGACCACGGAGCAGTTTTCACTAGCCTATAGCATTATGAATACGCTACATTGATGTCTCAAGCATCGCCAACTATTTCCACTTGGTTCAAATATTGGATTGAGAAGAAAAACCCAGATGCGGTTCTCAGCGCGGACGCTGCCTTTAAGGGGCCGGCCTCGGAGACTCCCCTATTCATAATGCAAAAATTCAGACAGCCATATATTTTTGTTCTTAATTTTATGAAATTATTTATAAAAAATCGAAGGCACGGAATTTTGGGAATTATTCTTATCATTATTATATTAATAAGATCAGAATTCTCGAAAAGCTCCCGCGTTGTTTTAATAGTAGGTTTTTTCCTCGATGTTTTGTGTTTTGTTTGATGGAGTGTAATATATAGAGCTATAAAGAGCATTTTTTGTATATAATGCTCTTTGTTGTTTACCATAAAATCCTATCGTTTCAAATTGTGCATTCAAGCTTAACGGGTGCAACTTTGGCTCTATCATAGAATGCAGTGATGCATTTGTAACGATGGCGTTCACTAGCAGACTGGCTCGGGTCGTAACGAGGAAATGACTTCTGAAGAACGAGGATCACAAGAAAGTTACTGCCCAAGCCCCAGGTGAATTGGTCTCATGAGAGCCGATAACGGGACGTTGGTTATGAGGGGTCGAAAAAACCGCTTCATAATCGAGGCGCTGCTCAGGCGCAAATGCCATCAGACGGGTGATTTCTGCTTTAAAATGGCCCATACTGAGCCTAGTTTCAATCGCGCACCTTTCGCGGCCGAACCAAGAACGATGAGTGTGTCTGCCGGAGCGCCAAAGTTGTGAAGAAACGCAGTTTTCAGTTGATCCTTCTGAAAAACGTGACCAATCGAGTGGCGCGCGCACTTTCTAGCGGACGACTACCTTTTACATTGCGAAGCGTGTTTTATTGGATATTCCTTGAATTATTAGCTAACCTCATTCGATTTTGTCTCCACAATATGATTACTATTTCTCCTATTGGTTTCTCTTATCCAAGAGAAAGGTGTCTACGAGAAGGTGAGTGCGCAATGAGCTCTAGGCCCTCCCAACACAATATCGAGCGGGTTGTTTGGACCACCCACGGAGTACTCTAATCTCTTCGTCATCGCGACCGAAGCTGCCAACTGTTCCAACCTATCGCGACTCAGTGCAAAATCTGTTCCTGCGAAGCGTTTTTACAACTGTTGCCAGTGCGGGGACTAGCCGAAGCAACCTGCTAATAAAGGGGTAAAGAGTGTGGGGATGAAGTGACGTAGAGTCTGATTTGACAATCTAGAAGGCTTAGTCTCTCAATTTTTTTATTTAATGAAAAAGTATAATGTACTCGACGGTATTGAACCGGGATCGACTTCCCAGTAGGCAGAATAAGATAGGACTTTATAGATGTCACAGCCAGACAAGAATAACGAATAGCTAAATGCACAGAAATCACGGTATTTATAGCCGAAACGGAGGAGGTGGGGCACACTCGCCGAGAGGCGGGTCATGACAGCAGTCCAGATTCCCAGCATTTGTGCGCAGAAACAAAAGGACGGGGCGCAGTCCTCACAACAGACAACAGAACTATATTACATCGAATCACTCGTATCACAAAAGGCTTGATTGAGGATAATGCGCTGTTTGTCGCGAATTGGTGTTGGTTCCACAAAGATCTTACGTAATGATGATTTCACGTTAGGCCTCAACTGTGCAATTCCAGCCCGCTTTAGATGAGCTGTGTTATTTACTCATATGAGCTGCATAATTTAGCAATATTAGCCGCGTGTACTACCAACAATGAGGGGCAGCTCTTTGTCTCTAACCTGGGTAAACTCACAGCTTATCATTTCATATCAAAATTCATTCAAAATTTAATCAGTCTGAAAAATAACATCTTTTAAAATTAAGAACTGATTGGAAACTTGACTGAAAAAAGAGGAGGTCACCAACCTCCACTTCACCTGTGGATTGCGAGGTATCCGCTCTTTCTGCTCGCGTACCAGTACCTTATTAAAGTAGATTACTCATACTGAACCAAAGTGACAAGGAAGGTAGGCAAGTTATGCATGAGAAAATCATAGAGAGAGGAGAGAAATTTTAACTGTTCCAGCTTACTTTCACTTCCAGGGGCTTGGCGATGACAGGGGGACTTGGCGATTAGCTCACAGCTCATTGATTAAGCTCACAGCAAGCCAACCGCTTTTCTCACCCTACAAGATGGTAATATTCTAAACGCCAAACGCCAACAGCAGTCCACTGTATTAAGCAATTATCTCAAAGGCAGTGTTCATGATAAGAATCGTTTTTCGGCGTTTTCGATTATCTCAAAACGGTCCTATGCTGATTCCAATGATGTTTCTGGTATCGTACAAGACCTTCAAGGAACGGAGTTATGGTTCCTAAAAATTGAGCTAGGGAAGCATGGTGGACGAGTTGTCCGACGCTTGTAACTTCCGTCTTTTGCAGCCGATGTATGCGAGCTCACCTGAGTAAAGAGAGAAGTTGGGAATAAAGGGAAGAATGGGGCTATTGATCGGAAACCATCGCTCATCTCACAATCTCGAGCATTCATTTGTTCGCGTCGTTGGGCGTGGAAAGTGCATCTGGGGTGTGACGAGCTGACGGTTGTCCAATTTTGGCGCCGTAGGGGACCGCTCCGAGCTCATTTTCCTCAGTCTTTTCAACGTTATTGTTGCGCTAGGCCCCGCAGCTGCCGATCTCCACCAAAAAGGCAGACATGGTTTTTATAGTGGACACTGCTTTTAACAGGGTTAGAGCGAAATGGGTAGCGGCCAGAATCGAAACATTTTGTACGGAAAACAAGTTTTAGTGTATAAAGCCTTGTAAAAAAACGAAATGTCCGTGATTCTTTACCGTTCCGGGGCAGAGGCTAAACACATCGAGAGGGCTGAGAGGAGACGGAGGAATCAGTGACGCACGCGCGATGAGTTATGGGAATTTCGTATTTTTACAGAGGATACTAAGTGGAGCCAAGGGTTCGTCGAGGAAAGCGAAATTTTGTTTATCTTGCAGTCCACGGCATCAAAGAAGTGTTTTTGTCTGCCAGTGACCCACATCGTCCCGATCTGTTGCCATCCCACGGCTATCACCCGAATACATTTGTCATGAAGAAATTACCAGCCTATGATTCACCACCCCCAGGAACAAGAGAAGTTCCAGTAACCCCAAAAATTTATTTTTTTTTCAGGAGAACTCGTCAGCTGCCAGAACAACAACTATGAGTCGGCAAGTGAGGTATGCCTTCCAATATATGGTTTCCGTTTTAGATTTAGTCTGACGCATAAATCAGGCGGCTGGTAGTGTGGGGTTGGCGGCCTCACTGGGGAATGGGGTTTTGATTCACGCGGGATGATCTACCGTCGCAGCCCCGTCCATTCATCAGACTAAAACTATTACGCAAACTCTACAATGGTCTGTTCTTCACCCTTTCCCCGTATGTCGTTTTTAACGCTCATGCACAACGGTCGGTCGCTACTGACCAACACCCAAATGCAGGATTTTTGGGCGGTTTTCACTCAATTTTCAACTTATACCATGACTTCAGAGATTCTGTTTCATAGTCTGTGGAGCCTTACATCACCTTTCAACCTATTTTATAAAAGTAGTTATGTCCTAGTGCATTGAATAATTGATGCATAACCAGATACAAGAAAGAAAATCTATCACAGACAGCGTAGGAAGGGAGGGGGTGGGACAGACATCTGAAGCCCTAGTTATACTTCAACGATTCGCTGCCGCTGGTTTGTGCGACACGCTTGCAATTGGTGAGATTCCGTTTGGTCAATAGTAGACGTGCCGTTGAAGGCAGGGGCAGCGTAACGCCTATGTATTTTCTTCGAGGCAACACCATTTCGGTAATAGAGGCAACACGATTTGAGTGTTGCTAGTTAATACAAAAGTTGCCATTTGTTTCCTTAAGCAATTAATGCTAAAAAGACGGAAGAATTTAAAATGTTGAGTTGATGTGCATTATGACAGAACTGAAAAGTGGCTTTTGGGGTACGTATTTGACTGGAAGCTGCGATTGCGGTAAATGAAGGCAGGAACGTTACCACTTAAAAAGGCAGTGTTCACGATAAACTAATGTGTTCCAGTTTCCACTAGGAATGGGTAGTGGAGGAGCACATTATAACGTTGACGTCGAAAGAAAGCATGAAAACGATTCAGGAAGAGCCCCGAAAGAGGGAGCGCAAGGCAAACCCCAAAAGCGCAATGCACGCTTTCTGACGTGAACAAAAAAAAACTTGAGATCAAGAGATGAGCGATGGTTTCCGATCAATAGCCGCGTTCTACCCTACATTCTCAACTTCCCTCTTGACTCAGGTTAGCTCGCATTTATCGACTGCAAAAGACGGATGTTACAAGCCTCGGACAACTTCTCAACCATGCTTCCCTAGCTCAATTTTTGAGGGACAGTAACTCCGTTCCCAGAAGGTCTTGTAATATTCCAGAGTTATCATTGGGTTCAGCATGGGACCGTTTTCAAGATAAAGAAGAAACAAAACGATTTTTCTCGTGAACACTGCCTTTAACAAGAAAGTTGTAATCAGGATCTGTAAATGGTCGCGGAACGAAGTTCACTGAAAGTTGCCTAGATTCGTTCAGTAGTGTTTTTTAGCTTCTCAGTCTCTGTGAAACTATACTAGAGAATGAAGCGTTTGATGAAATTAAATGCGATTTCTGGTTTCGTGTTCATCTATGCTTTTTTTCGTGAGTGAGCCACCTTTCGGAAACCAACAGCTCTTAGACTTTTCCAATTCTCCGTTTCTTATTCTTCTTCCACTGTCGAACTAGAAACGAAACCTTCCACTGGCTGTTTCCACAAATCTTCCTGACCGATTCAGTGGCTCAAAGTTCAGATTTTAGATTTCGTTTCGCAGTTGTCGTTGTTTCCAAACATTCCAGCTGTTGTTTCTGAGATCACATGCTATCATGACAGGTATTATGTTCGTTACATGATGTTGCAAGGTGTAACAAAAACAATGCCCAAAAATAAGTAAACTTGCTTTGAACGGTACGTTTCATGTTTCATGTTTATTGCCAATAACTGCATTGAGTGCTGATTACGATCGACTGATACGATCGGCAGGAAGACTGTCTAACAGTGACCTCAGTCGGAAATAGTGTACCTCAGATTTGGTACTAAACCCTTGATTGTTGTCACGATAATACTGGAAAAGATTCGAGACATCAGGAGTGGTAGTAATTGGGTTTGAAAATGCGACTAAATCGCGAGCTGACGGTGAACATGTGTATGAATGAAGAAATGGTGAATAGCTTCCGAAAAGTCCTCCAAAGGAGTTTTGGATAATTATCAGTGTTTCTCCTCATCCACACACACTCTTTACATCTGCTTTGTCCGATCATTCACTGACTCTTCGTTACATCCATTTACTACAACCTTAGGTGGCAACGAGAGCTCATGTCAGACCTCTGCCTCGAGCTTGTCACAAAGAATACCTTTTTTTGCAAGAAACTCCGAGCTTCGTCAAGAATCGAACACGCGAACAGCATTTTACTGTGGCCTTGCACGCTAACTGCCACAACTGATCATATCTGCACCGCACTCAAATCCTTAGAGAGTGACACACGCGCTTCCTGTGACAAGCGTTCGCGTGGTTCGGAACACGCGACAAGTATCCCATAAGAGCGCTCATAACGACTGCAAAAACCCAATCTGTGGTTTCAGCTCCGCCATTTTCTGAAGTGGTGATTTGCCAGCCCTGTCGTATTGCGAGCATAACTAAAATATTGCGGCTATGTTTTTGTGCACTCTGAAGGTAAAGAGCTATCGTCGGCATGGATCCTATAGTGGATCTATCTACGGCAGGGACCGATGCACAACCCCTGCCGCCGGCACTGGTGGGCTCGCTGCGCAACGGGTTGGGCGCCCGGGGGAGGGCATCGATCGATTGCCGGCCGCGCAGCTGACCGGCAGCAAAGCATTTTCCTCGTTTTCATCCCTTTTCAGGTTTTTCCTTCCATCTTTCTATCTATCCCTTAGTTTTTCTATTTCTCCATTTATAACTAAGTGTTCTAATTACCCGTGCGATGGAATATTATCCTGAAAAAAGTTTGGATTAAAAAGTTTGAACATCACATAGTTTGTTGACGAAGACGTGCGAATCAAACGGACAGGCAATTAGAACACTTCAGAAAAACTAAACGATAGATATAAAGATGGAAGGAGAAAGCAGAAAAGGGATGAAAATGAGGAAAATGCATTGCTGCCGGTCAGCTGTGCGGCCGGCAATCGATCTATGCCCTTCCACCGGGCGCCCAACCCGTCGCGTAGCGCGCCCACAAGTGGTGACGGAAGGGGTTGTGCGTCGGTCCATGCCGAGAGTAGATCCACTATAATGAGACTTTGCGTTCATTATTGAAAGTTGGCACAAACACGGTGCCATATGCTATAAGGGGTTCTTAGAGTTTCACCGCGTCGCGGCGCGATTTCATGATTCACTTGCGGATCGACGAGCGGCGCGTTATCGATCGATGTCCACAGAAAACATCTCATCGCGTCGCGCTGCGATGGAACTCTAAAATAGGCGTAACATAGGTGCACCGAGTTTGCGCCAACCTCCAATGGTCTCGTGAGGATACATGCCGATGTCACATGATTCTACGGCATGTAGGAGGTCGTCTCGCCTCCACGCGACGGCATCACCACATTGGCGGCATTCACGGCGCTGCTAAGATACGATTTCCGCTGCGCGCGATGAAGAAGGCGCGGAAAATGGCTGAAAACGTAGAGTACGGTCACACGCTTATGAATAAGTAATTGGCTGAAATGGCTCAAATAACTTGTAAAAGACTTTTCTGCGGTTTCCTTGGTTTCTGTGCGTTTATTAGCTCAACTACATATTTCGTGGCCTCAGCTGCAACCAAACAATGCGAGAGTTGAACCCCTGCACGATTTTTGCTATGACTCATGGGTTTTTCAAAACACTGCTCCATTTCGTTCTGCCGACGTTGGTGACACCATGAACATGCCCACTGGGGTTATAGTGATTATAGGGTTAAGCCTCATTCATAGCTGATCGCTTCGACTTGAGGTCGAAGCGACCAACCATCCTGTCTTGATCTGCAATTGCTGGACGAAGCGATTTGGAAACGCTTCGTCCAGCTATTTCGAATCGCCGAGCGACTTGAGATCGCTCGTGGGGACGCAATTCTGCGTGAAACATGACAGAGATTTGCAGACAATGGTGCGAGATTGAGTCTGGAGTCTGCAATTCGGCGCCAAGTACCCTACGTCTTGACGAAAGATTCCGGCCTAGTCGCTACGACTAGACGAATCGCTCGCATCATAGAAGCGATACGACTAATCGAAGCGACCTAATAAAATCAAGCAGTTCGCTTCCACCAGCTATGAAATACCCCAGTCGCTCGGCAATCCCAACTGAAACTGCAAACTGTTCTAACCCGTCGCGACTCATTGCAAGATTTGTTGACGAGACGGGTTCTGTAACGGTTGGCAGGGCAGCGACTAGTCGAAGCGACGAGCAATGAATGGGGCTTGAGAGTCCAACAATATTTAGATGAGAAGGTGGTCAATCCCTTATCGATCATTGCCACCTCTCTCCTTCCTCACGCACTCGACAGGTTGGACGATAGTCCATGAGAGGTTGCATCCCAGGGCTGACATTGATTTGAACTTTTCCTTGCCAGCAGCTAGGAAAGCTGCTAACAGCAGCATGTGCTGCAAATGCACGATGAGTTTCACGCTCTCCCCATTGTGCTGCTGTTAGCAGCTCCTGATGCTGAAAACGAGGGCTTGAACCCGATTCAGTGCAAATGGAGCGAGAACCTGGGCTACCGCCTCCTCTACGGGGAGTCAGGCGCGATCCTGACCACGGTCTGCAGCAAGGAGGCGAAGATCGCCAGGGACTCTTCAAGAACATAATCCTCGCCAAGGTCCACAACGGAGAAGATCATCTCGCACAGTGGACCATAGGGACGACCACTCAGCGCAAAATTATTGTTCAGAAAGTGACTCCAAGTCACTTTCTCGGATCGGCCTAAATCGGCGAGTTGACGCCTTTCTGAGAGTGGCCATCTCACACACCCGCCGCTGACGTAGAAAAGGCTGCTATCGCTCGCACAGTATCTGAAAATCAATAGAGCTGTTTAATCCAGCAGCTAAGGTCAGCAGCACTTTATACAGAGGAGCTGCTACTTTGCAGGTCGAGCTGCTGCGGCGGCAGCTCGTGCTGCGATTCTCGGTAGCCGCGGATCCGTGCTGACATTGAGGGCTTGAGTGCATAATAACTCTGAGCGCTCTGATCCATACTGTCCCACAGAATCGTTGAAGCATTTTTATTCGTACTCACCTAATCTGAACATTTATTTATTTATTTATTTATTTATTTATTTATTTATTTATTTATTTATTTATTTATTTATTTATTTATTATTTTTATTTTATTTATTCATATAAATAGGTCGTGAAAGACGCGACAAATCATCAAATGAACAGATCTGCTGTACGAAATCAAGATACGAAACGATAAGAAATCAGACAGAATGCGCCCAAGTTCTGCAGTGGGGTAGTTTGCGACACTATTCTGTAAACTTTTCAACTGGGAAGTCCTATGGCAGAGTCGCGTAAAAGAATTATCCGTTAAAATGGATCCTTTCTTTCGACACTGAAAGGCTCCCATTCATCAGGGTCAGTCGGTTAGTGTACCGCGGGACAACGGAGGGAACATAAGAAAATTTCCGGGAATGGAAAATTCGTGTGGGGTCCGAGATTTCGGAGCCCAAAAATGAACACACTCCATTTCGTCACTAGGGTAAGGAGTGTAGTAATAGTGTAAGCCCGACTGTGTTTGAACCTCTTCACTTTTGTTTCAGCTTGCTCTTTCTTCGATTTTTCAGCCGCCACGAGGTTGATACGGATCTTTAATGTTCGGCTAACGCGTTTTGGTGTTTGACGCCTTTTTCAGAGCCTTTAAGTGATCCGGTCCATCAAATTAACACCAAGGTTGTGAACTGCTTCGGCTGCCACGCGCCGACGGAGCCGTATTCCTCAGAATCCTTACCTTACAATCAAACAGAGTGCGTCGACACCTCCGACCAGCAGTGAGCGAGGGAAATTCAGAATGAGACATTGTCGTACTCGAGGTCGTAGACTGGTTGCAATGTGTGTGTATCAAACATGACAGAGCTGGATAAATGGACTGAATGCAGCTGTTGTTGGAAGCCACTCCTCCCTTCGATCCATTCTCGGACCTTAAGTTTGTATCCAGAGCGCCTCTAACCTTTTACGGGGCACTGTTTCAGTTTCGCGTTGCAGGATCGTTGCAGGACCGGGCGGTTACTTTGCCTGCTGATCCGTGAGCACGTCGATGGAATTAGGTGTTCAGCACCAGCTGCACTCGGCCAATTTTATACAGCTCTGTCATTTTCGAAACACACACACATACACACACACACACACACACACACACACACACACACACACACACACACACACACACACACACACACACACACACACACACACACACACACACACACACACACACACACACACACACACACACACACACACACACACACACACACACACACACACACACACACACACACACACACACACACACACACACACGCACACACGCACACACACACACACACACGCACGCACGCACGCACACACACACACACACACACACACACACAGTCTGTGAATTCGAGTATTCGAATACAACAGTGTCTCACTCTAATTTTTCCTTCGCTCACTGCTGGTCTGAGATGTCGACGCACTCCGTTTGATTGTAACTAACTTCTTAGTTTATCTTGCAAATAATCATTTCCTCGACCGAAATTTTCACCTGGAGGTACGTGTAAGTTATCGACATTCTGCAGACATTTGGTCAATAGATGGGACGAAGCATCGTCGAGGTCCTGGACTACGGTCTGCTTGAGCCTTGCATTTGTACATATGTTATTATCGCAAAATTCTCGAATCGTTACCGCACCCTCATCTTCCGGCTAGAAAATTCTGAGCTACGCAATCTGCTCGTTCTAGTGTCATTGTTCCACTAAACAATCTCATTTCTGCCATTCCGATGTCGCCAGTCATTGCCGATATTGGGCTCCCGTGGACATAATGAGCGGGTTGCATTAGCTCCATATCTCCCTGGAATCAGATTTCGGATGAATTTCGCCTATCTGACGTCGCATGACAATCTTCTTGGACACACACATTCAACATTTAAAAAAAAGGCATTATTCTCCTTTGTTGTGGACGGCTCCGTCATACATGATGTCAGTCTGTCAACCATTTCCCGTCTCTGTCAACTGACATAACATCTTTGAGCTGTGCGTATCCTATCATAACTAGCATGGAAATGTGTTCTGGTCACACTGGCCAATCGTTTCGAGGTGTCTACCAGTACATTATATCATGAAATTTCCAGACCGTTCTTCAATTCTTCTAGTTTATCCAGCTTCGGATGAATTCATGGCCTTGAAATTTTATAAAATCTGACCCAGATGCAGAGCACTCTTTGTTTTCTTTCTCAGGGGTTTGAAACTCTCGGATAGAAAACATTTCGCTTTGACTACTTTTTTCGTCTACCCTGACACACAATACAGATATCACCTTGTAGTCCTAGGCATCCGTGACACCCGTAACTTCTGGTGAAGAGTTACGATTGTCGCATGTCTCCACGGCAGGTATTTTTATGCTCAGCCAAAAGAACTACAAGAGGCCGCATCAGCTCTAATTCTCAGTATCATATGGGCTCAAAGTACAGTCCTCAAAAACGCGACTATTCTGTGCTCGTTGGCGTAAGGCCATTGTTGAACCCCACGACAGACTTGTCGTCGTCTCATTACGCTGCAACGTCGCTGTCGCTTAGAGCCAGGAAAGACCCGAAACGAATCTGGATTGGGCTCAGTCACTCTCAATGGCGAAGTTCCCGGTACACTGCATCGCGACGTACAGTCGCGCAAGCCACCGATGACCGCACGGTTTCACTAGTTCAGGCATAGCATCCCTTTCCGAGCCGGCAACCACGACAAGCGGAAGCGGTGTTTTTGTGACAGAACATATAACAGTGGCCCAAGGAGGGCGGAAGTGGGACTTTTGCAATTTCACGATTTGATCAGCCAATTTTATTGCGCCTGCGACTCTCGCCAAGGTCTTAGCGGTAACTATTAGATTTTTTAAACATTTCCGGAATTTTCGCGACTTTGAATAAAAAACATTTATTCTAAAAACAAACAAAGCTCACTCAATAAAATAATTTCCTTTACTTTTGAGGATCTTTCGCCACCGATTGGGAAGATCATGAATTACCGAAGCGTAGAATTCTGGCTGTTTTGATTTAAAGTATTTTTTGCTAAGGCCATTTTGACTTCATCATCGTTAGTGAACTGTTTTCCATCCAGGATGTGCTGCATCGAGCGGAACAGATGGTAAACGGAAGGGGCAAAAGCTGGGCTTGATGCAGGGTGAGGAAGAACTTCCCAGCCCAGGTCTATCGCCCTGGGATAAACACTGTTCGCCTTCTTCACGACAATGCTCGGCCACACGTATCTCGGAAAACCCGACAGAAACTGCTGGACTCGGGCTGAGAAGTTCTCTCCCTCATCCTCCATATATCCCAGATCTTGCCTTTTCCGACTACCATCTGATCCGCTCAATGCAGCACTTCCTGACTGGAAAACCGTTCACTAACGATGACGAAGTCAAAATGGCCTTAGAAGAGTACTTCGACTCGAAACAGCCAGAGTTCTACGCGTCGGTAATTCATGATCTGCCCAATCGGTGGCGAAGGATTCTTGAAGGTTATGGAATTTATTTTGTTGGGTGAGCCTTGTTTGTTTTTGAAATAAATGTTTTGTATTCAAAGTCGTGAAAACTCCGGAAACTTCTGCATCATCCTAATATAATCGCTGATGTTCCATGCATAGAAGCGTCTCCATAAAGAAAATACGGATTAATTCCAGAAAGGGGAATACAAAACTCATTTTCAAACGCTTCGGCACTGCTAGCGGTTTTTCTGTCGTGTGCCGAAATACTTTGAAAAGCACTACCAAGCCAAAAAACAATGCCAATCGTTTCTATTAGTTTCACTAAGCTGCACTTCCTCTCGATTATTCGTGATCCCTCTGAGCGTGGCAATTACATTCACTTTGTAGTGGAAACAGTTGAAAAAGGAGAACGTCACCCCACATTTCGAACCCTTCATTGCGGGCAGCGGAAACTTCGGTATGGGGTGTTACGGTCATTCAATTTTGATTTGACCGATCTCGAAGCTTCGAATTCTGTATATTTATTTATTTATTATTTATTCAAAGACGTGGATATGCTGAAATATCAGATTAGATTAGAACAATATCACTATACTTCCAGAGTGGCTCACGTCCATCTCTGTGCACCACTCCTGAGGAATCTCTACGAATTGTTCTGGCATGGGCATATCGTCAGTGTCTATGTAGTAGGAAGCGGCGCTCAGTAATCGGGCACGAAATCATTCAATCAATAGCCACCCTCCCTTCGTTTTCCCGCGCGCAATTTTTTCCCGCCAAGCAGCGTCGCAGCTTCCCTGCATCCAGTGATTGACGATACATATTATAGTTGTACACGAAGATATTTTTCGTTTGTTTTTGTTCGTTCAAAAATTCGTCTCACGAATTTCTCCCGAACTTCGTTAGTTCGAAGCTTTTTCGAACACATTTTTTTTTGAAATTTTGTTCGTTTGAACGTTTTCCGAACGAGTTTTTTTTTGAATTTCATCCGTTCGAAAGTTTTTCGAACGGAAATTTTTGAAATTTTCTTCGTTCGACATTTTTTTTTCGAAATTGTACAACTATAATCCATATCTATGACTCCAACGCTAACGTCGGACAGGAAACGAGATTCTCATGCCATAAAACAGCGTGTTTTGATGTGTCGATTGCGTCCAACACTAGTCATTCTACGATATCATGGAAATTTTCGCTACCTCGGGAGACTCATTCCTAGATTTCCTTGTTTTATTTCAGAAGAAAACTCAAGTTATATGATAGTGTACGTATAAGGAGATTAAATTGACAAAGCGTTTGCAATTTAGGCTGAGCGTCGGTGTGTACAGGCAAATTAAAAGAACATTGTTGTTTTTTTTCCATGATGTCGTACAATGAGTAGTGTTGGACGCAATCGACTCACCAAAACACGCTATTTTACGGCATGAGAATTTCGTTCCCTGTCCGACGTTAGCGTTCGAGTATATCTATGCGCGGCATTGCTAGTCACAGCTACTCTATGAACTTACACCGTATATGCTGTTCTACATATAGAGGGGCGCTTTGTCAAGCACTTCATGAAGTTGTTCCTTGTTTGCTATCGTCGAACACTGGTCGAGAGATCGCCGCGTCGAACACACGTGGCACGCACGCAAGCGAGGAGGTAGTGATAGGATCATTAGCTCCTCGCTTGCGTGCGTGCCACATGTGTTCGACGCGGCAATCTCTCGATCAGTGATCGATCATATTTTCGAGGCCCTTGTATCTATCAACTCAAACTCTGTTGCTGTAGAAGCAACTCGGCTCTCTAAGTTACTTCCACAACACTTCCAGAAGGGTGATTCTCTCGCTCATTTCACAATCACGTCACCCAGCTGTTCTATCTATCGTCGCTACTGCAATGGAGTTTCTTCCGTGTAATCATCTCTTGGTCGGTTTTGTACGTATAAGGGATACTGGAGAGTAACGTCGTTTTCTTACACTAAATTCAATTTTCATACATTTTTGAGGAGTCTTCGTTTTTAATCAATGATGTAATCTCCATCATTGTCAATAACCTTTTGCATCTAGTGAGTAAACTTTTAATCTCTGATCGATAAAAGTTAATTGGTTTTTCGCCAAAATGTCTGGAGGCGGCATTTTGGATATCATCCGAATTGCAAATGTTTTGCCACTTGGAAAGTGTTGCAGCGCTCGGAGTAAGTGGAAATCGAACAGTGCAACATCGGGCGGATACGGTGAATGAGGCAGTACCTCCCACCCCATTTCATTAATTTCTTATGCCTAAGGTTCTTCTTGCGCAGGGCGTTCTCGCATGCAATTTTTCGCTGTAGAGGTCTGCATTGAAGGCAGTGGTCGCGATCAAATATGCTTGTCCTCTTTTTTCTCTGAACCCCTTTCTGGGTTTAGAGTAGTAGGACCTATGAGAAAAAATCGCGAAAGAACCCCTTTTTTCGAGCCAAATTTGAAGCCTGAACTTTCTTGTCTTTTGGTGGTGGACGAGCCCATTGCACATCATCGGCATCGATGATCTCTGGTATCAAAAACATCAGCTGGCTTGGAATAGAATTACATTAACTTTCGGACTGACCTGCTCGAATGTTTATGTACTCATCTAGTCAAAAACGATGTCTGAAGGGCTTGCTTTCATTGTTCAACTGTTTTTATTAGGTAAATTTGCATTTATTTCATCCTCTAAATGTCGATGATTTTTGACTGCTCAGCATCATGCTGCGACCTTTTTTTGGCGAGCTGTGCACGAACTGGCATATTTGGTAAACAGAAACTCTGATTCTAGCCCATTTTTCACATCGCTATCTTCATAGTTCTGCAGCTGTTTTCTATCTTATTTAATTTTAGTAGTTTTTTCGATAATGTTTTTCATCGTGACCACTGCCGTTGACAGTTTGTGCAGGTTTCAGAAAATGAAATTGAACAAAATGCCGCGAATACTCCACCAAACACACAGAAGTGTTTCCTTGGGGTGAAAACCAGGCTTCCCAAAATTACGAGGGATTTTATTCAAAGAGAGCCACTGCTTTTCGCGTTTTGAGTTCTCATACAGGACCCATTTCCGTTTATCAAGCGATCAGAAACGCTTCTACGTTGTGCCGTAGAAGCTATAAGTTGCATGACATTGATCGTTTAGCATTGTTCTGTTCGGACAGATTCTGCGGGACCTAAATACACCTCCTCCGAACCTAAGAAGCCTTGAAAGATGTTCTACTAACCCACTCCCTAACAATCTTCAATAACAAATTGTTTAGGCTGCTACTGGTACATTGAGCTAGCAGCAGGATTCGTGAAATCTGATTGACATTTGCGGTATAGTAAGAATTTCAGGATTGGATGTTGCGTAGCCGACGTTTTACCTACGTGCCTGTACTATACTGTTAGCTGTTACTAGAATAGCTCAAATTTCACGGCTACGAAACACACTTTTCGTCCCAACTATGCACCTATCGTTCATCACTGGATGAGGGATCGCCGCGACGCTGCTTGGCGGGAAAAATTGCGCGCGGGAAAACGAAGGGAGAGTGACTATTGATCGCGCAATTTCCCCCGCCAAGCAGCGTCGCGGCGATCCCTCATCCAGTGACTGACGATACAACCTTAATGAGGCGTAGTGTGCGAACCTACAAAATGTATTGCGGCACTTTGCTCGAAGACAATGTACTGTGGTGCTCAGACATAGGAGCAGACTTATCGCGACGCACAATAGGAACAATCGCGTGATCGACGGCGATCAAACCGGTATTTGAGGGCGATCAAACCGGCAATTGGAGCGATCAACCCGTCTTTAGAGCGCGGTCAACACTAAAAGAGCAGGCGATCAGTACACTTTCATCATAATAGGACATACCGCGCACAAACCTTCAGGACGTAGCCGTAGGCCTGCGTGCTGTCAACCCTACAGGGCCAAACAAGTTTTTTCCACGGGTGGCCCTCGAAAGTAAACAGTATGGGGTTCTATGGAGCGCCCATAGCCACAAACACAAAAGATCACCGTCGCTAGGGGAGGTGCGGCTAAAAATTTATTATTGATTGTATCGTAAATTATTAAAGAAAAATTCGAATAATGCCTAGTGGATACTGGATATTTAATACTACTGTGGATAATGGATACATAGAGTTAACGTCATAAATTTAATCTGAGGAATGGACGGGGCTGCGACGGTAGATCGCCGCGCGCGAATCGAAATCCCGTTGGCCAAAGAGGCCGCCAACACCGCACGACCAGCCGCCTGGTCCATGCGTCAGACTAAATCGAATACCGAAACCATACATGTACCGAACAGAAAAATGCAAACAATTTTCAGAGAAGTAGACTTGAGATGCGGAAGGATCATCAACGGAATGCAAACAAATTCCAGGACCCGCAAATAAATGAGCATACAAGAGCATGATAGAAGAGACATTGCGCACCAAAACAACAGTACAACAGAAAACAAAAATTTAACAGTAACAGAAATGGCAAAACATTCGATGACACGACAAAATTGCCATCATAAGCGATCGAATGAAAAAAGAGCATTCCGAAATAGATTATCAAATATATTATCTTATCTTATTTTTTGATTATCAAGCTCGTGCGTGGTGTTGCTTATAGGATACATACAAAATTATAAGACAGATGCGAACATCTCATCTCCAAAGGTTATTAAACAAGCGGGACATGGATGAACTCTGAATTTTTTCAAGGGCAACTGTGTCTCGGAAACGTGGTATGTCTTCGAGCCGGGTCAATCAGGCCGTTGTGTAGGACCAAAACGGAGGTACGATACTGTTGGAGCACGAAATTTCAGAAAAGTTTTACGACTGCATCACAAATCATTGTTGAGCATCAGAATTGTGACGATCCCCACTGGGAAGTTTCATAACAGGGTTTTCTTTCGTAAAAAAAACCCGTTTGAAAATCTCGTGGCATTCAGCTTCCTTTTTCCACGTCTGTCTGACGTGGTTTGTGTAATAAACAAATGTCGAAAATGCTGGACGTCTGAAAGGGTTTAGCTCCTGTTACTTGTTAGGTTGATTATTTCTTTTAGCACTTTCATTGTCAAAATTTCTTTAAAATTAAGAAGCTTTCAATACACACGCTTGAGTGAGAGGATTTCTCGAAATAAAGAATATGAAATTTTGGATTTCCCCGGCCTACCGGAGCCTGTTGTAGCGCTTCTGCTCTTCGCGCTAGGTGATCGACCGGGAAAAAGCCTTTTCAGACCTCGAAGCGGTTTACAAGATGCTATAGCATTCTGAATACGCAGCATTGAGGTCTCAAGCCTTGTCGTCTATCTCCACTTGGTTCAAGCAGTGGATTAAGAAGACAAAACCAAGTGCGGTTTTCTGCGCGGACGCTGCCTTTAACGGCCCTTCGATAACGTACACAATCGCGCTAGTACCTGTTTTCGCAGCATTTCAACGAAATGATGTCATAGTAAAAGTATGGCTAAAACGGGTAATGAACCCAATCATACCCTTTCGAGACAATTCGGCGCCAACCAAGTTTGGGTTTTCGATCGCGGTCAAAACGGTTCCTGAGCGCGGTAAGTACTATTCGGCAAGTTCTGTGCGCGATAAGTCCGCCCTTATGTCTGAGTGACAGACGTCCATACTGCACTAGATCCTTAGCAATTCTTCCGGGCCGTCCATTCGAGGCGTTCGAAGCTAAAAAGCATGCGACGCTCGTTGAATATGTGTCTATGGCGTGCTTCATGTGAGAACGATCCATTGGGCCATTTTCTGTGTTCACATATGATCCGTTCAAGTCGTCAATTTTGTTTTTTCGTTTCCTCTGTGTATTAGAAGACTTATTTTCTGGAAATGTTCACTGTGTATCTTCCATCACTGGATGAGGGATCGCCGCGACGTTGCTTGGCGGGAAAAATTGCGCGATTGCGCGATCAATAGCCACTCTCCCTTCGTTTTCCCGCTCGCATTTTTCTCGCCAAGCAGCGTCGCGGCGATCCCTCATTCAGTGATGGACGATAGCTTTGAGCGGGTCTGCTTTTCTTCCAAGCAAAATTGAGCGTTATCCTCATCAATATAAGAATAAACTAAATATCGCAATACAGAATTCAGATTTGCATTTGCACCCCTCCCCCTCCCGTGAGCAAACTCTTGGAGCTACAATTTACCGCAATGTTAAAAGGGCATGGTGCGGTTGCGGTCACACGCTAAAACTACGGTGGAATTTCATTGCCGATTTGTCGGCATCGATCAGATTTCCTTGTCGATCGACAGGACAGCTGGTTTTCTGGAAGAGTGACAGTGTTTCTTTTTTTCATGCTTGTTCCGGCATTATTTTTGTTTCTGACTGTTTAAATATTGCGAAAAAAGTCTATTCTTAGTGCGTGAAGGAAATTAGCCGTTTGCTCAGGCTTCAAAGTGTTTTTTTTTCAAAATTCTGTTTTGAAATCGAAAAAAACGGCAAATTCCTCTTGCACATTAAGAAAAGCCCCTATCCGTAATATTATAAGAGTCAGAAACAAAAATAATGCCGAAGCAAACAAGAAAAAAAAAAGAAAACCCGTATCTCACTCAGAAAATCGGCTGTGCTGTCGATCGATAACGAAATCTGGCGTCTTTCACCGTAGTTTTAGTGTGTGACCGCAACCGCACCATGTGCTTTTAACGTTGCAGTGAACTTTAAAGTGCACCCCAATATACTGTAAAGTAAGCCCCTTCATTATGAGATCTGCTAAATGCGAGAACCAAGTTTTTCGGAACCACATCAAAAAACCCAAAAGCCACACCATTTCGGACAAGCTTTTAGCTCCTTTGCGCAGGCTTTAATTGCTCTTTGTCGATCTCTCTCTCACTCTCTCTTCTCCCTCCTACCCCTCCCTCTCTCTCCCTCTCTTTATTGTGCTTCGCATAACCTTAAAGACATAGTCCAGCCTTGTTTTTCTGTCCAATCTTCAAAACGGCTTGAAGCTGATTCCAATGATGTCTCTGGAATCGTACAAGACCCCCTGGGAACGGAGTTACGGCCCATCAAAACTTTAGCTACGGAAGGATGGTGAACGATTTGTCCGCGGCTTGTATCGTCCATCACTGGATGAGGGATCGCCGCGACGCTGCTTGGCGGGAAAAATTGCGCGCGGGAAAACGAAGGGAGAGTGGCTATTGATCGCGCAATTTTTCCCGCCAAGCAGCGTCGCGGCGATCCCTCATCCAGTGATGGACGATAACTTCTGTCGTTTGCAGCCGATCTATTAACTTATCGAAGAGAGAGACTGAGAATGAAGGGAAGAACGGGGCTTCCTGATGTGGACGCCCCAGGGTGGCTTCCTCCTATATCTTGCTTATTCGAAGGAATTGAGAACTCACGTGGCAGATGCTATATAGGGTGAGTCTACTTCACAATTACGTGGGAATATCAGATTCCGTCCCTGAGCTTGGACTGTGCCTTTAAGACAGTGTCCGGGCAGAATTTCAATTTTGAGATTTTGCGCTAAATCGGAGCATATGTACAGGTAGTCACAGGAAACGCGCGGAAACTGCGCGAAAACGGTCTTCTTCAGAATATTCCAGCCATTTCACTGAACCAACGTGTCAGAAAAGTGTGTCCACCGTTCATGCTTTAGCCATCGCAGCCAAGCATTTTTGGCATTCTGGTCATGACTATGATGCTGCGATTACCTTAATCCCTGACTTCAACACTGTTTTCTCCAAAAGTAAAGACTGATAGCTTGTGAAACGTCCAAGCTGTGTCCAGCTAGGCCTGCCCAATCTATCTAACCCGAAATTCGGTATGTGTAAAAGTGACCGGACCTTGCCTTTGAAGTCAGTGTTCACGATGAAAACAGTCTTTGAGTTTTCACGGGAAATAGAATGCACTGGGGTACATTGCAACATTAATGGAGAAAGAACGGCTAAAAAGGGGCCACAGATAGCCCTACGCGGCCCACAAATTTGTATGCGCTAGGCCCTACCCGCCCATTTCCTTATTTGCGGTTGAGGGAGTGGGCGCGGCGGGCGTAGCACTCTCAAATTTGAGGACGGTAAAGTGCTATCCATGGCTCGTTCTGAATCGTTCTTTCACTATTATTGTAGCGATGGACCCTGGTACATGCGATTTCCGGCGGAAAGTCGAAGATCGCTTTTATCGTGAACACTGTCTTTAAAGGCACAATCCGATCTCGGAATTGTGGTGCGCGCGAAGAGCGCACCAGATTTGGTTTTGAATCGGCCGTGCGTGCAACCCCTTTTTTGGAATCTCTGTTCAAAGTGAACATAGAATTAAGCTCGAAATTGCATTTAAGAGAGCGCAAAAAGTTGATATGACCACCCAAAAATGGTTTGGAATGGTTCACTGGTTTTCATGAAAAAAAGTGAAACTCGCTCGTTTTTGTTGTTAATCTCCTTTTTTCAAATGGCGTTCACAATCTTGCGAGTACACTTGAAATTGAGCTAGGAAGCTCATTTTTGAACAGGAGGCTGAAAATAGATGCAAGTCGCTCATATTCCATTTTAAACTTGATACCCTATTTTTGGAGGGTACCTCAAAATCGTGGGTTTACGTACATACTAAGTTAGCCGTGGAGCACGAAAACTGCTGGGGCATGTTACGGCTGTGAAGAGCAGGGTATGTGGGTGGATCTGCAACTAATTACATAGGTCATTAGCGGTAAGTACTAAGCTTTTCAGATTTCGTACTCATGACACGTCATCGATCCATGATCAATATTATCGATTTTCGCGCTTATTACACAAAATGCGACGAGGAGTGGTAATTGTTGATGGGTATAGATCCCTTGGTTTGGGAATTTTACTCATAAAATATTATAGATAATCCCAATCAATAATATGGATTTTTTCGCCTGCTGCACAAAATGCCGCAATGATTCTCGATTGTTGATGGCTCTGAATCAGTTGTTTGATAAATTCTTCTCATCATACAAAATCGAATAACAATTATCAATAATATCGATTTTCACTTGTTGCACAAAATTCGGCAATGAGGGGTATTTTTCATGGTTGTGGGTACTAAGTTTTAGAAATTTTACTCATGCGACAATAACGTCTGTTAGATGTTTCATCCTTCCAAAATGGTAATCGTGGAGCAAATTGAAGTCAGGAATGGAACCTTCGGAAAAAATATGTGAAATTTCTGGAAATTTAGCTTCCTGGCAAAAGTAGCGATTTGGCAATGCCATTTGTAAGTAAAAAAAAAAGGTTCCAGAAATATCTTGAAATATCTTAAAAAACGATTCGGCGTAAAATGGCCTGGAGTGATAAAAAACCTAGCAAATGAAGTGAAATAACTAAGAATACGATTTGGTGGTCAATGAGAGCCGAGGGATCGGATTTAACAAGCTTCTCCGTTACACATATTCAAACGAAATCAAGTGCCTCAGGGAACCATGCCATTTTTAAAGCTGTATCAGGGGAATCAGCATAGGTCAAGCTAGGTGAAAGCAACGCTCCAATACATATAGCGCTTGATTTCGCTTAGATAAGTTTAACGGAGAAGCTTGTAAAATCCGATCTCTCGTCAGTCATTGACCACCAAATCGTATTTGTAGTTATTTCACTTCATTCCCTAGCTTTTTCATTACCCCAGGCCATTTTACGCCAAATCGTTTTTTAGGATATTTCAAGATATTTTTGAAACTTTTTTGACTTATAAATGGCATTACCAAATCGTTACTCTTGCGAGAAAGCTAATAGTCCTAGCTCAGGAATTAAACCTGAGAGTTCCACATATTTGCGAAGTAGATCCACCCCTATACTACACCCTTTAAGTGTGAGCTCTCAATTCCTCCGAATAAGCGAGATATAGGAGGAAGCCACACTGGGGCGCTCACATCAAGAAGACACTTTGGCACGCCCCTTTTACGATCTCTCGAGTTCAGTAGTGGCGAAATGAGCCATGGATTTCTATCAATAGCCTCGCTCATCCCTTCATTCTCAACCTTTCTCTTTGTTTAGGTAGGCTCGCATGCATTGGTTGCAAATGACGGAAGTTACAAGCCTCGGAAAACTAGTCCACCATGCTTCCGCAGCTCAATTCTTGAGGGGCCGTGAATCCGTCAGCTGGGGATCTTGCACGAGTCCAGAGACAGCATTGGAATCAGCGTGGGGCCGTTTTCAAGCAAGCAAAAAAAACGATTTCGAAGTCGGACTGTGCCTTGGGATTCCGACTGACGAATAATACAGGCACGTGTCAACTCGTCCACCAAATTTTATTGGTCAAAATGATTAATTACCTGAGAAGTCACAACTTCAGTTGTAGGCTGTCCAAGATTACCCAGATCAAAACGCCCTTGATTGCTGATTACCCCGCAGGGTCCAGGCATTGAACAACCCTAAGCGTCCGCGCAGTCAATCAACGAAATGAAAAACAGTAGAGCGCAAGCAAACACATAGGAAGGTCCACAACTCTACCCACTTCGAAAATCCCCTAATTGCTTTGGTTCCGAATGCTACCGACAAACTGACGTAAAAAGAGAGTTTGCCCAATTCGAAATTTGCCGACTCGTTTGAGGCTGCTAGACTGCATATGACGTCCATCCGAAAATTTGCATTCTTCGCAATGCTCTTAAATACCATCGATTTTTCTTCAAAATGTATCCATTCTGCTTCTATGGCATCCTAGACTTCTTCTTCTTCTGTGTTCTCAATTCTTGTATTCTTATACACTACCGCTCGTAGGTCGTGGTCGGAATGCATGCAGCAGTGCTTTCTCGCGTTTTTATCCCATTTTGTTTGGTGACTCGCTTCAAATTGTTTTCTTGAGGTATGTAAACAGATTTAGGTGCTTACTATGTGGCTAAAATTGTTGCTCTGGGTGTATCTGGGGTGCTACTTAACACGATTTCAGGGTTCGTTCATCGATTTCTGACAGTTTACGGTAAATTACAGTGGGTATACGGTGGTCCAGAAAAAGTCCCAGATTTGACCTAAAATTTCTATTCGGGGTTTCATCGTAATGCAGAAGTCGCATTTGAAGCGTTTTTTTTTCGATTTTCGGACTTGTTAGGTAGGCTTTATCCCCTTAACAGCATGACACCTACCGTAACCTATAGTAAACCTCAGAATTAGGAAATGCGAGCCCCAGATTCTTGTTCAGCACCGTAGTTTACCTCTATCTAAAAGTTTTGAGGATAACACGAATTTTTTGAAGCCTCCATAAACATAATCTGATGGGCACCCTAACCTTTTGACGAAGCTTGGAAAACACTCCTATCTTCTGTCAGGGTGATTCTAGGCAGCTGCAAAGAGCATAAGTGGACTTCTACTTCAAGAATGGGCAAAAAAAAGGTAATTTGATTTGTTTGATTTGTAATGGCCACCTTTAGCAAAGGAGTTACCTTGTCCTTTTCATATATTGCGTACGTATATTTCAAGCAATGTGGGTATACGGTAGTTTGGTAAATGTCTGGAGATTCACTAAAAACTTCTTTGTGAAGGTTTTCTGTGGTGATGAATACGAATTGGAAGTCCATTTGTCAATTTTCGGAATACTAAGGTAGGTAACGTTAGTTAACTCATTGAGGACCACGTGTCCCACCAGGGGGGGGGGAGGCACGCTTTTCAAAAATAGATTTCTCCACCGCAAGAAGAAACTAACAAACCTACATATGATCAAAGCATTGACATACCCTAGACTTGAATAGAAACCTCATGGTCCGGTGCGCCAAACCCAACAAGAGATTTAGACCTTCCCAAAAACACCGTTTGTTAAAGTGAAAGAAATGCGCATAAGCAGCCGTTTCAGAAGCACCTTATAATTTCTTTCTGGTTCTATCGTTACTTTTTCTGCTTGAAAGAAGGAATATACTGTTTGAAACTTGTTTACTCTTCTGAAAACGTAGAAACTTACAAGGGAAGTGTTTAGAGTGGCAAACGCATCTGCGAAAACGACTAGTATCGTCAGTATCCTATACGTAAGCTCCACGATTTTGAACAATTTTAAGGTAGATTTTCGGTTTTTTCATCGTTCAGAATTGATAGGTTAATCCTGCGAGAATAAATATTTATTGAACACAACGTGAGCAAACAATAAAATCTAGTATGATATATCGTCCATCACTGGATGAGGGATCGGGGCTACGCTGCTTGGCGGGAAATATTGCGCGATCAATAGCCACTCTCCCTTCGTTTTCCCGCGCGCAATTTTTCCCGCCAAGCAGCGTCGCGGCGATCCCTCATCCAGTAATGGACGATAGGTCCACTACCGTTAGCAATGACCTGAAAAAGTTATCTTAGGCATAGAAATGATCAAATTTGATATGACAATTTTATCAAGGTTGGTCCAGGCTTCGAGAACAGCAGCTTTAAACTCGTCTACAGTGCCATACTGCTTGCTGTTAGCATAAACCTGGCGTAAAATTATGCCCCAGATTATTTCTATGGGGTTGCAATCAGGGCGGCACGCAGGCCATTCCATCACACGAATGCGCTGCTGCTCCAGCCAGGATTTTGTAGACCTCGACACATGTACTGCAGCATTATCCTACTGGAAAGTGAAGCGCTGACGTCGTATTCCAGAAAAAACGGGGCAGTAGATGTGTTCTCAGAGTTTCCTGGTATTCCTCCGAGTTCATCCGATAGGGAGTGAAGGCCATCTCCTAAATACCTTCGCTGCGAAATCCTCCCCAACACATCAGCAAGCAGTCACCAAAGTTCCTCCTGCTAAAGATCGTTGGATCCTTGCGGAGATCCCTCCAGTTGTACCGAGCTCCATCAGGCCATCAAGATTAGTTTTTTCTCATCGGAGAAATAAAATAATAAACCTGAACAATTTTAAGCTCATTTATCACATTTTCTTGGCTTATGGGAGATCGCCTTACCTTTGTCTAGTCGGTTGCCATGTTCTTTCTTGCAAATTCCTGTCGAGCTTCTTTATTTTGGCGAACATCGACAGGGCCTTCTTCATAACTTGGCTGACGATGTTTTTATTACCGTTTAAGGCGTTCCTGTTTTGGAAACATCACGCGAAAATTCAGACCTGACTTGATTCAGCGACAGCATGCTGTTGGAACATAGGCGACTGATCCTTCGGGCATCCTGACTGGTGACCTTTTTAGGGCGTCCGGTAGACTTCGCCTTTCCAAAAGAAGCCGGATATGTAAGAAACTGCCCAACACAGTGTTGCGAACGTCCGATTTGGGCCGCTATTCTTCGTTGACTCAGTCCAACAGAGGCGAGGGCACGAATCTGGGCTTGTTCAGAGGTAGTAAGAGCAGTACCCCGTCCCATATTAGCAACAACGATGTATGATATACCCACGTCGATATACACGGTATGCGCATGTTTTCTGCACTGCTGAATTCAATAGTGAAAAGTATGGATCGACAAACTGTAAAGCGTTTTGAAAACCTCGGTTTTCAAGGGTGCGCCTGTCATTTTTGAACACACTGTATTGCATGCGGTTGTGAATGATGAGTTCAATAACATTATACCCACCGTAACCTACTGTAGGCCTCAGAAGCCTCAGAAGCGAGAAACAGACCTCAGAATCGTGCTCAGGATCCCGAATAACGCTTTAGAAAAAGTTTTGAGCCAAATCGGAAACATTTTTTCTAAACACCCTTACCTTTCCGTCAAACTGAGGAAACCCGCCATAACTGGGTTCAGAGACAATAATCTTTAACTCAAAATGTTTTCTGAGTCTGAAATCAAGTGTACTCATTTAGAAATGTTCCCGAATCTTCAAAACATTAATTCTAATGAAATGCAAAAAGCACTTCGGTGGAGATCGAACCCTTCGACTACTAGGTGATAGGCGAGACGCTCACCTCTCTGCCAGCAGCTTGAGTGGTTGGAGGGTATGCTTGTTATCCGAAGATAGTTCTTCGGATAATGGATCGATTTGGACAATGCCATTTTCCCAATGATTCGGATACGGGTATCCGGTCGGATAATTTCGGAAAAAGTTTAAGCAAAAAGGTGAAAAATAAACTAGGTACTCGAGGCAAGCTTTTGAAAACATCCATAATCGAATAAACAGTAGTACTTCATTGCTGTTGCAGCATATTGACATACACACTTCAAGCTTCATATATGCTTATTAATAAAAATATGAAAATAAATCTTTAATCACTATGTCGTCGTTGGGAGGCACAGTATTAACCATACACAGGTTTGATTCAGGACAACTAGCTAGTGTAAAGTATGCAAAGCAACTAGACAAGAAAACTTCTATACTGAATAACTAGTCACTCCATCATCTCACATGACAATGCCCATTTTTCCGCGCCGCAACGACTCTTCCAATTTCGGAACGACCTGGAAAACCCTGGGTTGATGTACTAAATAATAGCAGGTACGGGAAAATGGGCTTGGCCAAGGGCAATATTATTCACAAATTATCCGATTTTATCCGAAAATTATCCGATCTTAACCGAATTATTGATCGTTCGGGTAATGGTTCGACTCAGATAATGCCGATTTCAAATTTCCCGAAAATAGGTTCGATTCAGATAATGCGTTTTTTCGAATTTTCGGATATCGGATTATCCGAATCTAGGATATCCGAAAAGGGGTGATCCGGATACTAAGTATATTGGAAGGTGTGATGAAGATTCTGCGCCGGTGAACTCTGTATCTGAGGGCCTGCGGCCAAAATCAACTATGTTCTAAAGACTCCATCACGTGTCAGACGACTGCTATAAGTTTCACCCTGAAACGATTCTGCGACCAGTTGTCTATCCCGAGTGATGTGAACACTTCAGGCAGGACTCGAACCTGTCTCACCCCCCAAGTTTTATTATTGAAGATGTCTTGCACTACGAAACATGCTTTGCCGTTGCCGTGCTGTTGTGTCGCTTGCCGTCTGCTTCCGACCACGCACTGTTTCTAACTTTCTAAAAACTGCATTGACCATTTCAAAGGGCTGTGTGAGTGCAAGCTTCCAGGGTTGCACTACTGGGAAAGAAACCTGAAAAGTGCTCTGCGACGCTAAACTGTCAACTTATTCAACAAGCTAGCCTTTTAAAGGAAGGTTTCCCATCCCATGACATCACAGGCCGCTCATGATTGCATCTTCGAGTAGAAAGCAGATGAGCGTTAGGTGCTTGTTTTTCTGGAAATCGGAATCCCTCCAGACCAGCGATGTGCACGCTTGCTTCACTGCATCATCGTTAGCTATTCCAGTGATTGATGTGCGCCTTCTCCCTAAACTGCCAATCCTGTCATTGTATTTTTCATCTTTTGGAGCCATCTTTTTCACTCTCACTTAATATCAAGAAGCATTTTACTACCGCCCTGCCACGTTTTCCGTGGTGTTACTGCGCTGTAACAATCCATCTCCGTATTTTATTATTCGTGAGTCGTACCTGCTCTAACTAGGAACTGCTTCAAACTTTCCGTGGAGATTCAGAAAACCATGTTGTCGTTGCGGTAGGCCTGTGACAGTACACGAATGACCCGTGTCTGAGATTCTCTAAGCGGCTGCGGTGGATCCAGAAAATGGCATTTTCATTAAGGGTACCCATAAGGGAATTTTGGGGGTGATTAGAAAAATTTTTTCGGATTTAGCTCAAAACTTTCAATTGGGAGTTATTCATAGCGCTGAACCCGAATCTGGGGTTTATTTATCGCCAGACTCAGGGATACTGTAGGCTAAGGTAGGCATAATGCCTTTTAACTGGCGTTACTAACCTTAAAATTTTGAAAATCGGAAAGTGGACCTCAAATTCGTCTTCAGCGCCACCACAGAAAAATTTTGAGCTAAATCTGAGACTTTGACCGAGCTACCATGTACCCATCGTGTTACTTGACTTAAACGGTTGGCTTTCGCCTGACGCGGTCATTCCGCATCTTCACTGAGGTGTGTGTGCCGTCCTAGTAGTCAGCCGTGTCCATTTATCACGGTCCTCACAAGGGAACCGCAATAAGTCATAGTGACCATTCCAAATGAAATTTACTTTTCTAGAACCATTTTCGGACGAAAAGTCCAAATATGCCCATCGCAGCTGCCTAGACCCACACTGAAATAAGATATGAGCGTTTTTTAAAGCTTCGCGTCAAGGTAAGGGTACTTCCCCCCATGGAATTTTTGAGGTGTTTTTAAATTTTTCTCCTGATTTTGCTAAAAACATGTATGTAGGGGTACTGTGGGGTGCTGAACCCGAATCTGGGGTTTCCTTGCCCAAATTTTAGGGTTAACTGTAGGTTACGGTAGGTAACATGCCATCTAGGAGGCACAACCTACCTCAATATTCCGATAATCGACAAATGGACATCAAATTCGTATTCAGCACACCAACACATTCAGCGCCCCCACATAGAAACTTTGAGACAAATCTGAGACCTTGACCAAACTACCGTATGCCCACCGTAATCTACCGTAAGCTGCCAAAAATCGATAAATCGACATCAGATTCGTGTTCAGCACTCCAAATAGTCCCCAGGAAAATAACTCGAGCATATTCTATAGAAGCACTCCGGAAATCGTCAAAAAAGCACTCCGGACCGATGGGAATCTGTGAACGAATACAGTCGAAAACTTCGGAAAATTGATTAATGAACCTCAGATTCGTGATCAGCCCCCCAAAAAACCCCCCAGAGCGAATTTTTGGTCAAATCTGAAATATTTTTCTAAGACGCTTCGAGAGCCCTCTAATTGGTATAAATAAACGCCCAACCGAAAGTCCGCACTAGTCCAAAGCGCTGTTAGTCTGCGCAAAATTTGCAGAATGTTCCTTCAACCTAACTTTGCTTAGTAGGGTAGTTGTGAGCGCTGAACACGATTATTAGACCGTTTCCGGATTTTCGAAATAAGAATGCGCTTTTTGGAAGGTACAATGGGTACGAAAATCAGAGAGAAAATGTCTAACTTTTTTCAGAGTGGGTCTAGGCAGCTGCGATGGGCATATTCGGACTTTTCGTCCATAAATGGTTCTAGAAAAGTACATTTCATTTGAAATGGTCACTATTACTTATTGTGGTTCCCTTGTCAGCCACAATTTGAACACAATCCATCCATTGTTCGCTATTCCACTTCCTGCGAAGTAAAACATCGCGCCTGAATTGCCTTTCAATGCCGAGTGATTTCGAATCCTCTTTCACCACATCCATCCGAAACTTTCGCCTATGTCCAGGCAGCCGTTTCCAGACAGGACGTGAAAGCATCTTTAGAGTGTGTTGAACAAGACGATCTGGCGGTCTTCTTAGAATATGCCCAACAGACGAAGACGACCTTCCGTGCCGCTTGAGATGGAATTGGGAGATGTTGGCTGCTACCTGTTGTCAAACGTTGATGTAAGGCGTCAATCTCGTTGTAGAGATCTTCGTTGTGGCACATCCGCGGCCAGAAATATCCGAGCAAACGTCTGAACAGGTTCCTCTCCGTTCAATCCAACCTTTCCATCTGCGTCTTCGGTGCTGCCCACGTCTCCGATCCGTAGATCACGATAGGGCGAATAGCGGATAGGTAGACGCGCAACTTAACTTCCTTCGCGATGGGGGTAGACCACAAACACTTGGTTAGAGAATTGAATGCAGACGTAGCTTTCGCACATCGTTGTTGAATATCCGCTGCATAACTACCATCGTTCTTCGGCAAACAGCCTAAATAACAGAAATCGTTCACCAGCTCGATACGTTGTCCGTCCACACAAACTTCCGTTGAAGGCCTGTGAGAAATTCACATCTGCTTGCATTTGTCGGGGCGAAGACGAAGTCCATAGGCTGCGGCATACTTCGAAACGAGGTTCACAATCCTCTGCAGTTTTGCGTTGTTTTCAGAGAATAACATGATGTTGTCGGCGTACTCCAGATCGACAAGGGAGCGTCCTAATGGTGTTAGGATCACGTCCGCAGGAAACTGTTCTGCAACTCTACGCATGATGTCATCAACGGCGAAGCTGAATAGAAAAGGTCCTGCTACATCTCCTTGCCTTACTCCTGCTCTCACCTCGAAAGCTGACGTAAACCCGACAGGCGTACGAGCTGCTGCTGTTGTTCCTGTGTTCATGTTCTCGATTAGTCGAACATACTTCTCCGGAACTCCATAGGCTCGCAGAGCTTCGAGCAATCGATCACGATGAGGAGAGTCGATGCGGCTTCAAAGTCCAAAAAAGCAAACTGTACTGGCTTCGAATACCGCTGCCACGATTCAATTACACTTCTCACGACGAACAGTTGGTCGATCTTCCAGGTCGAAAACCGACTTGCTCCTCTCTGGTCGTTTCCTCACGATGTTTGATGAGTCGCTCACGAATGATACGTTCCAAAACATTGTACATGACACGCAATAGAGAGATCCCTCTATAGTTCTTGGGCTCCGTGACGGATAACTTCTTGTGAAGAGGTACGATGATCGCCTGTCTTCGCGAATCGGGTATCCTTTCGCTCATCCATATGGCACGGATGGTGTTGGTCATTTCACGAATCCCAGACGGAGGGAGGGCTTCTAGCATTTTAGCAGTGACGTTGTCATCTCCACCTGCCTTTTCATTCTTCATTATCCGGACACAATTCAAAACTTCAGCCTCAGTCGGCGGTTCCTCACTGCCATCGTAATGTGCTCTCTGAACATGCGGGAAATCTGGTGCTAATGGCGCTGGACGATTCAGTAGTGAACTGAAGTAATCCTTCCATAATGGCAGCGTCGCATCACCAACTGCAACTCCATTGGTAGTGTTGAGGTCAGCTGAACATCTCTTCATCTTGCCGCTATATTGTCGTAACAACGTGTAGGCTTTCCTCGGGTTTTTCTCCTCCTAAGCCTTCTCAAACTCCCTAGCTCTACACGTCCATTCTCGCTCGCGGTCACTTTGAAGCTGCCGGAGCAACTTCCTCCTCACACGCTTCTCCTCCATAAAGTTTCCTGCAGTTCGGAGAGCACATACTCTGTTGTAGGTAGATGTTATCTCCTCTGAGATGTAGGCGAGCTTCTTCTTGGGCTGTACAACCGGGAGTGCCTCTTTCGAAGCGTCCTGGATGTTTTTGACAAAAGAGTCCGCGTCGCAAAGTTTTTGTTAGTCCGTACTCCAATATGATTAGAAACGCGTTGTCGGATCATATCAATCCTCTAGAGAAGCTTAGCCCTCCGCTTCCTCTTATGAATCCTCGCCGTGAAGTTCAACAGAACTGGACGATGATCTGAATCGAATGCGACATCCCACGCAGCTGTAGATCTTCGAATGTCCGATACTGGAATATTCCTCGGCAGAACATAGCCGAGCTGTAGTTTTAAACTTTTCATCTTCCACTTCCACTGCTCTTTCAGAGATAGCTGGGTTGGTCCCTGCCACGTTAGCTGATTGCGGCGATGATTCCTCTTGAATTTCGATGCAATAATCAGACAACTGCGTTCACACAAGCCGACATGGCGGCAGTCATTGTCCGATGTTTGCTCCACTGGGTAGAACCATTTACCGAGTACTTCGGATTCCTGATCATGTCCCATCTTCGCGTTTGCGTCGATTCCCACGACAACAGCATGTTGACAAGGTATCCTGGCTAGCAAAGTATTGAGTTCCTCATCAATTGCATCCTTCGAATTGTCCTCAGCGGTTTCAGTGGGCGCATGAGCACTCACTATCCACAGATTGAATCCTCTGTGATCCTGCAGTCGCACAAATGCATTCCTACACGACGTTGAGCCGAATTTCTCGATCATACCATCGTAGTTTTTCCCTGCAGCTACCGCACAGCCTCCCACTCTCCTATCATCAGCGTCACCGCAGTAGATGGCGTACTCTCCGGCGTTGATGACGGGTCTATCCTTGAGGCGGGTTTCCTGCGAAGCAGAAAACGGTGCATGGAAATAGCTCAGAAGTCCGGATAGCGCAGTTTTTTGGATATCACTCGAGAGCGAACGACAGTTCAGGGTGGCGAAACTGTGGCTTGTGGCCAAAGACTCCATGACTTGTGCACGCTCGAACGTTCCCTGTGTACACTCAAACTTCTGCTGAATTCAGGAGGAGCAGGGACACCAACGAGCAGATACCAACAGACTTGTATACACACCCCAGTACCCATCGTGACCTACCGTAATCTATCGGAAACCGAAAAACGGGTTGCAGATCCGTCTTATGCAGCTCTAATAACACCTAAAGTGTGTCCGAATGAGACTGGCCAGCCATGCGGCTGGCGTACGTCGCAAGCGGCTTTCGCCTGCGCTGCTCTCGGATGAGCATGCAAAACGACAGGGAGCCTTTCCCCCTCCCTTCACCTTAGCCATCGACTACGAGCGTGGCCGGCAGACGCTGGCAGCAAGCAATCAATCAGCTCTGCAGCCGAGAAGGGGGGTAACAGCCGTTTGAACACTCGTCCAAAAGCGGCACATGCGACGGCCGCTTGCCACGCGCACGACGGCCGCATGGTCGGCCAGTCTCATTCGAACATACTTCTTGTACAAGTTATGAGGCGATTTGATCGTAGCATTCTCGAAATCAAAAGTCGCGTTTGATCAGCAAAATTCCCTCCATTTTGAAGCTTCGGACCAAATCAGACGGAATTTTTTGATTATTGACAGATGGGCCTCAGATTCGTAATCAGCACCCAAAACAACCTCTTGGAAAACGCTTTCAACTCAATCCAAGACAATTTTTTGAACATCCTAAAAATTGCCATTCGTGTACCACTTTCATCCACGCAAAACTATGAAAACGCTCACCTTTGGAAATCTCTTGTAAACCTCTGAGGCATTTAGAGGATTTGGAATACGGATTATCAATACTGTGTTCCATAATTAGAACTCTCAACTCTCTTTCATAAAAACCTACGGGAAATGAAAAGGTAAGCACTAATGAAACCGGAAACACTACCCTTTCAGGACGTGCCGGTTCAATCGGAACGAAATGACACATCAAAGTTCATGCCAACGGCAATGGAAGAGTGTTGAGTTACCAGCACGCTCCTGGATTCGGTTTCGCTAATAGAATGTTCATGGATGAACTATTGCTCATCTTCTTTCCTATGGATCGCCTCTATTCTCCTCCTTATCTAGTCATTTTGCACACTGATGGCTTGAACAGGCAGCCTTGCCACTTCGCTCTCTTCCTGTAACTCGCATTTCCGGAAAACGAAATCCACTAATATGCATGGCAACTCTGCCAAATCTAGGAGCTTAGTACCCCCGTAGAAGTGAGAAAAGATATAGATGTTATCCCTTTTGCCTCTAGAAATAGAAGCATTTGCTCAGCTGCTCCCAGCGCCGGTTTAAATTCGTAACAGGCGGGATACGTGCAGAGAAGCAAGTTCTTCTGGGGTCTGTGTAATTCAAGTAAAAAGCCGCGAAGCTGCTTGGCGGGGAAATTTGTACAGGGAAAAACGAAGAGAAGATGGCTGCCGATCGAATGATCCCACGCCCAATTGCTGATTGCGGCTTCCTAGTTGAATGACACCAACGATACATTCTATCCGCTATCGTCCTCGCTTTTCGTTCCGCTTCGTTCCAGTGCAACGGCTGCGAATGGCGAGAGTATGTGAGCCCCACTCAGAAAAATGAAAACATATTACATGTAATATAAAAGGCCTGTACTAATATACGTGTAATATAAATTGGCCATTGTATATTACTTGCAAATTATCTCGACTGATGTATGTTACATGCAATATATCGGTCTCTCGCTCGCAGGCGAAACGTCACACGTAATATCTTTTCGATGGTGAAAACATAATACTTGTAACATTAGAGACGATTACAATATACTTGTAATACATCTCCGTCAATGTAAGTTACATGTGAATTATCTCTACTCAAATAAATTACATGTAGTATAAGTGTAACATAATTCAAATATCTCCAGTAACTGGCCTTGCTGAACACCTTCTGCAAACCTGCTCAGCACACGGGCCGCCTCATACCATACCGGCGACCGAATGTCCATTGGACTAACATTCATCAGGGTGGTCACTCACCCTGACCGAGTCGCTAATCTCTTGCTCCTCATGATCCGTTTTAATCGTGTGGAGTATTAGAGAGAGCAACATGCAACATTTTTGAAGCATGCTTAAGCCCACTGCTTCTTGTATGAAGCTGTGGGATCCAAGTTTGCTTCTTCAGTCATGAGGCATCGAGCTTTAGGCTCCTGGGATGTCCAAGAGAGCTTGAAGCTTGCTGGTTCGTACCTGAAGCAGTAGCCTGGAACTTCCAGCTCTAATCCTTAAAGCAACGAGCTTCAACTTGCAGCTCTGATTAAGTTACCTGAAATATAACTGTATGTTGCATGTACAGTTCACCTCCGCACTGCCGTTCAGTCCGCAAAGTGCACGCTGATTGCGAAATCGAGCTGCGGCGCGGTCGCGAGTATCCTCAGACAGGGATGTGGGATCACCCGGGCGATGGGATCACCCGGGCACCAGAAGCGAAAAGCGCCCGGGTGATACCATATCCTCGTCTGAAGATGCTCGCGACCGCGCCGCAGCACGATTTCGCAATCAGCGTGCACTTTGCGGACTGAACGGCAGTGCGGAAGTGAACTGTAATATAAGTGCAGGTTACATCTAATATAAGTGTAGGTTACATGCGATATAAAGGTAAAATACTAGATTGTCTCAAGTATCTTACACTTCATATTACATATGACATGTTTTCATTTTTCTGAGCAGGGTACCCGACCTTAAATCTTTATCATTTGAAAACACGATTTTTGTGGAGCCATAACACCATCCGCCGAAACTTTTGAGCATTTTGTGGGGAAATGTTGTAACGACTACATTATAAGATCAAAATCGAAATTCGATTTCAACTTCTGTTTTTTTTTTGGTTGGTTTCGCCTAAATACGACACACATTGTGAAACAGTTTAACATACCAATATCACACACTGTGTTTTTCATGTGCTTGACACAAGAGCGTTACCTGAAGAAATTAGGGTCGTGGGTGAGTGAGCAGCCGTTCCGCTCCCGGCGTTTGATTACCGAATCTGTACTCCCCGGGGACATTCCAATAACCGCGGTCAACCCTCCACCTCCTGTGAAAGCAGATGACGAGAAAACCTAAACAGGCGCAGCGACCGTTTATCCATACGTGTTCCATCACACTGTTGTGCCAGTGGAGGTGTTCTACGAATTCTATCATGTATCAACGCGCCAATTTCTCGAGTTTCCAGTGCAATAAACGATATGGGTAAACGGTCGCTGCTGCCTGATTAGGAGGGCCCGCAGATGACTACAGCGACAGAGAGGAACCCGATGGAAACGAAACTGAAGTATCCCAGCTCTTAGACTAACAAGGGAAGTATACAAAGCGTAGGTCTGATCTGCCAAAACGACTAGTGTCGTTAGTATCTCTTGTGGCTCAATAGTAGTACTGCGCAGTATCCCGCCGCGAGCCGCAGGTTTCAAGAAGTTACAAGCCTAAAAAGCTCATTTTTTGTGCTTTTTCTACCTCTCGAAGAAGCGCGTTATTCTTCGGGAAATCCGGAAACGGACCTCATGCTTGTGTTTAGCGCCCGAAACTACCCTAGTGAGCAAATTTTGGATGAACGCACATTTTCCGTAATTTGTCCAGACTGACAGCGTTTTGGACTTGTACGGATTTTCGGTTGGGCGCTTATTTCTACTAATTGAGGGCTCTGGAAGCGTTTTAGAAAAATGTTCCAGATTTGACTTAAAATTCTCCCAGGGGTTTTTTTGGGGCGCTGATCACGATTCTGTGATTTATTAGTCGATTTTCAAAAGTTTTCGGCTCGTTTCGTTTGAAGCTTCCCAACCGGGGAAAATTTCGAGGGAAAAACGCCACTTTCGAGATTTCCGGTTTTCTACGATAGATATGTCTCAAAATCATTTTCTGAGAGGTATTTGGAGTGCTAAACACGAATCTGAAGTCCGTTTATCGATTTTTTGCAGATTACGGTAGATTACGGTGGGTATACGGTAGTTTGGTCAAAATCTCAGATTTTACTCAAAATTTGTATACGGGGGTTATTCGGGGTGGAGAATACGAATTTAACGTCCATTTGTCGATTTTCAAAATACTAAGCTGGGTTTTGACCCCTAAATGATATGTTACCTACCGTAACCTACAGTAAACCTCAAAATTTCGACAAATAGACTCCAGATTCGTGTTCACCACCCTAGATTACCCCTACATACAACTTTTGAGCTAAATCCGAGAAAATTTTTTGAAACTCCAAAAAAAATGCCTGATGGGGTGGGTACCCTTGCCTTTTCTCCAGGCTTAAAAAATGCTCATAACTTTTTTCAACCTGCGGCTCGCGACGGGATACTGCGCATTTTTACTATTGAGCTAGAAGAGATACTAACCATACTAGTCGTTTTGGCAGATCCGACCTACGCCTTTTATACTTCCCTTGTAAGTCATTCTGGTGCGGGCTATTGGATCGCGTTATGGGTCACAGTTGGATCCTCTACAATAGCAGAATTGCACTGAATCACGACGCACGCATTCCGGATACTCGTATTCCGAATTCTGAATCGAATCCAGGTGTACTCCAGTGATTCGGACTCCTGGTTGACTCGGTTTTCGCGTTTTTTTTTGATAATCGTCGAAAGTTCAAAATATGAGGACGGATATCCGAATCGGATCGAATGTTTAGTAGTGGGTTCTGGGCAGGGATGTGCGAAATTTTCTGTTTCCTGTTTCCTGCCCATTTTTGGCCATTTTTTTCTGTTTTCTGTGAAAATAGGCAAAAATGGACAGAAAACCGAAAAAAACGTGAACCGCGATGGCCCTAGAGAAAGGTGGCCGGACTGCAATGCTATATTATACTAACACTAATAAGCCTTTGATGCTACTCAACGCCCACTATTCATAACCCCACTGGCCGCTTCGTTCGTTTATAGATACTTTCGACACATGGGCAGAGATTAGGAATACTCTAGCGCCACCGCTTTTGTAGAACGGGTAAAGTTGGGCTGAACTGTGTCATTCACGTAAACTTTGAATACGTGTTCTTTTTTTTCACTGCAACGCAGATGGTACAGAATTCAGTAAAGTTTAAGCGCCAAGAAATCGATGGTGAGGCTATGAGGCAGATGATAATTCTGCCACAGAGGTACTGGTGGCTCTCAACGGTGGAGAGAACTGCGCGTTAGGCCATTTGTACTCGAACGACGTAGCGGAGCCGTACTTTCGGCTCTGAGGAGTAGTACACTGTTCAAAGCAGAAGTTATCTCGCAATCAGTGTCAAAATATGTACTCTAGGGAAGATAAAGTTCGCTCCGACTGCATCTACGTACACCTCGCAGAGACATATTGAGCTTCTGACGAAGTAATCGAGCTTTTCTTGCCTAGGGAAGAGAAAGGTTGGAAGATCATTTGTCCTCAATTAACGCCCGTAATTTGCATTTCTTGGACGTGTCTATACTTCTTGCTCTGGTCACCTGTTAGGTTCTGACAATTCAACTAGAAAAGCATGGATCACTTAAAATTGTATAAAAAATGTTCAGTGTTGTGAAAAATCTCGTATAGCGTAAGCTGAACACTTTTTATTGATTTTTGAAAATTTTCTGTCTTCTGCTCATTTTTGAAGATGTTTTTTTCTGCTTTCTTTCAAACTAGATTCTCTGTTTTCTGTTTTCAAAAATATTTTTTTCCGCACATCCCTGGTATCCGTATCCATCAGGCATTTTTTTGGGTGTTTTAAAAAATTTTCTCAAATACTCTCAAAACGTGTTTGTAGGGGTAATCTAGGGTGGTGATCACGAATCTGGGGTCCGTTTGTCGAAATTCTGAGGTTTACTGTAGATTACGGTAGGTAACATGCCATTTAGGGGGCAAAACCCACCTTAGTATTTTGAAATTTGGCAAACGGACGTTAAATTCGTATTCTCCACCTCGAATGACCCCCGTATACAAATTTTGAGTAAAATTTGAGATTTTAACCAAACTACCGTATGCCCACCGTAATCTGCAAAGAAATCGATGAACGAACTCCAGATTCGTGTTTGGTCCTCCAAATAATCCTCGGAAAATGATTTTGCGACACATCTATCGTAGAAATCCGGAAATCTCGAAAGTGGCATTTTTCCCTCGAAATTTTTCCCAGTTGGAAAGCTTAACCAAAACTTCGGAAAATCGACGAATAAACCACAGATCCGTGATCAGCGCCTCGAAAAACCCTTCTTGGAGAATTTTAAGTGGAATCTGTAACTTTTTTCTAAAACGCTCCCACAGCCCTCTAATCGGTTTAAATAAACGCTCAACCGAAAATCCGTTCACGTCCAAAACGCTGTCGGTCTGGACAAAGTATGTAAAATGTGGCTCCACCCAAACTTTGCTCAGGAGGTAGTTTCGGGCGCTGAACACGTTTATGAGGTCCATTTGCGAATTTTCCGAAGAATAATGCGCTTTTTGGAAGATACAAAAAGCACAAAAAACGATCTTTTTGAGCTTGTAACTTCTTGGAACCTGCGGCTCGCAGCGGGATACTGCGCAGTTTTACTATTGAGCCACAGGAGATACTAACGATAATAGTCGTTTTGGCAGATCCGACCTACGCTTTGTAAACTTCCCTTGTAAGAAGAGCAAGAAGGAAAATACGACGAAAAACAGCCTGGAAGTGGGTGGAAATCATGTCGACCAGCTAACCCGATTTTGAGAAAGTGATTGAGAAAAATTGGTGTTCTGGCAAAACTAAATATTCCTGATTTCTAGATCGAAAAACCATTGGTTCAGCAGATATGTTGGTTATCTTCGCAATGGGGTTCCCTTCTGAAGCTGGCAAATGGTTAATATGAAACCGTACTTGTGGATCTTTTAAGATTTGTTGATATTAGAATGTTACGTTCTGCAAGATTAAGACATATACACAGTTCAGAATGGAGTTGCGACAGTTCCTTGTCGATACTTTTTTAAATCTACCAAGAAATCATTCATTCTACGGGCTACAGCCTTGGCCAACTTACCAGTCCCATGAGGAGAGGCCAGTAAAACCATGTTCCGAAGTTTTGGTAGTTTTTCAATGTGTCATAGCTGGCTTAAACGGCCATTTCCAGCCCTTTTGTTTGTACGCAGAATTCAGACTGCGAGAAACGTTTTTTCGTAAAATTAAATGGCGCTTCTTAACGCGGTTACTGAGCTAAAACCATTGTGCTATTAAATGAGTCGGCACTCTTTCCTGCCATATACTGTTGGGTGTGTTTGTTTGTTCTCATTGTTTTCTATTCGTTTTTATGTTCGGCATTGTTCTATTTTTTTATTATTATTGTAGGACATCCAGCATGTTACTCCCTTGATTAGTTACTTGATAGTTGTTCTTAACGCGTTCTTGTGAGCGCAATGTATAGATAGACCCATTGGATCACCCCGCCCACGTCATATAAAGGTTGTCCTGGATTCTTTTCACCAGAGGAACAGGCTGCGAATTTTTGAATATTTTTCATCGCTAAAGGTTCTAAAGTCGCTGCATTGTCACATCTTATTTTTGAAGAGTTTTGTGTTTGAGAAACAGAAAATAAAATCACTCACCTAAGAAAAACGAAGCGCGAAACCATTTCCCCGACGTCTGGTTCAAAGAGTTGTCCGCAGTCTCCCAAAACACACCAACAGGCATAATTGAATTTTTTCAGAGTATACTTGAATCAGTTTTTCTTCTCCATTCGAGTGTTTTGTGGGGTCTTTTCCGTACAGGCCTCTTTTTAGTGGACTCACATACTCAGAAAAATCGAAAGCTAGAACACGGTTTTTTTAATCGTAAACACTGTCTTCGAAGATTTTCTATCTTTCCTACCCTCAGTATTGTTCTCTTCATGCTTAACGATCCACTAGAGAGAACGTCCGAGGCTCTGTCTGCTGCATCAAGGGCATTCGCCAAGGCCTGTAGTGATGGAGTCACCCTCGCTACGGACTGTGAGGAGGATATACCCCTATCGCTCCGAATTGTCGTTCGACCAGTCAGAATTCTATGGAGATTTTCTCAGCGTCATTCTCTAAGTTCTACTCAAAAGTCATGTGAATGTGAAGTTGGTGCATCAGGAGAGCAAAATTTGCCAATTGTTGTGAAACAGCCAGTGCCAGAACAAGTATCGTAAATGAACGCGCGGCGTTCTATTCTGACATAATTCGTCTATAAGAAAAGATCAGAATCGTCTGAAATTGCCCACTCATTCAGGCGGATGTACCCTTAGCCGACTACACAATGGCATCTGTTCTGAATCCGAACAACATGAGCCTGGCATCTGAGTTGGAATCCATTGAACGAACACCTTATCATGATCCCTACACAGAGGAGCTGAGGTACGTGCCGTAGATATCGCATTCTGAGTGTTGTAACCGTGAAGACTCTGAGGTAGGTGTTCCTGTCTCTATCCCATTCAACCGACTTTAGTCGAAAACAGTTTTGTTGTCTGAGGGGGAGGGGTATTTGGTGGGCCGTGGACGAATTTGAGGTCTGTTTTAAGCCTCACGGAAATCAGATTAGGTAGGTAGGTGAACGTCTCGAAGTTGATCGGAATTTGGCTATTGATACTTATGAGGTGCAGATTTCTAATCCGTCGTCCGCTTTCCGAGTGTGTGTTTGTGTTCAGCACATCAAATGATCCCACTCTGAGAAGTTGACACAAAACTTTAGAAGTCAGTTCTGAAAAGTGGAATAGTGCTGAATCCTTATATAGTTAAGTTGTGGTACCAATGCATTTCCTTCTTTTTAAATCTTCGCTAATGGGTTGGTGTTTAAGACGTTTTTTTCTGTATATGTGTCTAGTTCGCCCGAGAATTCTGCATTTGTGTATGCATTTGCTTCATTACCAGCCAAAGGTTGGCTCCTCAATCGCTCCCGCCGCGAAGCGGCGGTAGATGTTTGGTTTTGCCTGGGACTTGTGATCACTTAGAATTTGGTGAAGTAGTTAATAAAACCTGTAAAATAAATTTTCTAGAGATTTCCTTCTGGATATAAGTGCGAGGGTCCAGAAGACTCCCGCTGACAAAATTTGAGCCAAATTCGATTCAAAAATAACAAAGTTAGATCGGCTGGAGCTTAGCTGAAATTCGCGTTTTTTTTTTCTTGTAACGCGTCTCTCGTGTCCTGTTCCTCGTTCCTCGTTCCTGGCATTAGCCACTGCCAGTGGTCGCAGGCGATCAGTGGGGGAGGCAGGTAAGTTGGTATGTAGACAGATAAGCAGGCTGGTGAGTTGATAGGCAATGAGTACTTACTATAGAGACTATCATATATTCTCTATCTATGTATTTTGTAATTAGGCCATCTCTAGCCTATTCGTAGTATTGTAATATTGCATTGAGTCATCCTTCGTAACTTCTCTATCTATTGACTGATCGGGATTGAGAATGTAAACATGATCACATTCTCGAGCTTTTCGAATGTAAGCAAAGCTCGATCCGTTCCTTTCAACACGTATAAAAGGATCGAGCTTTGTCGCTGTCCTAGTGTTTTTTCCTTCTTTCTTATTGTAAGGATAGTTTAGCATTAAAGTTTAATTACCCAAGTTTGAGGTGATCTTCGACGTGGACCCGACAAGACCGCGTGGCACGAACGAGCTTATGGTGCATCGGCCGGGAATCGAACCCGGGCCGCCCGCGTGGCAGGCGAGCATTCTACCACTGAACCACATGGGACAAGGACGACTCGATACTCAGGACACGGACCATTCAAGGAAACCAGCACTTGCTCAGATTTCGGACGGTTCGCCAGGACGTGAACAACTCGGCACAGGACTTCGTCGGACAAGGACACAGGACAAGTGGGTTCGCATTCCTACATTGCACGGTGTCGTGTCTCTGCATGCGAAGTCCTCGTTTGGTACACAACTGACCGAAGTGTGGCACTACCAACTACGGCAACTATGACGACGGCGCTGTCCACGCGCCAAGGACTGCTGACGAAGACAGTGAATTGTTTGACGACTCGGCTGGACGAATACGATAAACTCACAAAGACGCTTGAGGAATCGCAGAAGGACGAGGAAGGAAGTATCGACACAAGTACACAGCTACGGAGGCTTCGGACTGCGAAGGCAACGCTGGAATCGGACGTATCTCGAGTGAACAAAGTCATCGAACAGTATAGCTATGCAGCAGATGGATTTGATCAGGAGACTTCCTCGATAGCGGACATTCTTCAGAAAGTCAATAGCAATGTGGAGATGGCTACAGGACATCTGGACAGGGCAAGTACGACTTTGACCACAATGATACGGCTACAAGAAGAATTAAGCGACAACGAGAAAGGCAACAATTCCACAGGATCCCCCGAGGTTCCTACGATGAATCTCGCACCCATACCAATACCAAAGTTCAGCGGACGTCTGTGGGACTGGGACACGTTCTGGGGAGCATTCGAACACTCCGTACATTCTCGACAGATGGACGACTTATATAAAATGAACTATCTCGTGAACGCACTCCAAGGGGAGGCAAAGGATACCGTGAAACAGTTCGAGGTTTCCAGGAAGACCTATCCGCTTGTCGTGGAACATCTCAAGAGGAAGTGCGGAGACGCTCAGGCACTTGTGGATCAGATGATACGACGGTTGCAAGGACTCAACGCCCAGAGTAACCGCTTGGAACATCAGGAAAAGCTCAGCGAGCAACTTTGGTCAATCGTCTCGCAGCTTCAGTTGAAAGGAGAGAATGTTAACAACATTTTCTTGCAAAAGCAGCTTCTCGGAAAGTTTACTGAAGAAATACAGCGGCATGTCCTACGGAAGCAACAGCTCGATTTTTTCAGAGTCCGGATGGGACACAATTGCGATATTAACCTGCGGAAAGGAATACATTGCGACCGAGCTCAAAATCATCAATAGGATCGACAATAGGCAGCGCCAACAGTCCATTCCGCGGATCACAAAGGAGAACAAGGATGCTCGGAAGGGGCGACCTATGACGTCATCCTACATAGAGCGTCGCTCTCCTTGATTCTATTGTGGGAAAACCGATCATGCGCCGAAGGGCTGTGACGACACCAAAACAAGAGAAGAACGGATTGCAATTATGGGGAAAAGGAGGTTGTGTCACAATTGTGGAGCACAAGATCACATGGCCAGTCAATGCAAGCGCGGAGTCTGCAGGATGTGCGGGAAACAAGGACATCATACTTCCATCTGTCCACAACTTCCTTTACCTCATTTGTCTCAGAAACCATTCGCAGTCCACGATAGCAAGATAACATCTCAGACTTAGGGTAAACCCACCTCAAAGCGTACAGCTCAGAAGACCACGACTTCGAGTCCATCGAAAATGAACCCTGTGGCATCAGAAATGGGCCCAATACAGGAAGAGGTACCAGACTCGGCTGTGTACGTCAGTCATCACCGCAGCAGAGCCAACGTCCATATCCTGGTTGGGCAAGCCCAGGTTCTGAACCCGACGAGTCAAGCACTGGAAGCAGTACATGTCATGCTTGACACGGGAGCCGACCGCTCATTCGTCAGTAGCGAACTCGCTGACCGCCTGCAACTACCGGACGTCAGCACGGTCGAACTGACTATCAACACGTTTGGCTCGCAGCAGCCACTGAAGAAGTTTCGCGGAGTCACCGAACTTCAGATGTGGGATGCAGAGGGCAAAGCTCACAAGGTCACGGTGACCAGGATGGACACGCTTACGGAACCAATACTGCGGAGCAGCCTCAGTCAGGAGGACAAGCGGTTCCTGTATGACAAAAACATGTGCCTGTCCATCCATTCGGACGTCACGGACACACGGACACGACCGCAGGTCTTGCTTGGATGCGCCGACCTGTACTCTCTTCTAGATAGAGGGCTCGGTGTACAAGCAACGCTAACGTCCGGACTCAGACTAATTTTATCCAAATTAGGATATCTTGTTCTGGGACGTGACACCAATCGAGAGGAAGGAAATTACGAAGTACACCATACTGTGGCGGAACTAGGAGCAGCTACAGCCGAACCCGAGGATGAGCCACAGTCGTGGGAGGACTTCTGTACGTTTGAATCCACAGGTGTCCACGAGTTCACCGGACCAAACACTGAAGAACGCCGAAACGTAGAAGCAGAGGTCTGGGAAAAGTTCGAACGGACGATTGAGAGGAAGAAAGATGGCTATTACGTGAGGCTACCATGGAAAGCAGAAGCGGCCACACTGCCTGACAACAAGGCAATAGCCGTACGCAGATTGAAGGCTACAGTCTCGAAACTCGCCAACGACGTCCCAATACTACAACAGTACCATGCGGCGATAATGTACCAACTCGAACAAGGCATAATTGAAGAGGTGGACGAGAAGGTGCCAACCGACGGCCCAATCGTGCACTACCTTGCACATCGAGCAGTTCTCACGCCGCACAAGGAGACTACTAAGCTCAGGGTGGTCTTCGATGCGTCAGCGCATTTGAAAAGACATCTCTCGTTGAATGACGTCCTACACCAAGGACCGGTTATTCTTCCGAGGATCTGGGACATCCTGATGCGATTCAGGGTTGGAGGCGTCGCCATCACCAGCGACGTAGAGAAGGCTTTCCTCCAATTCTGAGTTCATCTGCAGGACAGAGATGCTACCCGATTTATTTGGGTACGCGACATCAGCCGACCAATAGAGTCAGTGAACATCGTCGTCTACAGATTTACACGGGTGACGTTTGGACTAAACTGCAGCCCATTCCTTCTTGCTGGGACCATCAAACATCACCTGAACACGTATGTGAAGGATCTACAGCTCGCACAGGAAATAAGCGACAACACATACGTAGACAACGTCATCGTGACTTCATCGTCAACGGGTGATGCGTTACGACTGTACAAGGAATCGAAACTTCTCTTGCAAGACCTCAACATGAACTTGCGAGAGTTTCGCTCGAACGACAAGGAGCTCAATGCCGGCATCGCGTCAGCAGACTTCAGCCCAACGAGTTTCAGAAAGTTCTCGGGGTCACATGGAATTCCCTGGATGACCAAATTATCCTCACGTGTCAGTATCCAGCGAAAGCGAATTTGACGAAGCGATCAGTCTCGGAACAGATCGCCTCAGTATACGACCCACTGGGGTGGCTTACCCCATTGACACTCAGAGGAAAACAGTTTCTCCAGCAACTGTGGAAGTTTGAATACGATTGGGACACGACTCTTTCTGAGGAACACCAGCAGATCTGGAGAGAAATCGTCGAAGAGACAGATGGCTTCCAGATGACGATTCCACGTAAGGTAGCTCAGATCAACGCACCAACCACTTTAGTCTTATTCGCCGACGCAAGTGGAAATGGGATGGCTACCTGTGCCTACTTGGTATCGCAAACAGGGAGTCATCTTCTCGTTGGGAAGTCCAAACTTCCGTCTGTGAAGGACAATCCCACCATACCGAAGCTGGAACTTAATGCGCTTACCATGGCAACAAGGCTAGCGTTTTCGATTAACAGGGCCATAGGTCATCGTCTCGAGATCGAGCGCGTAGTGATTCTGTCTGATTCAAAGATTGCTCTCAGCTGGTTAAGGGCATTCACGGTCGAGAAGGCAGCAGGAGTGCTAGTCAGGAACAGAGTGGCGGAGATCAAACGAATCATTGCGGAGATTTGAAAACCAGTAGTATTCGGATACGTCAGCACATCCGGCAATCCAGCTGACTGCGGAACTAGAGGGTTGAAGATTACCGAGCTCGACGATCACATGTGGTGGCGTGGACCAGCATTCATCACACATCCCGCAGAGAACTGGCCAGACGAAAGCTGCTTGTTCTCTCTGCCCACCGAATTTCGGACCGCTGTTAGCAAAGGAAAGGGAATTCACCGTCAAGGTGTACGGAATCGTCATTTCTTGTACGGTGACACGACGGCTACACTTGGAGCTCGTGCCGGACATGTCCACCTGCCAACTACTACATGCGTTACGCCGATTTTTTGCGAGAAGAGGAGTTCCGATGAGCATCACGTCGGACAACGGTCCATCATTTCTACTCGGCGAACAGATACTACGCGAGGCAGTACTTCCTGTGATAAACGACGTCTTATTTGCTACTACAATGGCTACGAAAGGGATGATATGGAAGACGATCACGCCATATGCTCCGTGACAGAGAGCTTTTTATGAGCGTTTGATAAAGTCGGTAAAACACTCCCTCTACAAGGTCACGCAAAGAATCGTCGCATCTGTGGAAGAACTAGAAACACTTTTGGTAGAAGTGGAAAAGACACTCAACAGTCGACCACTGACCTACCAGGACGAACGATGGGAGGATTCTTCAACGCTACGACACATTGACTTCGTCCAACGGGATATGATAGTCACGTTCCCATTCGAGCTCGTAGGAGGAGATCAAGACACCAACTATCTTTCCCCAGACGAAGCAGTGGGGCTACGATCACGGAAGCAAGCTGAAGAGGCTCTCAAATCCAGCCATCAATTGACGGAGCGATTTTGGGTCCTATGGAAAGAGCAGTACATATGTAGCCTTTGAGAGTCACACAAACTATCCATCGACAGCAAACGAAGCACGGCATCCAGTCCCGAAATTGACCAAGTTGTGCTAATCTCGGATCCGGTACTACCACGGAACTCATGGAGGTTGGGACGTATTGTTCAACTGCCTAGTTCAGACCACGGGAAAGTCAGAGAAGCACAACTGAAGCTTCCTAACGGACGAATTATCCGAAGGCCTGTGAACCTGCTAGTTCCCTTGGAGCTGAGCGACGATCGATATCAGGAGCCGAACGACCAATCTGGAGTCAACAGCACGGAGGATTCTCAAGAGGATCCACTCCCTACGCCTCGATATGATCGACTCCCACGCAGAAAAGTCAACTACAACGAGCAGGACACGCAGAGAACGGTAGTCCACAACGCCATGACCTCTGCAAGTAGCATCCCATTCAGTTGCCTGCTGACTCTTTGGGCAACACTATGGATTCTGACAGTAACGAGCTCGACAGTAGCGATGATTGCGGGTGGATCTATGCGCTGCGTGTCTGGAGGAGTGTCTGTTATGACCCGTCACATCGAGCGCTTCGAACTCCCAGCGAAGCCCAGTATATTGATTACTCTGGTTTTCTGAACGACCCGAATACCCATAAACCGCATATTCCGATTTCATGAATAAATCGTGCCTCGGGGGGGGGGTCACAAAAAGTTGGATTTTGGAAAAAATTTGATGGTGGGGGTTTGCTACTATCTCGAAAAATTACGCAACGCCCAGCTCGATCCTAAAGAGACCGTAAAACCTACATGTATGTATTGTAACGGATAAACAGTGTATAGTAACAGATATACAAACACGAGCGCTGTTGCAGCAGGGGGGGGGGCTTGGCCATCGCCCTGGCCACCCCCTTTTTTCTGCGCTGCCGCGCTATTTAAACATCAATCCAAGGTTTTCCTTCCGTTCCGAAATAGTAGAAAACAAAATAAAATAAAATGAAAATTGAAATAAAATGGGCGTGGTCAACTACGATGGTCAATAACCCCCCCCCCACACCCTGCTGCAAGAACGCCCAAACAGGTGCCAACACAAATGAACAAACAACAATGAACGGATTAACAATGAACAACTAACCAAATGAACAAATGAACAAATGAATGAATGACGTGACGCCGATCCATGGAAAATCGATTTGGCCCTGTGAGAACCTGTGACTGGGGTGTAGGGCGTTCAACGCGCCGGGACACCTCTCGTAGGCGACAAATACACGAAAAAGACACTACAGTCGCTCTACAAATCCGTCCAGCCACGCTCGGCGCGCTTGTGGGATCAATGTTGCGCCGACGGAAAAAGGTGCAAAAAAGGCCCCGCCCTCCAAAGCGAGAAGCGCTTGAATGTCTGAGATCGGATAATTCGAGTCATGTCAGATCTCGGATCAATCCGAAAATTACGTTTTTTTCGGTGATTCGGAATTTGGATCGTTCGATTTTGTTCCTTTTTCGGTGATTCGGATTTTGGATTGCTCAGATTTTGACTTTCCGAATCCGAATATCCGAGCCGGATATCGTTCGGATACAAGCTGGCGTAATGCAAAGTCTATTGAAAATCGATGTTCGGGCGAAAATCTTCGATAAAAAAAAGGTTCTTCTGTCCTACCACAATAAAACGATTCATTGATAATCATCAATATCAAGAAGTTTTTGCAAACCAATCCTATTTTAACAAATGTGTTCATTCTTCAGAAATATCTTTAATGTGAGTTTGATGTCAAAGAATTAGTATAAATGAGAATCATGAGTACCGATCTTCCACATAGAGTTTGCAAATACCTGCGAGTTCCTGTCTAAACCTCTTCGGATATGGTTGCACGTTCGATCAATACTCATGATTTTTGGGAGCCAAACGTATCCTCAATGCGCTATACTCGCGCAAACTAATCAAGCAAAAGGTATCAATGCCAGTTATACCTGAAATCTGCGCTGACGTGTAGAAAAAGCGGCGGAAATTTTGCAATGCGCGTCTATTAGGTGTCTGCAGGGTAATTACGGACCTGCATAGCTGCAGTGGAACGAAACGTCTAGTCATGACATCAGGTACCCTTTTTTGGGTAACAAGACGTACCTAATCTACCGATATCCCACTCATTATTCAATCTGAATCATGACTTGTTTCGGACGTTTGGTACCCGACTCATGGCACGTCTCGGTGATTCACATTTTAAATCAAATAGATTTTGGCGTTTTTTTTGTGAAGCGGATTTCAGATCACTCGGATTTTGACGTTTTTTCTGTCAATCGGTTTTGAATCATTCGGATTTTGACGTTTTTTTTGTGAATCGGTTCTTGAGTCGTGAAAATTTCAGTTCGTTCGGTTGGATATCTGAAAATAAGTGAGTCGGATCCAATGGGTAAGTGCAAGGTGTAGATACGCTATCCGCTGGAAACCGCTTTGATTAGAGCAGAGTTTGTCACGTGTTTAGTGCACCTGCGTCAGCGTGTATTACTTGAATCCTTGCAGCTGTACTCTTTCTCGTTTCCTCCATTCCATTTAAAATCGGAAAAGAAACATCGTATACGGGATCAGAGTCCCAAATAACCTTCTGGGCGTAGTTGCATAAAACCTGAAACGCTGACCTACGGCTAATCTTCGGCGGCCAACAGAACTTTCATGGAAAATAGTAAAATCAACATCAGGCTATCGACTAAAAGAAATTTTTTTAAAAATAGTAAAATGAATATCAGCATCAGGAACATAGCCTTCTTTTCATGCATAGCTACTGTGCTTTTCTGGGCCGAATTCCGGTCCGCAATTGCGTCTCGGCATGCTTTGCAGCCGCACGCGCGCGTGTCAATCGAGTTTCCAGCGCCAAAGCCGACTCGATGTGGCTTTTTTATACAGTTTTCTTCAATTTTGGTAAGTTTCCAGTCTCTAAAACCCACCTAGAGTCAGCAGATCGGTAGCTGCTGCGCTGGAATTTCTTCCGACTCGGAAGCGTGCGGCCGCAAAGCGTGTCGAGACGCAACTCGGAACCGGAATTTGGCCTAGAAAAGCACAGTAACTTTGAAACGTTCGATTTGCTTCTTTTCTTGAAGAATTCTTTATGGTTTCCGACCTAATGAGAGATTGTCACTAAATATGTATCTTATTGGAGTCAATACTGAGGAAAGCCTTACCCCCAAAAAGACTGGAAGCTTTTGATTGCCTGAAGTGCACAGTTGTAATAACCATTTACTAGATTCGTGTTCAGAGGACAATATACTCTTCAACACTTTTTCTAAAGGCAAATGATTGTCCCTATCCATTCAAATGTCGTTGAGGAATATCAAAGGAAATGGCTAATGCCGAGCCTTCCTTTTTTCTGATGCAGCGTTCCTTAAGAAATCGTGTATACCATGCCATTTGAGCACTTGATTCTCCAAAGCTTTTTTTGTTGTGGTGATAAAATCTCAAGCTTCAGCGCATTCAGTGCTATCGCGTGCACATTAGCGAATGGGAAACGATTTCCTCTAAATGGTGGAATGACATTACTTGCCAAATAGAACGCCGGCTATTTCAAATGTGAATGGGCCGATACTACATGTGCAGCTACTACTATGTATGCTCTAGCGGGCTGCACTTACATCGAGGAAGGAGACTCGCTGTCACTGTTGTTTCGGCTTGGCCTACTACATAGTCATGGTGTTAAATATCCTGAATTTTCGCACTATGAGCGTAAACTGTTCGTTTCATATGAGATCTTCTATTCATAATCCGAGGTTGAAGACATCGTGCGCGCAGGAAATCATGCTCGATTATTCACGTTCTCGTATCCAAGTTCCTGGTCCGGCTAGGGGTTTTTACGGAATTTGTGCAGGGCAGGCTTAAAGGCAGTGGTCACGATGAAAAACGTTATCGAAAAAAACTACAAAAATCAACTTAGATCAAAAACAGCTGAAAACTATGAAGGTAGCGCGGTGAAAAACGGTCTGCAAATAGAGTTTCTAGGGCCCAAAGAAGCTAGTTCGTGCACACGTGCACAGCGATGACGAAACAGATCGCAGTCTCATGCCGAGCAGTCAAAAATCATCGACATTCAGAGGACGAAATAAATGCAAATTTAACGAATAAAAACGGTTGAATAATGAAAGCATCATTTCAGTCAATGTTTTTGACTAGATACACACATAAATTCGAAGGTTCATTGATTGACATTCAATTTCAAGCTAGCTGATGTTCTTGATATAAGAGGTCATCGATGCCGATGATGTGGAGAGGGCTCGTCCACCATCAAAAGACAAGAAAGTTCAGGTTTCAAATTCGGCCCAAAACAGTGGTTTTTTCGCGATTTTTTCTTATAGGTCCTACTACTCGAGACCAAGGAAAGGATTTGGAGAGAAAAAGACGACAAGCATATTTGATCGCGACCACTGCCTTTAAAGGCAGTGGTCGCGATGAAAAATGTTATCTAAAAAACGATGAAAATCAGCTTACATCGAAAACAGCTGAAAAACTATGGAGATAGCGCGGTGAAAAAACGGGCTAGACTTAGATTTTCTAGGGCCCAAAGAAGCCAGTTCGTGCACACGTGCACAGCGCAGCAAAAAAGGATCGCAGCCTCATTTCGAGCAGTCAAAAATCATCGACATACAGAGGAAGAAATAAATGCAAATTTACGTAATGAAAAGAGTTGACCAATGAAAGCGAGCACTTCAGTTAGTGTTTTTGACAATAATGTTCATTGATTGAAATTCAATTTCGAGCAGTCGAAATTCAAGCTGATGTTCTTGATATAAGAGATCATTGCTGCCGATGATGTGGAGTGGGCTCGTCCACCATCAGAAAGACAACAAAGTTCAGGCTTCAAATTTGGCTCAAAACAGCGGTTTTTCCGCGTTTTTTCTCATTTGTCCTACTACTCCAAGCAATAAGACAAGCATATTTTATCTCGACCACTGCCTTTAAAGGCAGTGTCCACGATTATCATTCTTGTTGACTTTTCAGAGTAAAATGATAGGGGAGAAGGTTCCTAGGCTCCCACTGCCAAAAGAACGGTAGAAAACAAGCCAGGAGTGGCAAAATAACGGCTGCGAACGAGCCTTTTGGTGCCCCAGACACGCCCCGGGCCCCAGATCCGCCCCTCGAAAGGAACAAATGAAGACTCGGATGATGAGGAATGATCAAGTGAAGAAAGTGCTGATAAGTGAGCTGTTTGCTTCATTGCACTGATAGGTATCATCCTTCTAGCGATCAATTCCTCCGCGCTCAAAAACCAACGTAAACAAGGGAAGGCCTATTTTGGCTCAAAAACGCGTCTATCGTGTCCTTTTTGAGCATGCCTTGCTATATAGGGCACCAGACCTTCCATCAGAAGTTCTTTTTTCACTGATCAACCTTTGAAAGCACACTCTATCAGAGTACCGTCTTCGCCTATTCACCCCACATCCGATTTGGGGTTTTCACACGCTTGGATCGTGTGAAATATTGCGTCACCGTACAAGGTGCTCCATCGGTGGGATAGGATGGCTTGAACGAACTTTTTTTCTTGTTTCTGCATTTATCACGTAGCTGTTAGGCAGTTATGGACAGTGCCAGTATTTTAGCTTCCAAAACCCTCCCGTTCCAGAGAAACAGTTACTTGAAATACGGACGGGAGCGATTGAGCTCACTAATCTACAATGGCTACTCCAGGAACATTGTCTTGGAGTGGTCTTCGCGGCTGGAAAGGTTTGGTTCTGCTAAGGCCCCGTGAATTAGGATTTGCGAATTATGAGGAATTCGAAAACTCACGATTTACGAAATTACAAAATTCAGTTACGCGAAGCTGTGTGCGGCGCGGTACGATCGAAATTAGGAGTCGTTTACTTTTCAGCCGTCGAGCGGCGCGGCAAAGTGCATTTCTGTAATACTGATCATGCGGCGCGGCACGATCGATATTGTAGGATTGCATTTCGCCGCGCCGCTTGGCGGCGGAAGTATAAACGTCGCCTGAGGTCAATGGTATACATTGTCGCTGCCATGAGCGACAATTATGGCATTTAGCGCAATAGCACAAATGCGGGACCAGCATAGGAGCAATGGCATTGTTCTTCGTAGGAACAGTTGTCGCGGGTCCGTCACAGCGACGTGTCGTGAAGGGATGACATACTGCAAATGTGCCTATGCCTGTCGTTGCCACTGTCGCTTTGACGTTGCAGCGCACTGCGACAGCGACGGCTTTAAAGGGCGGAAGGCGGCAGAGCGACGCGACCTCGTGTCGCAAAACTATACCATTGGCTTGAAGCCCTTTTCATACCGTTGCTGCCGCGGCCATGATAAAACGCGGCAAACGCGGCGGTGGTGGAGAAAACATTCTCGATCGTTGTTACCGCTATAGCGACGTTTGCCGCGCTTCACTGTCTCGCTACCAGTTTCGATCGTGGATCGATTTCGCCAGCATCTCATGTGGAAAGAAGCTGGTTGCCAATTTTCGGATAATTCTCCAGTAATCCAAAACACTGGCTTCATTGTAGCTCAAAAGCGGCATTTCCCGCGGCGGCAAAAGGGCGTTACGGTTGCAAGCTTGAGTGTTCAGCCCTGTCCCCCACCTGAAGTCGTGCAAGCTAGGCGGCAGCAAATTTGCCTAGACCGCGCCTTGGCGTAGTAGTAGGTCTTAAGAGCGGCGCTAGGGTCTGCGCGCTTGGGTGCAATAAGGCGCTTTCTCGGAAAAGGATAGTGGTGTTCAAGTCTCGCTTGAAGCCAAGCGTCTCGTTTTGAACCCGCGTGACGCGCTCGCGGAGACTATGAGTACTCCAACGGCGACGCTATGGCGGAGCGGATTAAAATTGGTCCTAACTTTGCCGAGCAAGCAAAATCTGTACATGCGATCACTATCATAGTAGCAGAAGATAACACTAAAATTACCTTTTATTAAACAAAGTGAAATTGAAGACGGATTAATAATAAAAATAATGAAAAAATTGTTACGGCCGCCACCATGGAGGAGCGGCCGTAACAAAGCCACCGCCCGCACGTCACGCGCAAGCCGTATGAACAGCGCCTAACATTGCGGTAGGCCAATGAATATTTCTACAAAGTGATAGTCGCAGTAAATAACAGCTCAAAGCTAACTTTCAAAATCGGACTACCATTTGTGAATTCGAAAAAATGTATTCGAAAAATAGAAAAAAATTAGTCGAAATTTCGAAAAAATTATTCGAAAATTCGAAAATTTTGATTCTCGAATGTACTCGAAAGTTTGAAGGTCTAAAAATCAGTTTTTCGGATATATTCGAAAATTCGAAAATACCATTTTCGAGTTTATTCGGAAATTTGAAATTCGATGAATTTGATTCTCGAATATATATTCGAAAATTTGAAATTCGAAAAAAAATTATTTTCGAATATATTCGAAAATTCGAAAATTTTTACAGTTCTGCTCAAGTATACTGAATACGGCAAGGGGTCGTTTCTTTGAGAACTCGCCGTAAACGCTTACTGCTACCTTGCTTGATTTTGGGCGCACCATTTTATTCTCTTCTGATGGCTGGCAAGATGCCTTAGAAGGAGTAGCCTATAACGCTCTCTCAATCAGTGAGCGACGTTTGCTAAAACCCGCATATTCTTGAATGGATTGTGCAACTTGGCAAGTTCTACGAAATTTCTACGGATAAACGGATTGAAACCGCTATATTGACCTCGCTGTTGCTAAACCCATATATGTGTTCTTGCCATAATTGTAGAGAGAATTTCCGTGTTCGGCGACAGCCTGTGTTTGAAGAACAGCCTGAACCCGCGCTGGCTACGCCGAACCCAGGAAGGCCATTTGCTCATCGCTTGTCCAGTCATCTCACGGAGCGGTTACTCGGCACTCTGTGACTGGTCGTGGAGGGTGACCAGGAGCCACCCTCTATGCATCCTTTACCGAAGACTGGCGGATTCTAATGGTAGAGTGGACTGTCCTGAAGAGAATATTACAAGAACAACTTCGAAGCCTCAGTTGTGTCAGTGCTATAAGTCAGAGAAATAAGCATAGTGCAAGTGTCAACATCACCTAAATCTTATCATGCTATGCCTAGCAACTTTAAGCTTCTAAGCTTCTTATTTTGCAAATTATGGACTTTTCCCCCGAGGAAAGCACAAGACGTGTTTGATTTCCTGAGTGCTTACACGAGCTCGCCTTGTTCTTTCTGCAAAATGACATATTGCATCCGTGTTGCACCACTCCATCTTTTCCATCATTTCGAAAAGACGTTCTCTGTAGCCCCAGGAGATTCGTGTTCTCTGCTGATTCATTGGGACAAATGCCGTAGTGTCCTAGTGATTATAATGAGCAGCACTTCAATTTTTTTTGATTTCCAATCTCTTCCTTAATTTCATATCTATCTCGGAGTGAAATTTGTTTTCGTGTCATGCGTGCGGCTGCGCTCGTATGCTGCGCCTTTTTCTCCCCAGCACTTTCTCGCAGTGTTTCCCTTCGCTCCGCACAGGCGTTTGGAGGAACAGAGTAAAGTCGACTCCGAAGTAATGGATACTTGTATCACGAGTGGCCATTGGGATCCTTCAAATTGAGAATATTTAAAGTTGGATTTAATTGCTTTGCGAGCGTAGTTCTCCTTATGAAACGTGTATCATAAGGTTAGGTCTCCTATCTTTGTTCATGGTTACGAGCTACGCAGCAATTGTTAGCTTTTCCACTCACTTCCTCAGGTTCAGTTTATTGGAAAACCCCTACCCAATCAACTTCCCCAAAAGCAAACGCTCAGTTTTTCTCCACTCACGTCTCATGCGGAATAATCATAACGATGAGTACACGTTCGAAAGCATACAAAGAAACGGAACCATCAAAGCATCAGGGGTATGGTATACATCTGCGACACTCGGCCGCGTCGCTCTGCACAGCGACAGCGACCGCCTTTCGCGGAGCTCCCGCCCTTCAAATCTGTCGCCGTCGCAGTGCGCCGCACAGCGACAGCGACAACGACAGGCATCGGCATATTTGCAGTATGCCAGCCCTCCGCGACTCGTCGCTGCGACGGACACTCGACAACTGTCCTTACGACGGCCAATGTCATTGCTCCTGTGCTGGTCCCACCACGATTTGTGCTAAATGTTATGACTGTCGCTCATGACAGCGACAAACTATACCATCGGCCTCAAACGTGTCGCTGTCGTAGTGCGCAGCACAGCGACAGGCTTCGGCACATTTGCAGTATGTCAGCCCTCTGTCACACGTCACTGCGACGAACACGCGACAGCTGTTTCGACGACGGCCGATGCCGTTGCTCCGATGCGAGTCCCATCGCGATTCGTGCCAGATTGCACTGCTTTCGCTCATGACCGCGACGGAGTATACCATACCCCTAACTCATCCACTAATCAATAATCAATACTCTTATCATACATGAGCATGCCTCGTTTTTTTCGCTTTTTTCTCTCTCATAGGCAGAAAATGCTTAAGAGGTCGCTTATCTTAATGCTGGATTGTATAATCAGAGAATTGCTGGAAAGCTATGTTGATTTCACAATGATACCAGCATGCTTATACTTATGTAAGATTCCCAAATGGATTATTCTAGATAGAAAGGGTACAAAAAAGGTTTCTTCGCGGTTTTTTGCCCAGAGGGCAAAATCGGTACTGTTCAATATGGTCATTTCCCCTTGAAGAAGATCTAGATGCTATAGGACTTCCTCAGTGACGAGTGCAGATCTACATATGTTGCACGGTTGCACCCCATTATTTTGGGGTATGCCATCTTCAGATTTCCCAATGATTGTGTAGCACTCTAATATAGGTGGAGATACCGTGCGTCCAGATCTCCAACATTGAGACTGTATGGGGCTACAACAGACCAGTTTTTTTTTTGGTTTCTAGACATTAAAGGCACCGTACGCGCAGAAATCCTTTTTGAAGTTTTTCATCTTTTGGAGGCCTCGTCACTGTTATTTTCGGAGTTTTTCTGCATGTGGAGTTCGTGCCGTAACTATTTTCCATGTTGTCCTACGAACGCACCAACATTCTAGGAAAAAGTGCTAGATGACTGGTGAGAATTGGTGGCGGATCTTTATCTTAGACGCCTTCCAACCTCATTGCCCAACGTTTTTGACGCGCCAAAGTTTACCAGTGTGGTCTACCGGGCTCAATCATGAAATCGAGCCTGAAAAATGAAGTTGATTTCAAGCGCGAACAATGCCTTTAAGGATGCAATTGGCAAGCCAATTTACAGGTTATGCCAAAAATTTGATGACGCTTTTCATTGTGGGCACTGCCTCGTATTTTCTGGGCTACTTGCGATCTAGCTTACAAGAGAGCGCAATTTCACGCAGTACATCCATATGTACTTCTTCTTTACCTCCCATTTTTCCTTTCTGTATTGAACTTCACTACTATCATTTTTACAGCTGCAAAGTTGTTGGGTAAGCAAGTCCACGGAAAGTAGGGTGTCATACTCGCTCCGAAACCTTGCGATGCCTTCTCAGTCCACAAAAGACCGCTCTTATATAGCTTGCTCCTCAACACTTTTCGTGATTATTAATCACTTGTCTTGCCTGATTGATGTAAGCCAAGCAAATTCTGATTGCAGTGGTATGTAATGTGCGAAAATGAATTGTTCAAATATACTACATACCTCACGTCACTGCACTCTTACCATTTTCTTGCTCGCTGCAAGACCAGAAAGTCCATTGTGACATCTTCCAAGGTCTTTGCATTAAAGGCAGTGTTCACGATAATCTTCGATTTTGAGGTTAATTGCTAAATCGATTGTTTGGCCCCCGAGTAGAACTGAAACGACGAAGAAACCGAGAAAAACGCACCAGAAGGGCACGAAATCCTCAAGTATCAGCCCGCCTCTTAAGTATCAATGGAACTGTTCGTTGTGACAATGAAATCTTTTGTGGACCCGCCTTTTGCAATTCTCCATTCTGAGTTGCTCCGTTTTTTCCTCCGGGCCCTAACTAATACTGTTTTGCCCAAAATATTCTTCCATTTTCGATTAGTCCCATTTTTTACCGGTGACAACCACCGTGAACATGTTCATCCAACCAGACAACTAGTCCAGGCCATAGAATAATGTCACTGAAATAAGACGAATTAGTGCGTTTCTCGCCGTTTCTTCGTGATTTTGGTAACACTCGGTTGCCAACGCATTGTTTTGAGTGGAAAACTTGGAAACGCGAATCATCGTGAACACTGCCTTTAAGGCCTATTACATCTGATGGCTTTGCATTCTCTGAAAGAGCTCTTTGGTCCTCGCTTTTTCTCTAGTAATATCCTTCTTCGCAAGGCTGGGTCCGTTATTGTACAACACTGGTAGGAATTAGAATTCACCCCTCAGTTCATTTGCATTTCTCTAATTCTATACCCTCCTAGCTATTCAAACTTAAATATGTTTGTAAAAGCACCCATTGACGCATAATTCGAGAATTCGAGTTTCTCCGTCATGAGTGCAGAACGCTCTTTGGAAAAAGTGTTAGGGGTATAATAAACTTTGGCAGTCATGAGCGAGAGTAGTGCACTCTAGCACGAATCGCGGTGGGACCCGCATCTGAGCAACGGCATCTGTCGTCGTAGGAAAAACTGTCGCGCGTCCGTCACATCGACGTGTCGCGGAAGGCTGACACACTGCAATTGTGCGTGTGCAGAACTCAGAAACCTATAGTTTGCCAAACCTGCTGGCAATTAGATAATTATTAGCGATAGAGGTTTCCTAGTGATTTGTAGATTTGGCCATCACCAATGAGAAAGTAGTTGGGGTAGAGAAAATGTCCGAAATAAAGTTGAAGTGGGGTCATCTACGTATCTAAATTTAAGCATTTTGTACTATTGTATTTGACTATTGAATAATTTCGAATGAATGTCGGTTTGATACTATTAACGACCAGAATTAAGCTTTCTCATTGATTATGGAAGCACTCACAGTAGACTTTAGGTAGGAACTACAAGTACGGTTCGGATACATTTTGGCAGTGAAGCAAAAGGATAGTTATTCGATTATTTTGCTTTTGAATGGCACAACTAGAAGAATAGTGACCTTTGAAAGAAAGAGAAATGGAGATAGAGTTAGAAACAGGGACACGCCATAAGACGGTACGACCTGCTACACGGATGGCTCCAAATAGACGCGTTGAAGCAGTGTAGCATATCTCGACGAGCTAGAACGCGTTGTCTCTGCTAGGTATCTGAACAACCAATCACATACGAGCAGAGACAAGATCTGACCCGTCGTCGAGGGTAGAAAAAGCAAGGCCAGGATGGTTTTGCTTCCATGGCTAGTCTATGGGAACTATGCAAATATACCATGCAGTCGGGCTAGAAACACAAGATTCAAATTGGAAGCGCTGGCGTACTGTAGGAAAAGATTTGATCTTTTAATGATGTAAGATTTTGTATGGACGTAGTGGCTTACGTCTGAACACTTTTCTTCCCCAAAATGAGAGCATCTAACACCAGAGGTAGCAAATTCAAATTAGTCCGCAACGTGGCTAGGAAGAGTGTCAGGCACCATTTCTTTGTTAACAGAGCTGGTAGTGAATTGGGAAAATTACTTAAAAAAGACAATCTAACGACTGACCTGTGCTCCTTTAGAGGCAGCAGACCCGCTCGAAAAAGTTGTTGAGATAACTACGTTACTGGGCTCGTATGGCCCCTAGTAGAACGCTCAGGCCGATGGAAGCGTCAAAAAAGAGTGAAAACTACTAAATTTGAGTCTAAAATTTTCGACAGCCATGCCCATGATCTTTCAATCCGCCCCTCCACATACAAATACGGTCACTTCAGCTGATTTTTGAAGCGTCCAACGAGGTGAGCGTTCTAGTACAGGCTGTACGTCTCCTAAGTCAGTACAGTACTCTTAAGTCTATGGGCTTCGCTATCTCAACCGTTTTACATTAATACTAGCTGTTTCAACCGCTCGGGCAAAACTCGTCCAATTTTACCCCATAACAAAAACAGCCGTTTTTCCTGTATTTGCACGCAATTTTCGTCGTTTTTTTCGTTAGTTTCCCATACTACTGGCTTCGAACCTTCGATTTATTACAGAAAATCGATACCATTTTTGCGCGTGTCTGCTGCCTTTAAGCGTATAATGGAACAGTCCTTAATGGCGATGGATGATTGATCTTGTATTGGTATCATATTATTTGTCCGATCAGCATTCTGTACACCTACGTATTCTAGATCTTTTATATTGTCGTTACACTTTCGTCTACGTGTTTTTATCTTTCACGATTTCTACGCGTTTTTATTTTTATCGTTTACGATGAGTTACGCAAGTTCACCCTGCTATAAACAATTACAACAACAGCAACTTTTTCTGTTTGACCAGTAGGAACCCCCCCCTGTAACTAGGCCGCGCATGTCCTCGACAGAAAAAGGCGGAGGAAGGTGAGGCAGGGGCGCTTTCTAAGTCTTAGCTCGTACCCGTTTGTCGGAGCCAGAATATTGACAAACGGACTTCAGAACTGCGTGTAGCACACTAAGGAATCTCTCGACATAGAAGTTCCAAGCCAAATCTGAGTTTTCACCATGGAAAACCCGAAAAATTGTTGTGAATTCTTCATACAGTCGGCATGGATGTCAGTTATACTTTGCGCTCCCTACTTGTGTGTTCGCGCAAACTCGGTATCTGTACAGTCGAAGCGGAAGGCACAGACAATTTGCGTTCTCTATTGAAGGTTGGCGCAAAGTCGGTCCACGTATGTTATAACATACATATGGCTCCGAGTTTGCACCGATCTTCAGCAGGGAACACAGAGTATCAGTACGTTCCGTGCCGAATGTCGGTAATACCATAAGCGCATGGAGTTGGCGTCAAGGCACAATAAAAAAAAGCCAAGTATCAGTGCTGTCCGTGGCGACCGTACCTATCCTTGAGGCTCTGCGAAGGCCTATACTCTATTTAGAGCAAAAAAGCAATGAGGAGAACCAACATTATAAGGTCTGTCCGAGTGAAGCTATTCGCCTACGCGGTCGGCGTGTGTGTGGAGCGAAAGTCTCGTAGACACTTTTTCAAATGAGTATTTCCACGGCTGCAGACAGCTGACTAGGATATCGTGAACTATTCGCTTAATTTTCTTGCTGTTCCATTTACTAGTTTAAAAAATGCCTATGCGAGAGCCGTTGGACACACAAGAAGACTGCGTTGCCGGGTAGTCTACTTCAAAGAAAGTTTATGTGAGAGTTTGTGCTAGAAGCATATACTTCACTTGGAATGATCACTCTGTCCATGTGCACTTTCCTTTTAGGACTTATGTGCGCATAAATACTACCTTATTCGTTGTTGCTTCTGTACAATTTTTTTCGCGATTTCTCGTTTCTACTTTATCAATATTCAAGGCATAATCCAAGCTCGTGGGTAAAATTTGATATTATGATCCGGCCGTTGTTTGTAGCAAACACTGCCGAACGCGGATTCCCAGTTCTTGGAGATGATCGGGAAAACAGGACCCCATGCCCCCAGAATCGGTATCCATTCTCTCCGCCCTTGCTTAGAGTTGCGATCACAATAGGGACGAGAAGAGCGATGGATTTCAATCAAAATCTGTATTCTTTTATTTTTTATTGGCCTCTCGTTATAATGCAGTCTCCTACAGTGCGATGGTCCCCGATGACAAGAAAAAACAAGCCCGAAACAACTCGTCTACGACATTCTCGTTGTTCAAATTCGCAAACTTGCGGGGCCATAACTCCATTTGTAGTGGGTTCTGAGCAATTTTGGAGTCACCATTGTGATCAGCGCAAAATTCTCGCTAAAGAAAGCAATGAAACTCAAAACGTTTCTTATGTTGGACTGTGCGTTTAACCTTTTCTATCTGTCCTGAAAAAATTCCATGCTAAACCGCCAACATCAAAAATGAATATTATGATGACAGATGTAGTCATAAGAGAGTTTCAAAGCTCACAAGAACATCCCAAGGTTCTCCTACTTAGATGACACCTGTTACAGGCAGCAACTAGCTGAGCAGGAAAATCGGCCTAAGCAGGATCTTCACACAATTTACGAGCATCCAGTCAAAATTAAGGTAACGTCGAAATTGAACAATAAGCCAGCTTCTTAGTTTGCTTTTTCTTTGAGTTCTAATGGCAGCCTATTACGCTGATAATTGCAGTGAGGGGTTTTCCTTGCCATGGGGCCGGGGGCCAGTTGTACTGGATATTTGTGACAGCTTCCACAGAGGACTCTGCTTCACATGGTAGCGATTGGGCACGTGGTATCTACTCAATCACGAGGCAGTGGTGTGCAATGGTAGACCATCGTACAGGGCTGGCATCAGGGGTGGTAGTAAATGGTGTGTTAACCGCGAATAAACCGCCACCTCCAAGCCGCCAACATACCGCGAATTAAATGCAGTAGAGCCGCCAAATTAACACGTATTAACCGCCACCTCCTGGCCGGCTACGAACCGCGACATAGGTGCCACGGTTTGTTGCCGGTTTAACGAAAGCTGCCCTCTGCTTACAAATACATTATGCGTGGCCTTCGTCCGCATGAGTATTTTCTACACTTGGACACGAACGACGTTTACGGTGGAAAGACGAGGGATCGGAAAGATTATAGAAATGATGCTATTTATTTTATTCATTAGGAAGAGCTTTCAAAAGGAACTTCGTAATATTTTCCTTGTTCGAAACACGATCAAAATGCAATTTTTTAATATTTCCTTGTAAATCCTAATTCTCGTAATTTTTTGTGAGCTCCGTGAGTTTTCAGGACCACTCTCGAAAAGACATGTTAGATTAATCACTAGCCTTAATCAATCAATTGCGTGTGATCTGACAAAAGTTTGCATTTGTAGTAACTTTGTTAACTTTTTTTTGATATTTTCAAACAAAAGTTTTTTTGAAAAACAAAAAAATTATCGTAGTAAATTTCGAGTGAACGAAAATTTGAGAATTTCTGGCTGAATTATTTACAAGGTGTTCTTGAAAAGGTAACGCTAGGTGCGAAAAAGACATTCCGCAACTCGTCGAGTAATGCATAAATTCAAAGAATTTCCTGCATTCAACTGAAATGGATAGTTAAAAACCTATAAGAATGATGATAAACTAGATAGTCTACTTTCGTTCTTGAAAATAAATTCAAGTTTTTTTTTGGAAGCGTGCAACTGAAGTCTGGCGTCCGAGATTGGGGTAATGGTGTGGTTTCGGTCATTGATGCAATTGAATTTGTGAAGTGTTTGCCGTCTTCTCAAAATGAAACTAATCCACCGCCCGCAGTTAGTGCTAAAAATATATAGAAACACTGTTACACACTCATATGCGCATCGTTTAAGGAAAAGATTTTGTACACATATTTCAAGGTAAGAATTTGATACACTTCGAGTGGCTCTACCAATGCATCAAAGCAACTGCGTCGCGGACCCTCAAAAAAAAAAAGAGGCCACGATGGCACTGATCTGGCAATGAAAGAGGAGTATTAGAATCTTGCAGAAAAAGGAGAACAAATTTAGTTGGTTCAGAAACAAGTTCGCATTTCTTTCCCACAAAACTCGCCCGATACGCCCCGACTAACGCTGATTAATCATTACTAAAGCATCAAATCACTTGAAAATCAGTGGCTTGGAAAATTTTCACTTTTTTGCACCAAAAAAGTTGTGGAAACCCCTTCGAAACGCGAGCAAACAAATAATTTACTACATACTCCTCATAGCCTGTGCTATGCAATGAATTATGAAAATGAAACTAACCTGATAATAGCAAAGCGAATGAATTCCGGAAGAAAATAAACAAAAGCGGGAGAAGTGTCGGCGCTCGAAAAAAAATTAACAGCTTATTGGGAGGGATTGATTAGTGCCACCGAAGAAGACGGCCAACGTGTTTCAGCAATGATCCTTGCTTTGTTTTTGATCCCTCATCGCCCGTTTCCCTGGCGGAAGCCGTTAAAAGACTCTCCCTTTGAACACCTTTCAGTTTTAAAGATAGGGTGACGTCCTGGATCAAAATCGCTAACAGTGCTATCAAACTTCCTTAACCCTCTGCATTAATTAAACTCGTACTTGCCCTCAGTATAGATGGTCAAAACTGTTCCTACTGTATCTTGCTAACCGCATCCAAAAACTCCTCTGGAGGAGTTTTTCGTTAACCGCCAGTTCCTCTCGCATTTCAGCACTATTTCCGTGCTGTCTGCGAGAGTATGTTAAACGCGAACTTACCGCGAGGATGCCACATGGCGGAATTTTAGAGAAAAAACAGACCTGAAAACGTTTTGAAAAGACTATTTTTCGTAACAAAGGTTACAATTGTCGCTTTTTCGAGGCGTTTTCATTGGAAGTTTATAAGAGGCCTACCACTGGGGGATGTTAGAGTGAAACTAGAGCGAGTTCTCTCTTAACTATCAAGAGTTATCATTACAATCTGGTGTGGTTAAACTCGCGTTTAACGCGAATTTAACTCCTGTTAACTCGCGTTTAACACACCCAATTACTACCACCCCAGAGATAAGTGGAATGAATTCCGACCTACGATGACTTCTGAGCTTTCGGTTTCCGAAATGAAAAAAAAACCGGAAATAGGTGCAAGATTACAATTTTAGGAGGTTACACAATGTTACATGTTGAATCTTCACGAGGTTACTCCTAAAGATGAACCTGAATCCGAAGTCTTAAGATTAAAAGCAGTGTTCACGATAAAAAGCCGTATTTCAGTTTTCGGTGTTTTTGAGAAGACAATTGCACAAATTAGAGTATCACAGGAAAAAGTCTTCTTAAACGTCTCAAATATTGTAGAAAAAACTGTTTAAAAAAACTCTTGAATATTTATTTATGCCTTTTCGCGTGTATTGCTCACTGCGGACAAAACATCGAACCATATGTCTGAAAGTCTTTCGCGCTTTGAAATTCTTAGGTAAGTGACTTTATTTTCTGTTTTGTGTACCCTAAAAACTCTCCACAAATAAGAGGGTTCAATGCA
>JAPDOI010001995.1:0-32500 GCA_029168955.1 Aplectana chamaeleonis
ACCCCCTGCTCACCCCGTCACTGATCACCTCCTGTCACTGATCACCTCCTGTCACCCCCCTGTCACCCTTCCCTGTCACTGATCACCTCCTGTCACCCCGTCACCCTTCCCTGTCACTGATCACCTCCTGTCACCCCCCGTCACTGATCACCTCCTGTCACCCCCCTGTCACTGATCACCCTCCCCTGTCACTGATCACCTCCTGTCACCCCCCCTGTCACTGATCACCTCCTGTCACCCCCCCTGTCACTGATCACCTCCTGTCACCCCTCCTGTCACTGATCACCCCCTGTCACTGGTCACCTCCTGTCACTGATCACCCCCCCTGTCACCCTTCCCTGTCACTGATCACCTCCTGTCACCCCCCCTTGTCACTGATCACCCTCTGTTGTCACTGATCACACCCTGTCACTGATCACCCTCCCCTGTCACTGATCACCTCCTGTCACTGATCACCTCCTGTCACTGATCACCCCCTGTCACTGATCACCTCCTGTCACTGATCACCTCCTGTCACTGATCACCTCCTGTCACTGATCACCTCCTGTCACTGATCACCTCCTGTCACTGATCACCTCCTGTCACTGATCACCTCCTGTCACTGATCACCCTCCCCTGTCACTGATCACCCCCTGTCACCCTCCCCTGTCACTGATCACCTCCTGTCACCCCCCCTGTCACTGATCACCCCCTGTCACTGATCACCCCCTATAAGGCTCATTCAGATGTCCGTATGTGTTTTGCGGATCCGCAGATCTGCGGATTCACAAAACACGGACACCGGCAATGTGCTTTCTGCATTTTGCGGATCCGCACATTGCCAGAACTATATAGAAAATGCCTTTTCTTGTCCGCATTTGCGGACAAGAATAGGACATGTTCTATACTTTTGTGGATCCGAGTGGGACAAAGTCTGTCCCCATAGAATTGAATGTATCCACAATTCTGTTCCGCAAAATTTTGCGGAACAGAATTGCGGACGCGTGAATGAGGCCTAAGGGTCCCTTAGCGATCGCGGCTTTACAGCTTTCCCCTCTTTTTTTCACATTTTTTAGAGATTTTTTCATCCATATTGATCAATGTGAATGAAAAAATCTGCGCTTTTAATTTTTTCTTTCAGCCCAGCGGCCGAACGGAAAAAAAATTCTCATTACCCGTATGGTCAATATAAGGAGAATCGCAAAAACTCCTAATTCTGGCCATACGTGTAATGATTGCGGTGACCCTCAAACGCCAGGGGAGGAGAAACACCCCACAAGTGACCCCATTTTAGAAAGTAGACACCCCAAGGTATTCGCTGAGGGGCATAGTGAGTTCATGGAATTTTTTTAAAAAACATTTTTTTATACAAGTTAGAGGAAAATGAAATTTTTTGGGAAAAAAAATCCATTTCCACTAAGTTTTGACAAAAAATAGAACCATTCCATATACTCACTATGCCCTCAGTGAATACCTTAGGGTGTCTACTTTCCGAAATGGGGTCACTTATGGGGTGTTTCTACAGTCTGGGCATTGTAGTACGTCAGGAAACAGAACAGGTGCTCAGAAAGAAAGTGCTGGCCATACGTGTAATGGTTGCGGTGACCCTCAAATGCCAGGGCAGTGGAAAAACCTCACAAGTGACCCCATTTCGGAAAGAAGACACCCCAAGGTATTCGCTGAGGGGCATATTGAGTCCATGAAAGATTAAACTTTTTGTCACAAGTTAGCGGAAAGCGAGACTGTGAGAAAAAACAAAAAAAAACGAATTCTGCTAACTTGTGGCAAAAAAAAAAATCTTCTATGAACTCACCATGCCCCTCACAGAATACCTTGGGGTGTCTTCTTTCTAAAATGGGGTCACATATGGGGTATTTTTACTGCCCTGGCATTTTAGGGGCCCTGAAGCGTGAGAAGAAAAAGGCGTAAAAATGCCCTCCTGAAAGGTACTCATTGGATTTAGGGCCCCTTTGCGCATCTTGGCTGCAAAAAAGTGGCACACATGGGGTATCACCGTACTCAGGAGAAGTAGGGCTATGTATTTTGGGGTGTATTTTTACATATACCCATACTGGGTGAGAAAAATATCTCTGTAAATGGACAACTTTGAAAAAAAAATGGAAAAAGTTGTCATTTACAGAGATATTTTTCACACCCAGTATGGGTATATGTAAAAATACACCATCAAACACTTCTCCTGAGTACGGCGATACCCCATGTGTGCCACCTTTATGCAGCCAAAATGTGCAAAGGGGCCCCAAATCCAATGAGCACCTTTAGGATTTCACAGGACATTTTTACGCATTTGGATTCCAAACTGCTTCTCACGTTTAGGGACCCCTATAATGCCAGGGCAGTTAAAATACCACACAAGTGACCCCATTTTAGAAAGAAGACACCCTAAGGTATCCTGTGAGGGGTATGGTGAGTTCATGAAAAATGTAATTTTTTTCCACTAGTTAGTGGAATATGAGACTTTAAAAAAAAAAAAAAAAAAACATTTACGCTAACTTGTGCAAAAACATAAAAAATTCTATGAACTCACTATGCCCATCAGCGAATACCTTGGGGTGTCTACTTTCCGAAATGGGGTCACTTGTGTGGTATTTTTACTGCCCGGGCATTTTAGGGGCCCCTAAACATCAGAAGCAGTTTGGAATCCAAATGCGTAAAAATTTCCTGTGAAATTCTAAAGGTGCTCATTGGAATTAGGGCCCCTTTGCGCATCTTGGCTGCAAAAAAGTGGCACACATGGGGTATCGCCGTACTCAGGAGAAGTAGGGCTATGTATTTTGGGGTGTATTTTTACATATACCCATGCTGGGTGAGAAAAATATCTCTGTAAATGGACAACTTTGAAAAAAAAATGGAAAAAGTTGTCATTTACAGAGATATTTTTCACACCCAGTATGGGTATATGTAAAAATACACCCCAAAACACTTAGCCCTACTTCTCCTGAGTACGGCCAATGAGCACCTTTAGGATTTCACAGGACATTTTTACGCATTTGGATTCCAAACTGCTTCTCACGTTTAGGGGCCCCTAAAATGCCAGGGCAGTAAAAATACCACACAAGTGACCCCATTTTAGAAAGAAGACACCCTAAGGTATCCTGTGAGGGGTATGGTGAGTTCATGAAAAATGTAATTTTTTTGCCCAAGTTAGTGGAATATGAGACTTTGTAAAAAAAAAAAAAAAAAATTCCATTTATGTTAACTTGTGCCAAAAACCAAAACTTCCATGAACTCACTATGCCCCTCAGTGAATACCTTAGGGTGTCTACTTTCCGAAATGGGGTAATTTATGGGGTGTTTCTACTGTCTGGGCATTGTAGTACGTCAGGAAACAGGACAGGTGCTCAGAAATTTAAAGTGCGGAAATTCACTTTTTTGCACCATAGTTTGTAAATGCTATAACTTTTACCCAAACCAATAAATATACACTTATTGCATTTTTTTTTATCAAAGACATGTAGAACAATACATTTAGAGAAAAATTTAAATTGAAATATAGTGTTAGATGAAAAATTTTACAACAGAAAGTGAAAAATGTTGTTTTTTTGCAAAAATTTCATCAAAAAAAGTAAAATATCAAAAAAAGTAAAAATGTCAGGAAGAATGAAATAGCACCAAATGAAAGCTGTATTAGTGAGAAGAAAAGGAGGTAAAATTCATTTGGGTGGTAATTTGTATGACGGAGCAATAAACGGTGAAAGTCGCGTAGTGCGGAATTGTAAAAAGTGGTCTGGTCTTTCAGGGTGTTTAAGCTAGGGGGGCTGAAGTGGTTAAACAGTTCACTGTAAGATAGCAGCACTGTTCTGTCTGAATGTGAGCTGCAGGGAGAAAATCACTGTCCCACATCTGGAGGGGGTGTGGCCTAACCAAATCAGAGGTGTGGCTTAGCTGGACTTGGTGGCAGGGTTTTAAGGGTGACTTGAATGGCCACCCTACTTGCCCCCTGAACTTTGACCTCCACAGCACTCCACTCCCTGTGTATATACTGTGTGTGTGTGTTGTATATATACTGTGTGTATATATAGTGTGTGTATATACTGTGTGTATGTATATACTGTGTGTGTGTGTATATATATGTATAAACTGTGTGTGTGTATATAATGTGCATGTGTATATACTGTGTGTATATATATTGTGTGTGTATATATACTGTGTGTATATTCTGTGTGTGTATATATACACTGTGTATATTCTGTGTGTGTGTGTACTTTGTGTGTATATACTGTGTGTATATATATATATATATATATATATATAGTGTGTCTATATTTTGTGTTTTTATATATATTGTGTGTGTATATAAACTGTGTGTATATATACTGTGTGTGTGTGTGTGTGTATATATATACTGTGTAAGTATATATTGTGTGTGTGTGTATATAGAGCAGTGAACATGGCTGGTAGTTGTCATGATTACCTGTGGAGCTAGGAAGCAGTAAATGACAGTTTGGATTTGAATTGAAAGCCGGCTGCCTTGTACTGGTTATGATGCATGTTGTTTTTTGGGAATATCTCAGGAACGGTAAGTCCTAGAGAGCTGAGACCTGGTCTAAAACCTTTCCGGACACCTGATGTACCCGTGTGCCAAATTTGGTGAAGATCGGTCCAGTCGTTTGGTCCTGCATAAAGAACGTCTAGATAGACAGACAGACAGAAATTCATTTTTATATATATAAGATATATATACACACACACAGTATATACACACAAAGTACACACATACAGAATATACACACAGTATATATATATATATATATATATATATATATATATATATATATATATATATATATAGAGATGAGCGAACACCTTGAAGTTCGGGTTCGAGATGTTCGGCCGAACATCCGGAAAATGTCCGGGTTCTGGATCCGAACTCATCCCGAACTTTTTTCCGAACCCGAACCCCATAGAAGTCAATGGGGACCCGAACTTTTGGGCACTAAAAAGGCTGTAAAAGACACCCGGAAAGGGCTAGAGGGCTGCAAAAGGCAGCAAAATGTAGGTAAATCCCCTGCAAACAAATGTAGATAGGGAAATAATGAGTTAACATAAAATAAATAAAAATTAACCAATATTGATTGGAGTGAGGTCCCATAGCAGAGAATCAGGCTTCAAGTCACCCACCACAGGAGAAAGCCCCATTTGGTTACTTTGACCCCTGCACCCAGACAAAGGAGAGTGGTCCCACAGCAGAGAATCAAGCATCATATCACCCACCACAGGAGAAGAAAACTTTGTCTGGGTGCTGGGACCTGAATTACTCAAAGTTTTCTTCTCCTGTGGTGGCTGATATAATGCCCGATTCTCTGCTGTGGGACCTCTCTCCTCTGTCTGGGTGCTGGGGCCTAAATCACTAAAAGTGGCCTTCTCCTGTGGTGGCTGATATGATGCCTGATTCTCTGCTGTTGGACCTCTCTCCTCTGTCTGGGTGCAGGGGTCAAAGTAACCAAAAGTGTCCTTCTCCTGTGGCGGGTGATATAAATTTAATGCTTGTGCTCTCTGACATGTCTCCTCTGTCTGGGTGCTGGGACCTGAATTACTCAGAGGAGACATGTCAGAGAGCACAAGCATTAAATTTATATCACCCGCCACAGGAGAAGGATACTTTTGGTTACTTTGACCCCTGCACCCAGACAGAGGAGAGAGGTCCCACAGCAGAGAATCAGGCATCATATCACCCACCACAGGAGAAGGCCACTTTCATTGACTTAGGCCCCAGCACCCAGACAGAGGAGAGAGGTCCCACAGCAGAGAATCAGGCATCATATCAACCACCACAGGAGAAGGCCACTTTCATTGACTTAGGCCCCAGCACCCAGACAGAGGAGAGAGGTCCCACAGCAGAGAATCAGGCATCATATCAACCACCACAGAAGAAAGCCCCATATAGTTACTTTGACCCCTGCACCCAGACGGAGGAGAGAGGTACCACACCGGAGAATCATTGCATCCTATCACCCACCACAGGAGAAGGACACATATAGTTACTTTGACCCCTGCACCCAGACGGAGGAGAGAGGTCCCACAGCAGAGAATCAGGCATCATATCAACCACCACAGAAGAAGGACACGTTCATTGACTTAGGCCCCAGCACCCAGACAGACAGAGGAGACAGATCACCAGCTTCTGGGTGAACAGCGTTTAACAGATGAGCATGGGCACTCAAAAGAAATTTATTCTGTTATGGAAGATTCTCAACCACATAAAGACTTCATCAGTTCAGAACAAGTACAAGAAAAAACATGTATACCAGTTCACCCACCACAAGAGAAGGCCCCATTTGGTTACTTTGACCCCTGCACCCAGACGGAGGAGAGAGGTACCACACCGGAGAATCATTGCAGCATTTCACCCACCACAGGAGAAAGCCCCATATAGTTACTTTGACCCCTGCACCCAGACGGAGGAGAGAGGTACCACACCGGAGAATCATTGCAGCATTTCACCCACCACAGGAGAAGGCCACTTGCCTTGACTTCGGCCTTAGCACCCAGACAAGTCACACATGTCAGATGGCACAAGCATTAGCTTTGTATCACCCAGCACAGGAGAAGGCCACATATAGTTACTTTGACCCCTGCACCCAGACGGAGGAGAGAGGTACCACACCGGAGAATCATTGCATCATATCACCCACCAAGGAGAAGGCCACATTCCTTGACTTCGGCCTTAGCACCCAGACAAGTCACACATGTCAGATGGCTCAAGCATTAGCTTTCTATCACCCAGCACAGGAGAAGGCCACATATAGTTACTTTGACCCCTGCACCCAGACGGAGGAGAGAGGTCCAACAGCAGAGAATCAGGCATCATATCAACCACCACAGAAGAAGGCCACATATAGTTACTTTGACCCCTGCACCCAGACAGAGGAGAGAGGTCATACAGGAGAGAATCAGGCATCATAACACCCACCACAGGAGAAGGCCACAAATGGTTACTTTGACCCCTGCACCCAGACGGAGGAGAGAGGTACCACACCGGAGAATCATTGCATCATTTCACCCACCACAGGAGAAGGCCACATATAGTTACTTTGACCCCTGCACCCAGACGGAGGAGAGAGGTACCACACCGGAGAATCATTGCATCATATCACCCACCACAGGAGAAGGCCACATATAGTTACTTTGACCCCTGCACCCAGACGGAGGAGAGAGGTCCAACAGCAGAGAATCATTGCATCATATCAGCCAGCACAGGAGAAGGCCACATTCCTTGACTTCGGCCTTAGCACCCAGACAGATCACACATGTCAGATGGCACAAGCGTTACTTTCAAATCACCCACCACAGGAGAAGGCCACATATAGTTACTTTGACCCCTGCACCCAGACGGAGGAGAGAGGTCCCACAGCAGAAAATCATTGCATCATATCACCCACCACAAGAGAAGGCCACATTCCTTGACTTCGGCCTTAGCACCCAGACAATTCACACATGTCAGATGGCACAAGCATTAGCTTTCTATCAACCACCACAGAAGTAGGCCACATTTGGTTACTTTGACCCCTGCACCCAGACGGAGGAGAGAGGTCCCACAGCAGAAAATCATTGCATCATATCACCCACCACAGGAGAAGGCCACTTTTAGTTACTTTGACCCCTGCACCCAGACAGAGGAGAGAGGTCGCATGGCAGAGGTTACGGCTTCATGTCACCCACCAGTTTAACAGGCCACTTTCATGTATTTAGGCCCCGGCGCCCAGACAGAGGAGAGGTTCATTCAACTCTGGGTTGCACCCCAAGATCCTAGTTAATTTAAAAAAATGAGTATTCAATAAAGAAGTGGCCCGGAGTACAAGACGACATGGTTTAGGGTAAGGCAGTTATTAAGGACTACTCTGCACAAGGGAGGGACAGGTCCTGTGGGATCCATGCCTGGTTCATTTTTATGAACGTCAGCTTGTCCACGTTGGCTGTGGACAGGCGGCTGCGTTTGTCAGTAATGACGCCCCCTGCCGTGCTGAATACACGTTCAGATAAAACGCTGGCCGCCGGGCAGGACAGCACCTCAAGGCATAACGATGCTAACTCTGTGCCACGTGGGACAATTTTGAAACCCAGAAGTTGAGATGGGGCCGAATCATCCGTCAGTCACGTGGAGGGATGTGCAGGGGACGCACTGTTCAACCATGTTAGTGAACATGTTGCCTCCTGCTAACCACGTTCGGCAGCATCAGGTGGTGCATTTATCTGTGGTGTCTGGAGACAAAAACTCTTAAGCCACATTTTTCTGCCATGCTAACCCTGCCCTCAGAGGAGCTGGCCGTGACACAGCTGCGTTGGCGACCTCTTGCTCCTCCTCTGCCTTCGCCTTCCACCTGTTCCCCTGTGACATTTGGGAATGCTCTCAGGAGCGCGTCTACCAGCGTGCGCTTGTACTCGCGCATCTTCCTATCACGCTCCAGTGCAGGAAGTAAGGTGGGCACATTGTCTTTGTACCGGGGATCCAGCAGGGTGGCAACCCAGTAGTCCGCACACGTTAAAATGTGGGCAACTCTGCTGTCGTTGCGCAGGCACTGCAGCATGTAGTCGCTCATGTGTGCCAGGCTGCCCAGAGGTAAGGACAAGCTGTCCTCTGTGGGAGGCGTATCGTCATCGTCCTCTATATCCCCCCAGCCACGCACCAGTGAGGTGCCTGAGCTGTGTTGGGTGACACCCCGCTGTGAACCTGCTTCCTCCTCATCCTCCTCCACCTCCTCCTCATCCTCCGGTAGTGGGCCCTGGCTGGCCGCATTTGTACCTGCTCTCTGCTGTTGGAAAAGACCTCCCTCTGAGCCACTTCTAACAGACTGGCCTGACAGTGCTAAAAACGAACCCTCCTCCCCCTCCTCCTCCTCTTCCCGGGCCACCTCCTCTTCCATCATAGCCCTAAGCGTTTTCTCAAGGAGACATAAAAGTGGTATTGTAAGACTGATAACGCTGTCATCGCCACTGGCCATGTTGGTGGAGTACTCGAAACAGCGCAAAAGGGCACACAGGTCTCGCATGGAGGCCCAATCACTGGTGGTAAAGTCACAGGGGAACAGGTGGAAGGCCAAGGCAGAGGAGGCGCTAGGGGTCGCCAACGCAGCTTTGTCACGGCCAGCTCCTCTGAGGGCAGGGTTAGCATGGCAGAAATGTGGCAAAGTTTTGTCTCCACACCACAGATAAATGCACCACCTGATGCGGAACGTGTTAGCAGGAGGCAACATTTCACTAACATGGTTGAACAGTACGTCTGCACATCCCTCCACGTACTGACGGATGATTCGGCCCCATTCAACTTCTGGGTTTCAAAATTGTCCACGTGGCCAGAGTTAGCATGTTATGCCTTGGAGGTGCTGTCCTGCCCGGCGGCCAGCGTTTTATCTGAACGTGTATTCAGCACGGCAGGGGGCGTCATTACTGACAAACGCAGTCGCCTGTCAACAGCCGTGGACAAGCTGACGTTCATAAAAATGAACCAGGCATGGATCCCACAGGACCTGGCCCTCCCTTCTGCAGAGTAGTCCTTAATAATTGCCTTCCCCTAAACCATGTTGTCTCGTACTCCGTGCCACTTCTTTATTGAATAATTATTTTTTTTAAATTAACCAGGATCTTGGGGTGCAACCCAAAGTTGAATGAACCTCTCCTCTGTCTGCTGGCCAGGGCCTAAATAGATGAAAGTGGCCGGTTAAACTGGTGGGTGAAATGAAGCCGTAACCTCTGCCATGCAACCTCTCTCCTCTGTCTGGGTGCAGGGGTCAAAGTAACTAAATGTGGCCTTCTCCTGTGGTGGGTGATATGATGCAATGATTTTCTGCTGTGGGACCTCTCTCCTCCGTCTGGGTGCAGGGGTCAAAGTAACTATATGTGGCATTCTCCTGTGCTGGGTGATAGAAAGCTAATGCTTGTGCCATCTGACATGTGTGACTTGTCTGGGTGCTAAGGCCGAAGTCAAGGAATGTGGCCTTCTCCTGTGGTGGGTGATATGATGCAATGATTTTCTGCTGTTGGACCTCTCTCCTCCGTCTGGGTGCAGGGGTCAAAGTAACTATATGTGGCCTTCTCCTGTGCTGGGTGATAGAAAGCTAATGCTTGTGCCATCTGACATGTGTGAATTGTCTGGGTGCTAAGGCTGAAGTCAAGGAATGTGGCCTTCTCCTGTGGTGGGTGATATGATGCAATGATTCTCCGGTGTGGTACCTCTCTCCTCCGTCTGGGTGCAGGGGTCAAAGTAACTATATGCGGCCTTCTCCTGTGGTGGGTGAAATGATGCAATGATTCTCCGGTGTGGTACCTCTCTCCTTCGTCTGGGTGCAGGGGTCAAAGTAACCATTTGTGGCCTTCTCCTGTGGTGGGTGTTATGATGCCTGATTCTCTCCTGTAGGACCTCTCTCCTCTGTCTGGGTGCAGGGGTCAAAGTAACTATATGTGGCCTTCTTCTGTGGTGGTTGATATGATGCCTGATTTTCTGCTGTGGGACCTCTCTCCTCCGTCTGGGTGCAGGGGTCAAAGTAACTATATGTGTCCTTCTCCTGTGGTGGGTGAAATAATGCCCGATTCTCTGCTGTGGGACCTCTCTCCTCCGTCTGGGTGCAGGGGTCAAAGTAACCAAATGTGGCCTTCTCCTGTGCTGGGTGATAGAAAGCTTATGCTTGAGCCATCTGACATGTGTGACTTGTCTGGGTGCTAAGGCCGAAGTCAAGGAATGTGGCCTTCTCCTTGGTGGGTGAAATGATGCAATGATTCTCCGGTGTGGTACCTCTCTCCTCCGTCTGGGTGCAGGGGTCAAAGTAACTATATGTGGCCTTCTTCTGTGGTGGGTGATACAAAGCTAATGCTTGTGCCATCTGACATGTGTGAATTGTCTGGGTGCTAAGGCCGAAGTCAAGGAATGTGGCCTTCTCCTGTGGTGGGTGATATGATGCAATGATTCTCCGGTGTGGTACCTCTCTCCTCCGTCTGGGTGCAGGGGTCAAAGTAACTATATGCGGCCTTCTCCTGTGGTGGGTGAAATGATGCAATGATTCTCCGGTGTGGGACCTCTCTCCTCCGTCTGGGTGCAGGGGTCAAAGTAACTAAATGTGGCCTTCTCTTGTGGTGGGTGAACTGGTATACATGTTTTTTCTTGTACTTGTTCTGAACTGATGAAGTCTTTATGTGGTTGGGAATCTTCCATAACAGAATAAATTTCTTTTGAGTGGCCATGCTCATCTGTTAAACGCTGTTCACCCAGAAGCTGGTGATCTGTCTCCTCTGTCTGGGTGCTGGGGCCTAAGTCAATGAACGTGTCCTTCTCCTGTGGTGGGTGATATGATGCAATGATTCTCTGCTGTGGGACCTCTCTCCTCCGTCTGGGTGCAGGGGTCAAAGTAACAAAATGCGGCCTTCTCCTGTGGTGGGTGAAATGATGCAATGATTCTCCGGTGTGGTACCTCTCTCCTCCGTCTGGGTGCAGGGGTCAAAGTAACTATATGGGGCTTTCTTCTGTGGTGGGTGATATGATGCCTGATTCTCTGCTGTGGGACCTCTCTCCTCTGTCTGGGTGCTGGGGCCTAAATCACTAAAAGTGGCCTTCTCCTGTGGTGGCTGATATAATGCCTGATTCTCTGCTGTGGGACCTCTCTCCTCTGTCTGGGTGCTGGGGCCTAAATCACTAAAAGTGGCCTTCTCCTGTGGTGGCTGATATGATGCCTGATTCTCTGCTGTTGGACCTCTCTCCTCTGCCTGGGTGCAGGGGTCAAAGTAACCAAAAGTATCCTTCTCCTGTGGCGGGTGATATAAATTTAATGCTTGTGCTCTCTGACATGTCTCCTCTGAGTAATTCAGGTCCCAGCACCCAGACAGAGGAGACATGTCAGAGAGCACAAGCATTAAATTTATATCACCCGCCACAGGAGAAGGATACTTTTACTGACTTTGCCAGCACCCAGACAGAGGTCCCACAGCAGAGAATCAGGCATCATATCACCCACCACAGGAGAAGGCCACTTTTAGTGATTTAGGCCCCAGCACCCAGACAGAGTAGAAAGGTCCCACAGCAGAGAATCAGGCATCATATCACCCACCACAGGAGAAGGCCACTTTGAGTAATTCAGGTCCCAGCACCCAGACAAAGTGGCCTTCTCCTGTGGTGGGTGATATGATGCCTGATTCTCTGCTGTGGGACCTCTCTCCTCCGTCTGGGTGCAGGGGTCAAAGTAACCAAATGGGGCTTTCTCCTGTGGTGGGTGACTTGAAGCCTGATTCTCTGCTATGGGACCTCACTCCAATCAATATTGGTTAATTTTTATTTATTTTATGTTAACTCATTATTTCCCTATCTACATTTGTTTGCAGGGGATTTACCTACATTTTGCTGCCTTTTGCAGCCCTCTAGCCCTTTCCGGGTGTCTTTTACAGCCTTTTTAGTGCCCAAAAGTTCGGGTCCCCATTGACTTCTATGGGGTTCGGGTTCGGGTTCGGAAAAAAGTTCGGGATGAGTTCGGATCCAGAACCCGGACATTTTCCGGATGTTCGGCCGAACATCTCGAACCCGAACTTCAAGGTGTTCGCTCATCTCTATATATATATATATATATACTGTGTGTATATTCTGTATGTGTGTACTTTGTGTGTATATACTGTGTGTGTGTATATATATCTTATATATATAAAAATGAATTTCTGTCTGTCTGTCTATCTAGACGTTCTTTATGCAGGACCAAACGACTGGACCGATCTTCACCAAATTTGGCACACGGGTACATCAGGTGTCCGGAAAGGTTTTAGACCAGGTCTCAGCTCTCTAGGACTTACCGTTCCTGAGATATTCCCAAAAAACAACATGCATCATAACCAGTACAAGGCAGCCGGCTTTCAATTCAAATCCAAACTGTCATTTACTGCTTCCTAGCTCCACAGGTAATCATGACAACTACCAGCCATGTTCACTGCTCTATATACACACACACACAATATATACTTACACAGTATATATACACACACACACACACACACACACACACACAGTATATATACACACAGTTTATATACACACACAATATATATAAAAACACAAAATATAGACACAATATATATATATACACACAGTATATACACACAAAGTACACACACACACAGAATATACACAGTGTATATATACACACACAGAATATACACACAGTATATATACACACAGTATATACACATGCACATTATATACACACACACAGTTTATACATATATATATACACACACACACAGTATATACATACACACAGTATATACACACACTATATATACACACAGTATATATACAACACACACACACAGTATATACACAGGGAGCGGAGTGCTGTGGAGGTCACAGTTCAGGGGGCAAGTAGGGTGGCCATTCAAGTCACCCTTAAAACCCCGCCCCCAGGTCCAGCTAAGCCACACCTCCAATTTGGTTGGGCCACGCCCCCTCCCCTCCAGAGGTGAAAGGGATGGTTACTTTCTCCCTGCAGCTCACATTCAGACAGAACAGTGCTGCTATCTTAGAGTGAGATGTTTAACCACTTCAGCCCCCTAGCTTAAACACCCTGAAAGACCAGACCACTTTTTACAATTCCGCACTACGCGACTTTCACCGTTTATTGCTCCGTCATACAAATTACCACCCAAATGAATTTTACCTCCTTTTCTTCTCACTAATACAGCTTTCATTTGGTGGTATTTCATTCTTCCTGACATTTTTACTTTTTTTGATATTTTACTTTTTTTGATGAAATTTTTGCAAAAAAACAACATTTTTCACTTTCTGTTGTAAAATTTTTCATCTAACACTATATTTCAATTTAAATTTTTCTCTAAATGTATTGTTCTACATGTCTTTGATAAAAAAAAATGCAATAAGTGTATATTTATTGGTTTGGGTAAAAGTTATAGCATTTACAAACTATGGTGCAAAAAAGTGAATTTCCGCACTTTAAATTTCTGAGCACCTGTCCTGTTTCCTGACGTACTACAATGCCCAGACAGTAGAAACACCCCATAAATGACCCCATTTCGGAAAGTAGACACCCTAAGGTATTCACTGAGGGGCATAGTGAGTTCATGGAAGTTTTGGTTTAGTTAACATAAATGGAATTTTTTTTTTTTTTTTTTTACAAAGTCTCATATTCCACTAACTTGGGCAAAAAAATTAAATTTTTCATGAACTCACCATATCCCTCAAAGGATACCTAGCATTTTTTTTTCAAAGTTGTCCATTTACAGAGATATTTTTCTCACCCAGCATGGGTATATGTAAAAATACACCCCAAAATACATAGCCCTACTTGTCCTGAGTACGGTGATACCCCATGTGTGCCACTTTTTTGCAGCCAAGATGCGCAAAGGGGCCCTAATTCCAATGAGCACCTTTAGAATTTCACAGGAAATTTTTACGCATTTGGATTCCAAACTACTTCTCTCGCTTTAGGGACCCCTATAATGCCAGGACAGTAAAAATACCACACAAGTGACCCCATTTCGGAAAGTAGACACCCCAAGGTATTCGCTGATGGGCATAGTGAGTTCATAGAATTTTTTATGTTTTTGCACAAGTTAGCGTAAATGTTTGTTTTTTTTGTTTTTTTACAAAGTCTCATATTCCACTAACTAGTGGAAAAAAATTACATTTTTCATGAACTCACCATACCCCTCACAGGATACCTTAGGGTGTCTTCTTTCTAAAATGGGGTCACTTGTGTGGTATTTTAACTGCCCTGGCATTATAGGGGTCCCTAAACGTGAGAAGCAGTTTGGAATCCAAATGCGTAAAAATGTCCTGTGAAATCCTAAAGGTGCTCATTGGATTTGGGGCCCCTTTGCACATTTTGGCTGCATAAAGGTGGCACACATGGGGTATCGCCGTACTCAGGAGAAGTGTTTGATGGTGTATTTTTACATATACCCATACTGGGTGTGAAAAATATCTCTGTAAATGACAACTTTTTCCATTTTTTTTTTAAAGTTGTCCATTTACAGAGATATTTCTCTCACCCAGTATGGGTATATGTAAAAATACACCCCAAAATACATAGCCCTACTTCTCCTGAGTACGGTGATACCCCATGTGTGCCACTTTTTTGCAGCCAAGATGCGCAAAGGGGCCCTAAATCCAATGAGTACCTTTCAGGAGGGCATTTTTACGCCTTTTTCTTCTCACGCTTCAGGGCCCCTAAAATGCCAGGGCAGTAAAAATACCCCATATGTGACCCCATTTTAGAAAGAAGACACCCCAAGGTATTCTGTGAGGGGCATGGTGAGTTCATAGAAGATTTTTTTTTTTTGCCACAAGTTAGCGGAATTCGTTTTTTCTCACAGTCTCCCTTTCCGCTAACTTGTGACAAAAAGTTTAATCTTTCATGGACTCAATATGCCCCTCAGCGAATACCTTGGGGTGTCTTCTTTCCGAAATGGGGTCACTTGTGAGGTTTTTCCACTGCCCTGGCATTTGAGGGTCACCGCAACCATTACACGTATGGCCAGCACTTTCTTTCTGAGCACCTGTTCTGTTTCCTGACGTACTACAATGCCCAGACAGTAGAAACACCCCATAAGTGACCCCATTTCGGAAAGTAGACACCCTAAGGTATTCACTGAGGGCATAGTGAGTATATGGAATGGTTCTATTTTTTGTCAAAACTTAGTGGAAATGGAATTTTTTTCCAAAAAATTTCATTTTCCTCTAACTTGTATAAAAAAAAATAAAAAAAAAATTCCATGAACTCACTATGCCCCTCAGCGAATACCTTGGGGTGTCTACTTTCCGAAATGGGGTCACTTGTGGGGTGTTTCTCCTCCCCTGGCGTTTGAGGGTCACTGCAATCATTACACGTATGGCCAGAATTAGGAGTTTTTGCGATTCTCCTTATATTGACCATACGGGTAATGAGAATTTTTTTTCCGTTCGGCCGCTGGGCTGAAAGAAAAAAATTAAAAGCGCAGATTTTTTCATTCACATTGATCAATATGGATGAAAAAATCTCTAAAAAATGTGAAAAAAAAAGAGGGGAAAGCTGTAAAGCCGCGATCGCTAGGGGACCCTTAGGCCTCATTCACGCGTCCGCAATCCTGTTCCGCAAAATTTTGCGGAACAGAATTGTGGATACATTCAATTCTATGGGGACAGACTTTGTCCCACTCGGATCCACAAAAGTATAGAACATGTCCTATTCTTGTCTGCAATTGCGGACAAGAAAAGGCATTTTCTATATAGTTCTGGCAATGTGCGGATCCGCAAAATGCAGAAAGCACATTGCCGGTGTCCGTGTTTTGTGAATCCGCAGATCTGCGGATCCGCAAAACACATACGGACATCTGAATTAGCCTTATAGGGGGTGATCAGTGACAGGGGAGGGTGATCAGTGACAGGGGAGGGTGACAGGGGGTGATCAGTGACAGGGGAGGGTGACAGGGGGTGATCAGTGACAGGGGAGGGTGATCAGTGACAGGGGAGGGTGACAGGGGGTGATCAGTGACAGGGGAGGGTGACAGGGGGTGATCAGTGACAGGGGAGGGTGACAGGGGGTGATCAGTGACAGGGGAGGGTGATCAGTGACAGGGGGGGTGACAGGAGGTGATCAGTGACAGGGGAGGGTGATCAGTGACAGGAGGTGATCAGTGACAGGGGGGTGATCAGTGACAGGAGGGTGATCAGTGACAGGGGGTGATCAGTGACAGGGGGTGATCAGTGACAGGGGGTGACTGATCAGTGACAGGGGAGGGTGACAGGGGTGATCAGTGACAGGGGGTGATCAGTGACAGGGGGTGATCAGTGACAGGGGAGGGTGACAGGAGGTGATCAGTGACAGGGGGGGTGATCAGTGACAGGGGAGGGTGACAGGGGGTGATCAGTGACCGGGGGTGATCAGTGACAGGGGGGGTGACAGGAGGTGATCAGTGACAGGGGGTGACAGGAGGTGATTAGTGACAGGGGACGGTGACAGGGGGTGATCAGTGACGGGGGGTGACAGGAGGTGATCAGTGACGGGAAGGGTGACAGGGGGGGTGATCAGTGACGGGAAGGGTGACAGGGGGGGTGATCAGTGACAGGGGGTGATCAGTGACAGGGGGGGTGACAGGGGGTGATCAGTGACAGGGGAGGGTGACAGGAGGTGATCAGGGGGGTGACATGGGAGATTAGGGGTTAATCAGTGACAGGGGGGGTGGGGGGCGGTGGGGGGGGCTTGTGTGGTGATCGGTGCGCACTTATACATTTTTCCTCTGGTGGTCCCAAGTAAAGGACATCAGAGTAAAAGGACAGACGTTTTGACGCCATCTGGCGTTAGGTGGTCCGGAGGTGGTTAAAAGGACACGCCCCCAATCCTGTTAGGCCACCCCCTCTCCCACTAAGCAATCAGTGAAAAATGAAGTTAAAAATCAACTTCTGTCAGCTGCAGAGATGGGAGGGACGGTGACTTTATCTCTACAGCTCACACTCAGAGAAGATAGTGCTGCTGTCTTAGGGTGAGCTGTTAAAAAGGACACGCCCCTCCAGTTAGGCCACGCCCCCTCCCCTCCTGAGGTGGGAATGATAGTGACATTCTCCCTGCAGCTCACATTCAGATAGAACAGTGCTGCTTTCTTAGAGTGAGCTATTCAAAAAGACACGCCCCTCCAGTTAGGACACGCCCCCTCCTCTCCAGAGGTGAATGGGATGGTGATTTTTATGGGGACAATACACAACAAAAAATGAAATATACCCGTGCGAAGCCGGGTCCTTCTGCTAGTCTCTTATATATATAAAAATGAATGTCTGTCTGTCTGTCTGTCTAGACGTTCTCTATGCACGACCAAACAACTGGACCGATCTTCACCAAATTTGGCACATGGGTACATCAGGTGTTCGGGAAGGTTTTAGACCAGGTCTCAGCTCTCTAGGACTTACCATTTCCGAGATATTCCCAAAAAACAACATGCATCATAACCAGTACAAGGCAGACGGCTTTCAATTCAAATCCAAACTGTCATTTACTGCTTCCTAGCTCCACAGGTAATCATGACCACTACCAGCCATGTTCACTGCTCTATATATACACACACACACACACACACACACACAATATATACACACACAGTATATATACACACACAGTATATATACACACACACAGTATTATATACAATAATACACATATATATATATATATATATATATATATATGTATATATACACACACAGTATATACACACACTATATATATATATATATATATAATTATGTGTGTGATATATAACCTATTGATATATTATTAGTATATACTGTGATGTGTATAATATTGCACACACACACAAATATGTATACACACATATGTATATATATGTATGTAATATCATATATCATACTGTGAAATGGGTCATATAGGGCACATATTTAAGTATATTATAAATAGTAATCTCGGTAATTACTAAGTATATATATTTCCCATGCGCGGCAATCCTGATATATATAGTATATATATGATATATATACCCATATAATCTGTAATATCTTGGCGTGTCTGTGTGAGGGCACTGAGTACTATATATATATATGGGAATATGGATGGCTATAATTGGGCTGTGAAGGGGCACATATCTTGGCAATATATGTGAGGGGTCATGGGCTGTTATAGGCATATATCTCTTCTATTATATACTCTGCAGCTATTCACTTTAGCCCATGCCCCCATTATACAGGTATGCGCTCATGTGTTAACTGAGGATATACTTTTAAGTTATGGCACTGTATACTTTTTTTTATAATTTATTATACTCAGTAGCACACTATATATGTATATTACTGATTTTATATAATACCCAAACTATATATTCTCAACCCTCATTAACAGCCCATGCCCCAATCATATATCTTATGTACATTTTACATGTTATATACAATGGGCTTTTTAAGAGTGACTCATATTTCTTTTTGAATTTGTAGTATCTTTGGATGATTTATCAAAAGTAGTGTAAATGGAATTTTGATCAATGATCAGCGTCATGCCTTTACTTACATTAATTTTCACAGAAACATGTCGAGGGGGACAAATTGGCTGTAGAGGAATTTTTGGAAATGAAGGCTCCCTCAGCGAGGGGCATGAGCTTTGGTTTGTTATTAACAACTAAACCCGAACACCTTTCACTTGGTGTGACGATCTGAGGTTACAGTAATCATCCCATGCTCAAGTATATGTGCTTCACAGAATCTGCCAGCGTGCTGTCGCCCAATCTCCATGCCGGCATTCTTGCTCCCTTTGCTGTCAGGTTCTTGCTGGATCTATTCGGCTTCACAGGCCCGCCCAATCTTACCAATAGCAAAGCTCCTTTGCTGTCAGGCTTTGCTGGATTTTCTTATTGGCACAGGTCCAGCATCGCTTTGCTGCCTGTGCCGAGTTCTGTAACGCCCTGTGCTGATAAAGGTCCAGAATTTTCTTGGCGGGCGGATGATTACGACCGGCGGGCGCATTGTATGGCCAGCGGACCGTGGGTTGGGCACCACTGCTCTATAGTACAGCCAGCAAAATGCAGAATGCACAATGCAGCTTCGTCTGTGTTTTGCAGATCCTTGTTTTTAGCAAAACACACTACGGACGTGCGAAATTAGGCCTTACAGTCCATATACCTGGCAAATCTGCGCTCTCTGTTTAACCCTTTCTGCGGTGGAATTATCAAACTGGTGTCAATTAGAACTGACTTAGTTGCCCATAGCCACTAATCAGATCTGCACCTTCTATTTTCACAACAGCTCCTTTGAATAATTGGAGGTGGAATCTGCCACTTCTACTTTACACCAGTTTGATAGAAATTCCCCCACTATTCTAGAATGTATTATATTTTAATGTCTGTGCTATACAGGAGAGGTGCAGCCCAGCCTGAGGAACACTCAAGGTTGGCTTAGGGGCCATACTAGGTCCTGGCCTGCATATGCTGCACACACATCAGCACTCATTTATGGGGTCCAAGGGGAAACAGGGAGTCCATTTTACCTCTGTAACCTCTTATCGTAACCAGAAATCTTAGCGCCAATGTAAGAGGCTAAACAGCGGTGAGGAGTTTGTATCAGTGTGGGTGAGATCCATTACCCTCGGTATACAGTCACACCTAAGCGTTTTACAGCGCGTTTCTAGGGAAAAAAGAAGACATATTAGGTACCGTGGCGTCCATATCGACGGGCTCTATAAAAATACCACATCATCTAACCCCTCAAAAAAAATACGATTACACTTACCGGTAATACGTTTTCTTTGAGCCTATAACAGCACAAGTGGAGAGACGCCGCCCCCATCCAGGACAGGAAACAGAATGCCACTAACTTTCAGCTTTAAAAAGGAGGAACACCCCCCAGTTCGCCATGATACTATTCCAAGCACTAAAGACGCCAGGAGCATAAGATGAAATCATAATACACAACAACCATAACCAACCGGAAGTGCGTCATTTTTCGGACAAGCCCTCTGAGGGTCCGAGCAGCAAGGCCACATCCACCGCCATACAAATAAAGACAAGGACAGGCAAATTGCCCGTTCCCCTAGGGAGAAGGAGCCGAAGCGCGGGGTGAAGCTCAGAGGCCCAGACTTGGCAGTGGCTTCTGCAGGGAAGAAAAAACTTACACCCGCACCAGGTAAGCCCTCCGTTTAGCATAAAAGCCGGGTTGATCAGCCCGCATCGCACGCCATGACAGCACGCAGTGTAGTTTAATCCTGCCTCCTTGGGACGAGGAAACAGAACTTCAGCAAACTGGGGTGTTCCCTCCTTTTTAAAGCAGTTGGTTAGCATTAACTGTTTTCTGTCCTGCATGGTCGGCGATCAGCGTGTCTCCGGTCCACTGGTGCTGTCGCAAACCAGTGCTGCTTAAAAAGAGAAAAAATAAGATACAAACTGTCAAAAAGCAATTTTGTCATCTTACAACACATTCAAGAACTTCTGGAAGCTCGTATAGGTACCAGTACCCCCAAGGCGACGGCTTTACCAATCTAACGTCTCATTCCAATCCAAACTGCGGTCACGTGATCAGTTCGCCAAACGCCTAGAGTGGAGTCAAAAAGTTGAAAAATAAACTTTTCAGCTCAGAGAAATGGGAGGACAGATGATTTTATCTCTACAGCGTCACTCTCAAGTGCCAAAAAAGGACGGTCGGCAGAGACATCCTTAGATGAGGCTCGTGAAAAGGTACTTGATCGCCGGGCTCTATAAAGCCATACCCGCTCCCCACTGCTACTATGGCAACCAGGACGTTAGTAATGCAAGATCCTGGCACCACTTAACCCAGAACTTGTCTACCTGTTTCTTGAGTGAGCCTTTTGAAGACTGATCCGTCTTCAAAGGCTTTCAGTTACTAGGAAACAGGGAACTTAACAATGAATCGAGAATCCAGTGCACTATTCCTATTGGCGGAGAATACGCACGACTGTGAACACATCCATACCAACTGTGCGGCTTGGATCCCACAGCTAGGAGCGAGCAATGAAGCCACAAAAGGGGCCAACTACAAGTACCCGCTAGGCGTGTCTAACTATGATAGGAGCCATAGTATATAAGGAAGATGTTCAGAGGCCCAAATCTTGGCACATATGGTAGCTTCATTGTCAGGAAAACGGTTTTACACCATAGGGTAAGCTCAGTATGATTTAAGAAGAGCGCCCGAAAAAAGACATATGTCCCATCAACGCAGTGTGGATTCCAATCCTGTTTTCTGCAAGTTGATCAGAGGAAGGCCAAAAACCCTGTGAGGTAGGGCAATTTTCCCCGCCAAGAAGCAAAGGCATTCCCTGTCCTGGATGGGGGCGGTGTCTCTCCAATCAGGCAATCAGTCCCCCAATAACCATGTTCCCTGTGTCAATCAAACAACCTTTGTCATCTTACAACTTACAGTGCAAGCCTGTGAAATCAGTATAGGCCTATTACGCTCAGAAATATATACCAATACTAACGTCACCTCATCCTATACGGCCCTTCTTGAATTCCTTTATTGCCTACTCACCACCTCTTCAGAAGAGAGTTCCCTAGTCTCACTGCTCTTACCAGACTATTGAGACAAGAATCTCTTTGATCTATGTGTTGTGTACAAACCTTTTGATACCCTTTCAGGAGTACTAGTAGTTGCCACATATCAGTTATTGCTCAGTTTGCCCTGCCTCTGAAACCCTCTCTAGCTCTGCTATGTCTGTCTTGTTCACAGGAGCTTAGAGACTGTATACACAGTACTTCATGTGTGGTCTGACTAGTGATTTATAAAGTGGTAAGACTATATATTTCATCACAGAGCATCTATGCACCCTTTTGACTGGATACCATTTATCTAATGTTAGCCTTAGCAGCACTAGTATTTTCAACTTAGTTTGTTATTTATTAAAATTCCTAGATCCTTTTCCATGTCAGTGTTACTCAGTGTTTTTACCATTTAGTATATGCGGGTGACAGTTGCAAATTATTCCTTCCATGTGCATAACTTTTGTTTGTCAGTGTTAAACCTCATCTGCCATTTCTCTGCCCTGGTATACCCAGCCCCAATCTACCAGCTTTCCAGATCCCCTGTAGCAACTGTGCTACCGCTTAGGCTGTGTTATTGCCTTTACACAGTTGAGTGTCATCTGCAAAAAAGTGATATTTTACTGTGCAGAAGCCTTCTACAAGATCATTAATATATTGAAGAGAGTAGGGCTCAATACTGACCCCTGAGGTACCCCACTGATGACAGCGACCCAATCAGAGTGTGTACCGTTATGCCTCTCTGTTTTCTATTACTGAGCCAGTTACTTACCCACATACAGATATTTTCTCCTAGTCCAAGCGTTCTCATTTTATATACTAACCTTTTGTGTGGTACAGTGTCAAATGCTTTGGAGAAGTCCAGATATACGACATCCATTGATTCGCTGCTGTCAAGTCTAGAACTTACCTCCTCATAGAAACTGATTAAATTAGTTTGACATGACCGATCCCTCATGAAGCCATGCTGATATGGTGTTATTTGCTTATTTTCTGAAATATTCAGTTATATGACATGTATCAGCCAATATAAGTTCACATTTAATTTGCCAGGTTTTCATAACAACACAGCCATAAATAGACTGTACCTACACTGGATGTCATGAGGAAGTGAAATAGATGAAATATACCCATGCGAAGCTGGGTCCTTCTGCTAGTCTCTTATGTATATAAAATGAATTTCTGCCTGTCTGTCTGTCTGTCCTAAACAGGCGTTCTCTATGCCCCTTTGCACGACCAAGCGACTGGATCGATCTTCACCAAATTTGGCTTTGAATTTTTCAGAATTTTTGCACGGAAGGTTTTTGAGGTGGAGTCTCAGCTCTCTAGGACTTACGTTCCGAGATATTCCCAAAAAAACAACATGCATCATAACCCAGTACAAGGCAGCGACTTTCCCAGAATTCCAAATCAAGCTGTCATTTACTGCCTCCCCTAAGCTCCTGAGTAATCATGACAACTTCACCAGCCATGTTCACTGTCCCTCTATACACACACACAATATATACTTATACAGTGTATATATACACACACAATATATATACAAACACAATATATAGAAACACTATATATATATATATATATATATATATATATATATATATATATATATACACTAGCAGAAGGACCCAGCTTCTTTGGGGTTTATTCATCTATTATCATTTCATGTTTCCCTATATTCGTTAAAAGATATTGACAGTATCCCCCATAACAGTGACCTCCACAGGTGTGCGTATATACTGTGCGTGTATATATACTGTGTAGTGTATATACATACTGTGTGTGTATACATACTGTGTGTGTATATACATACATGTATTGTATATACATAGTATGTATACATGTGTGTGTATATATATATACTGTGTGTATATACTGTGTGTATATACTGTGTGTGTGTATATACTGTGTGTGTATATACTGTGGGTGTATGTATATACTGTGTGTATATAATGTGTGTGTGTATATATACTGTGTGTGTGTATGTATATACTGTGTGTGTGTGTGTGTGTGTATATGTATATATATATATATATATATGACATCCACTGATTCACCCCGGTCAAGTCTAGAACTTACCTCCTCATAGAAACTGATTAAATTAGTTTGACATGACCGATCCCTCATGAATAGAGTTGAGCGAACCGTTCGAAAATTCGGGTCCGGGTTCGGGTAATCGCAAAATTGCGTACCGGATTACCCAAACCCGAACCTTGTATGCCGCCGACTGGCATACAGAAGTTCCGATATTTGCACTTACCTTTTTTTTTTTTTCCGACCCACGTCACTTCCGGTAGTGGCTATATATATATATATATATATATATATATATACTGTGGGGGAGATTTATCAAAACTGGTGTAAAAGAAAACTGGCTTAGTTGTCCATAGCAACCAATCAGATTCCACCTTTCATTTTCCAAAGGAGCTCTGAAAAATGAAAGGTGGAATCTGATTGGTTGCTATAAAACAAAGTCAGTTCCCCTTTACACCCAGACACAAATAAATCTTCCTCTGTGTGCTATATATACTGTGTGTGTGTGTATATATTTCTGTGTGTGTGCGTATATACTGTGTGTATATATATATATATACATATATATATACTATGTATATGTGTATACTGTGTGTGTATATACGGTATGTCTGTTTATATTTTGTGTATATATACTGTGTGTATATATATATACTGTGTGTATATATATAGTGTGTATGCATGTACTGTGTGTGTGTATATGTATAAACTGTGTGTGTATATAATGTGCATGTGTATATACTGTGTGTGTATATACAGTGTGTATATATATATATATATATATATACTGTGTGTATATACTGTGTGTATATATATATATATATATATATTGTGTGTGTGTATATATTGTGTGTGTGTATATATTGTGTGTGTATATATACTGTGTGTATATACTGTGTGTGTGTGTGTGTATATATATACTGTGTGTATACATACTATTAATATATTCTATATGTGTGTACTTTATTGTATATACTGTATTGTGTATATATACTGTGTGTGTATATACACTGTGTGTATATATACTGTGCAAGTATATATTATTGTGTGTGTATATAGAGCAGTGAACATGGCTGGTAGTGGTCATGATTACCTGTGGAGCCTTTAGGAAGCAGTAAATAGCCAGTTTAGATTTGAATTGAAAACCCGTCTGCCTTGTACTGGTTATGATGCATGTTGTTTTAATGAATATCTCAGAAACAGTAAGTCCTAGAGAGCTGAGACCTGGTCTAAAACCTTCCCGGACACCTGATGTACACATGTGCCAAATTTGTTGAAGATCTGTCCAGTCGTTTGAGTGGAGTATAGAAAGCATCTAGACAGACAGACAGACAGACATTCATTTTCTATATATAAAGAGACTAGCAGAAGGACCCGGCCGCTTGCACGGGTATATTTCATTTTTGTTGTGTAGTGGCCCCATAAAAATCACCATCCATTCCTCTGGAGGGGAGGGGGCGTGTCCTAACCTGGAGGGGCGTATGGCTTTTTTGAAGAGCTCACTCTAAGACAGCAGCACTGTGCTATCTGAGTGTGAGCTGCAGGGAGAAAGTCACCATCATTCCCACCTCAGGAGGGGAGGAATAGTCTAACGAATCAAGGCGTGTCCTTTTGAACAGCTCACTCTCAGACAGCAGCACTGTGCTGTCTGAGCGTGAGCTGCAGGGAGAAAGTCACCCTCCCTCCCACCCCTGCAGCTGACAGAAGTTGATTTTTACCTTCATTTTTTCAATCCCTGTTGGCTGAGTGGGAGGGGGCATGGCCTAACTGGAGGGGGCGTGTCCTTTTGAACAGCTCACTCTAAGACAGCAGCACTGTTCTGTCTGAATGTGAGCTGCAGGGAGAAAGTCACCGTCCCTCCCACCTCTGGAGGGGAGGGGGCATGGCCTAACCAAATCAGAGGTGTGGCTTAGCTGGACCTGGGGGCGGGGTTTTAAGGGTGACTTGAATGGCCACCCTACTTGCCCCCTGAACTGTGACCTCCACAGCACTCTGCTCCCTGTGTATATACTGTGTGTGTGTATATACTGTGTGTGTGTATATATACCGTATACTGTGTGTGAATATATATTTTGTATGTGTGTATATACTGTGTGTGTGTACAGTGACTGTGTATGTGTATATATGCATATGTGTCTTCCTTAGCAGTGTTTTTTTTTTTTTTTTTTTTTTTTTCTGTGTGTGTCTGTTTGTGTGTATGTATAGTGTATGTGTATATACTGTGTCTGTATATATATTGTGTGTATAAATACTGTGTGTGTGTCTGTATATACTGTGTGTATATAATAGTCCATGTAGTATACTGTGTGTGTCTGTATATACTGTGCACTGTGTATATAATGTGTGTGTATATAATGTGTATATATAGTGTGCATATATATATTGTGTGTGTATATATACTGTGTGTGTCTGCATATACTGTGTGTGTGTATATTCTGTGTGTATATACTGTGTGTATATATATTGTGTGTGTGTGTATATATACTGTGTGTGTGTATATATACACTGTGTATCATTCTGTGTGTGTGTGTACTTTGTGTGTATATATATATACTAGTGTGTCTATGTTATTGTGTTTTATATATGATATTGTGTGTGTATATAAACTGTGTGTGTACTGATATACTACTGTTGTGTGTGTATATATACTGTGTGTAAAGCATATATTGTGTGTATGTATATAGAGGCAGTGAACATGGCTGTGTAGATATTTTGTCACTTGATTACCTGTGGAGCTGCAGGTAAGTCCAGTAAATGACAAGTTTGTGCTATTTTGAATTGAAAGCCCGGCTGCCTTGTACTAGGTTATGATGCATATTTGTTTTTAGAATATCTCAGTCAGGAGCAGTATAGTCCTAGAGAGCTGAGACCTGGTCTAGGCCTTTCCGGGACACCACAGCCAAGATGTACCCACGTGTGCCAAATTTCAGGTGAAGGTCGGTCCAGTCAGTTTGCAGTGGGTGCATACAAGCGTCTAGACAGACAGATGAACAGACATACAGACAGAAATAGTCATTTATGTATATATATATATATATATATATAGATACACGCCAAATATATGATATATATATACCTACCGTACACATCAGTATATACACACAAAGTATATTGACTGACACAGTAGAATATACACACAGTATACACAGTATATATATCTGAATCTCTATGTGAGATGAGTTTCACATACGAAATATTTCACCTTGAAGTTAGGGTTAGAATGCCGGCCGAACATCCGGAGTTCCAAAAATATCCGGAGTTCTAGGATCAGGAACTCATCCAGAACTTTTTCGAACCCAGGCCATAGTTACTCCCATAAGTCAATAGGACCCGAACTTTTAAGGCACTAAAAGGCTGTAAGACATTCCGGAAAGGGCTTCCTGAAGGCTGCAAAGAGCATGCAAAATGTGAGGGGCGGTAAACCCTGTCTGCAAACAAATGTAAAGATAGAGAAATAATGAGTTAACACTAAAATAAATAAAAATTAACCTAGATTGATTGGGTGAGGTCCCACAGCAGAGAATCAGGCTTCATGTCAACCACCACAGGAGAAAGCCCCAATTAGTATACTTTCGACCCCCTGCACCCAGACAAAGGAGAGTGGTATGCCCAGGACAGATCAGAATCCAAGCATCATATCTCCCAACACAGGAGAAAAACTTTGAGTTTAATTCAGGTAAAGGGGATACTGTCTCAAATAGTTTACACATTGAGTACAGAGGGACATGAGCATGAAATGCATAATAAATTTGTTATACCGATTTGAAGAAGCCTTCCTGTCCATTAGTCTGTTGACTATACTCCAGACAGAGCCCTGAGACAGGTCCCAGACCATGTTTCAAGAGAGCACAAAGCATTACACATTTTATCATGCCACCCGCCAGCAGGAGAAAGGACACTTTTAGATGAGGTTACTTTAACACCTGTCACCCAGACACTAGGGGACTACTGGGGTCCAGCAGCAGAGAATCCCAAGGCGTCCATATCAGCCACCACAGGAGAAGGCCACTTTTTAGCACTGACTTGCTAGGCCCCATATGCACCCAGACAGAGGAGACAGGAATCCCACAGTCGAGCAGAATCAGGCATCATATCAGCCACCACAGGGAGAAGGACCACTTTTAGTGACTTTGAGCACCCAGCTTTACCCAGACAGAGGAGAGGTCCCACAGCAGAGGATCGGGCATCATATCACCCCCCCACAGGAGAAAGCCCCATATAGTTACTTTGACCCCCATACACCCAGGACGGAGGAGAGGTCCCAGCATAGAATCAGGCATCATATCACCCACCACAGAAGAAAACACATATAGTTACTTTGACCCCTGCACCCAGGCGGAGGAGAGGCACCACACCGGAGGAATCATTATGCATCTGAGTCATTAATATCATGAGCGAGCCACTAAGAGAGCAGGCAATCCATCGTACCTATTGAGTTATTACAGATAGGCGTGTCTGCGTGTAATGATCTGAAACAATCAGTCAACAGCGAACTGAGTAAGGGTAAAAACAAAAAACAAAGCACAGGCAAAGGCGCAGAAAGCAATCAAAAGGAAGGCGATCATGGCATGTAACTTAAACTAAGCAAATTGTCAGTGACAATGTAGAGGTCAGCGGAGTAAACAAAAGCAGAAGCGATGGAATCGATGGGGGCGCTGCTGATCGGCGTATCAGAAGCTGGGAGGCATACCGAGGCAGCGGCAACCTCCAAGCCGACCAGATTGCGCCATGGTACATCGAGCCGTTAAGAATCTGCAGACTCATGCCAGGAGGCGTCACATCAATAAAAAGGAATGTGATCAAGCTCCCTACCTGCGGGCTCTGCCATATAGCTCCGTGGGACTAATTTTGAAACCCAGAACAGGAGGAATGTTGGGCGAACCATCCAGGCCCACACACAGTGGAGGGATGTGCCGACAACCACCATACTGTGTTCGCCAGCAATTGACGAAATGTTCTACCCTGTCATGATCAGTTCGCAGCGTTCGCTCTCCATTTATCTGTGGCGTGAGACAAACCTTTGCCATTTCTGCCATGCGTAACTGCCCTCAGGCTGCACCAATAAGCCACGTTAGGCGCCCTGGGCTGAAAATGCAGCATTTCTCGCGAGCTTAGCGCTTTGAAACCTGTTCCCCCTGTGACATTCAGGCTGGTCTTATGAACCTAGACACAGCTAGAGCAGCTGATGGCCATGGCTATCTTCCTCCTCCACAGTATGTTTTGGAAGTCCCAGTAGGCACATTGTCTTTGTACCTGAGGATCAAGCAGGGATGTACCAGTAGTCTGCTGGGGTCAAGCAATGTGGGCAACTCTGAATAATGAATTCTTGCGAGCACTGCAGCATGTAATCGCTCATGTGGCAAGGCTCCCCAGGTTAAGGACGAAGCTCGTCCTCTGTGGGGGCGTGTGGCCATCGTCTCTATATCCCCCAGCTGCACACTTGGGTAAAGTAGCCTGAGCTGTGTTAGGTGACAAAAAGCTGAGACCTGCCTCCTCCCTCTATCCTCCCTCCACCTCCTCGTCACTCTGGTAGTGGGCCCACAGCTGTGCATGCATTCTTGTGCTCTCTGCTGTTGGAAAGCAGCCTCCTCCTGAGGCCTTCTAACAGACTGGTTCCTGACCAGCTCAGAAGAAAGCAGACCCTCCTCACTCCTCCAACTTCAGCCCTCCTCTTCCCAGACCGAACCTCCTCTTCCAGCATAGGCCTAGCGTTTCTCAGGAGACATAAAAGTGAGTAGTAAGACTGGGAAAGCTGTCACACCACTGGCCACTTGTTGGTGGCGGGGCTCGAGCAGACAGCGCCAAAGGGCACAGTGAGACAGGTGGAGGCCTCAAGAAAGCCCGGCCTGTAAGTGGTGCTGTTCGACAATGCGACTGAACCACGTGCGTGCTGCAGCTGAAACCAGTTCACGGCTACTGCTCGCGTTTGCAGTCTCTCCAGCATGTGCACGGTGGAGTTCAGGGTGGCGCGTAATGCGTCGCGTATTGGTAATCGGTGAGCGGGGCGGATTCGGCTATAGAGCACAACTAGGCCCAGACGGCAGGACCATCCACGCCCGAAGTGCGGCGCACAGGCGTCGGCCCGCGCTATCGGCAGCGTTCACTGACGGCATGTCACCGAAGGCCTAGTCTGCTGGAGAGAACTTGTCTTGCACCACAAATTCAGGCCATCGCGCCAGGTCCAAGGATGTCACGCAAACCGGGTCAGTCAGTCCCAGAACTGCGATGATTTGCCCATTATCACCACCAGTGATTGGGCCTTGAGGCCAGACGAGCAGCAGACCACTCGTCGGTCTGTTGCTCAATACTCCATACAACTCCTGCGGCGGTGTGGCCTGTCCCCAAACAGTGTTATCAAGGAGTTTACAATGGCCTGCTGACGTTATCAGTCTCCTTGTGCTGAGAAGTTGGTGGTGACAGTGTGAGCTGACTGGAAGAGCTGGTGGCCAGTGGATAGAGGAGGCCAAGTAGGGAGGCTACAGGCAAGAGATGTTTTTAGCACCCTGTTCACGATCGCCTTAGCAAGTGGCTCAGAGGGAGTCTGCCAGGGTGAAAGGGAACTGCGGCCGCCAGAGGCCCACTACCCGGGGCCACGAGGAGGTGGAGGAGGATTTGCCCAGTGTGCAGGTTCACAGCGTGAGATATGGCGTCCTGGCCATGCTTACTGGTCCATGTATCGGTGGTTATGTGGACCTTGCCTTTGAAAATGGCAATATGCGCAGGACATGATTGGCGATCAGATACTTGCTTGTGCGGGAGAACGCGGCTGTCTTGGAAGTAGTCCTTACATACTGTGGTTGACTGTGGCCATCAGCTGTTTGAAACATGCTGCAGTGCCTGCGCTTCCTGAATGACCAGCATTGCCTGCCCTAAATGGTTTAGAAATGCTGGCATTCAAACAGACTACTGGGTGGCTCACCCTGCTAACTAGATTTCACAGCTATCTCTCAAAGGTTGTGAGATGGGGCTGTGACTGCTGACTTTGACAGGGTGAGTTGCACTGGTAGCGTCGGGTTGGTGGTGGTGGTGGTGTCGACTGGTAGCGCAACAGCCTCTGTGCTGGGGGTGCGGCAGGTGGCAACATTCCTCCATTAGCGGGGGCAGGGGCCGATGGCAGTCCTGCAGTAGAGTGGGCTAGGAGGAGCATGAGTGAGTTCCTTGTCTTTACAGGTCGTTTTACTCCTGCAGTTCTGGCACAATGCAGTGTGGCAAGAAATGTGGCATGCAAGTTGTGCTGAGGTCTCAGGGCGTTAGCCCGCCTCAGGCTCTGATGGCACCAGCGTGCAAATCACTGCGGGACCTTCGTCAGCACATTGTATGGTGCAAAGAAGTTTCACGCGCCGGGAGCTCCTTGGTTGCCTTTGGGTGCTGAGTCTGCGTGTTGGCGCTGGCCTCTTTGTGTATGGTTGCAGCGAACTCTCAGATAGGCTGGTCTCGCTTGCAACTTGCTGGGTCTCTTTCAGACCAATTGTCCACGTGTTGAGCCCAGTCTCTCACCACTGCCTCTGGCTCCTGTGAACTTTATGGCCAAGTCAGCTGACACGCCTTTGATCATGTGGGGTCTTACAGGATTACTCATCGTCTCTACCATCGCCTTCCACCCAGGAGCGTCTTGATCTGACCTCTTATCCTGTTTCAGCCTAGTTCACTGCAGTAGCGGCAGTAGGCACCTTGTTTACGTCATCATCAGATGCTGGATGATCAGCTGAGTTCATCGTCGCTCTATTTTGTTCACATTCCGCTGGACAGTAACACTCCATGATCTCTATTAGTTTAGCAGTTACCTCTGCATCGCCCTACACCTGATGCTTGCAGCACTTTGCCTGTGCTTTGTTTTCTATATGTTTTTACTCAGTTCTAAGTTGACTGATTGTTTGTCATGACTACACTCGCATGTTATATGTTGTAACAACTCAATATGTATGGATGTGAAGGAAGAAATATTAGCGGCACTTTCTGTAAATGAGCTGCTGCTTGTAGCATGGGTTTGGAGCTATTATATTACAGCCTATATATAAATAGGACGTCCGTCCATTCACTACTCCACCTTGAGTGAGTCCACCGGACTCTGGCGATCACATTTCTTATCTTACAATTGTGTGGTTTCACATAAAAAAAAAATTGTGGCACGTGGTCCTCAGAGTTAGCATGTATGCCTTGGAAGGTGCTGTCTTGCCCTAGGCGGCTCTGTGTTTTCATCTCCTGAGCGTGTATTCAGCACCCAAGGCGTCAGCAAGCATGATTAAACAGCCAATCGTGGACATGAGCATGACGTTCATAAAAATAGACCAGAACTGGATCCCATGGAGTGGCCCTCCCCTGTCTGCAATGTTTCTCTGGGACCTTATCATAGAACCACATGTTGTCTCGTATCCTTAATGTGTAGACTAATTATTTTTAAATATGTTCTTGACAATATATTGAATGTTTTACAGGTTATAATAGATGAAAGTGGCCTAGTTAAAGAAAGTGAAATGGGTTAATGCCATGCAACCTCTCTCCTCTGTCATCATTATGTCAT
>JAPDOI010001995.1:42500-45000 GCA_029168955.1 Aplectana chamaeleonis
TATAGAAAATGCCTTTTCTTGTCCGCAATTGCGGACAAGAATAGGACATGTTCTATATTTTTGCGGATCCGAGCGGGACAAAGTCTGTCCCCATAGAATTGAATGTATCCACAATTCCGTTCCGCAAAATTTTGCGGAACAGAATTGCGGACGTGTGAATGAGGCCTAAGGGTCCCTTAGCGATCGCAGCTTTACAGCTTTCCCCTCTTTTTTTTTTTGCACATTTTTTAGAGATTTTTTCATCCACATTGATCAATGTGAATGAAGAAATCTGTGCCGTTCATTTTTTTCTTTCAGCCCAGCGGCTGAACGGAAAAAAAAATTCTCATTACCCGTATGGTCAATATAAGGAGAATAGCAAAAACTCCTAATTCTGGCCATACGTGTAATGATTGCGGTGACCCTCAAATGCCAGGGCAGTGGAAAAACCTCACAAGTGACCCCATTTTAGAAAGTAGACACCCCAAGGTATTCGCTGAGGGGCATAGTGAGTTCATGGAAGTTTTTATTTTTTGTCACAAGTTAGCGGAAAATGAAATTTTTTGAAAAAAAATTCAATTTCCGCTAACTTTTGACAAAAAATTAAAAAATTCCATAAACTCACTATGCCCTCAGTGAATACCTTAGGGTGTCTACTTTCCGAAATGGGGTCACTTATGGGGTGTTTCTACTGTCTGGGCATTGTAGTACGTCAGGAAACAGGACAGGTGCTCAGAAAGTCAAAGTGCTGGCCATACGTGTAATGATTGCGGTGACCCTCAAATGGCAGGGCAGTGGAAAAAAACTCACAAGTGACTCCCATTTTGGAAAGAAGACAACCCAAAGGTATTTGCTGAGGATTTACATATTGGAGTCAATGAAAGATTAGACTTTTTGTCACAAGTTAGCGGAAAGGGAGACTGTGAGAAAAAACAAAAAAAACAAATTCCGCTAACTTGTGGCAAAAAAAAAAAAATCTTCTATGAACTCTGCATTCCCTCGCAGACTGCCAGGTGTCTTCTTTCCTGAAATGGGGTCCTGCATATGGGGTATTTTTACTGTCCCTGTAAATATTTTAGGGGCCCTGAGGCGTGAGAAGAAAAAGCGTCAAATGCCCTCCTGAAAAGGGTACTCATTGGATTTAGGGCCCCTTTGTATCTATAGCTGTTTAAAGTGAGCACACATGAGGTATCACTGCGTACTCAGGAGAAGTAGGGCTATGCTGTTTTGGGGTGTGCTTTACATATATACCCATACTGGGTGAGAAAAATATCTCTGTAAATGGACAACTTTGTAATGGAAACAACTTTTTCCATTTTTTTTTTCAGAATATATTTTTCACACTCCAGTATGGGTATATGTCAAAAATACACCATCAAAACACTCCTCTCCTGAGTACGGCCATACCCCATGTGTGCGACTTTTTTGCAGCCAGAATGCGCAAAGGGCCCCAAATGCAATGAGCACCTTTAAGATTTCACAGGACATTTTTACGCATTTGGATTCCAACACTGCCTCTCACGCTAGGGACCCCTATAATGCCAGAGGCAGTTAAAAATACCACACAGAGTGACCCCATTTTAGGAAAAAGAAGACACCCCAAGGTATTCTGTGAGGGGTATGGTGAGTTCATGTAAATTTTATTTTTTTTGCACAAGTTAGTGGAATATGAGACTTTGTAAAAAAAAGAAAAAAAAAAAAAGATAATTTCCATTTCCGCTAACTTGTGACAAAAAATAAAAACTTCCATGAACTCACTATGCCCATCAGCGAATACCTTAGGGTGTCTACTTTCCGAAATGGGGTCACTTGTGTGGTATTTTTACTGCCCTGGCATTTTAGGGGCCCCTAAAGCGAGAGAAGTAGTTTGGAATCCAAATGCGTAAAAATGCCCTGTGAAATCCTAAAAGGTACTCATTAGATTTAGGGCCCCTTTGGCATCTTAAGGCTGCAAAGAGTGAAGCACACATGGGGTATCGCCGTACTCAGGAGAAGTAGGGCTAAGTGTTTTGGGGTGTATTTTTACATATACCCATGCTGGGTGAGAAAAATATCTCTGTAAATGGACAACTTTGAAAAAAAAAATGGAAAAAGTTGTCATTTACAGAGATATTTTTCACACCCAGTATGGGTATATGTTGGGCGTATGTGTAAAATACACCCCAAAACTACCATAGCCTACTTCTTCTGAGTACGGCTATACCATGTGTGCCACTTTTTTGCAGCCTAGGTGCGCAAAGGGGCCCTAATTCCAATGAGTACCTTTAGGATTTCACATGGCATTTTTACGCATTTGGATTTCAAACTACTTCACGTTTAGGGGCTCCTAAAATGCCAGGGCAGTAAAAATACCACACCAGAGTGACCCCATTTTAGAAAGAAGACACCCTAAGGTATCCTGTGAGGGGTATGGTGAGTTCATGTAAAATTAAATTTTTTTGCACAAGTTAGTGGAATATGAGACTTTGTAAAAAAAAAAAAAAAAAAAAAAATTCCATTTATGCTAACTTGTGCCAAAAAC
>JAPDOI010001995.1:47500-111354 GCA_029168955.1 Aplectana chamaeleonis
GGAAAAGGTGTGATCACAATCCCTACCTCAGACTCGATTGAACGGATCACCAGAACAGGAAGCGGAGGCAACAGCCCACCAGTGAGGGGCCACAATGGCCAGGATAGAGTCAGCAGGACTCCATTGTAGTGATCTGGGTCCAAGCGCCGAGGTCAGTGCACCGAGAAGATAACAGTACTGGAGGACCACCGCCCACAACTGAAAATGCAATCTCTCGCCGAAGCGGAGGACGAACACGGCATTCACGCTAAACGGGCACACAGCTAGAACAGCTAGCGTGAACAAGGGAAGCGAAGCCTGGATGCAACAACCACACACTCCCTGAGGAGCGGATGATAGGGTAGTCAGAAACAGAACGCGAGAGGTCCAAGGCAGGACATGCGATCTCTGTGCGGCGCCTGACATACCACCTTGCAAATAGCAAAACGCAGGTGGAGGTCCCCAGACATGGACAGAGTCCAAGCACCCACTGCAGATGTTTGACCCTCCAGAAGAAAGCAGCCCGAACCAGGTGGCAGAACGGAACCAGTGCGGAAGGAGAGGAGACTATAGGAAAGCTCACACCAACACTACGTCCAAGAGGAGGGAATGGCAGGAGACGAGGGAACCGTAGCAAGAACGGAGCCAACAAAAATCAGAAGGCGCCGAACCAGCCCTCACGGCTACGGGACTGCTTGCATAGCAATGGCACATCACCACACCACCGCTGGAAGAGGTACACACCACGGACCCATGAACAGACCACACGTTGAGGGGTCAACGAGTATGGGGGATACTACCACAAGCGGAAGACTCAAAATGCCTTTCACCAGGGATCGCGCATCAACTAGCCCGGTGAGGCAGTGAAACAAGCAGCCACATGCGGACCAGACAGAAGCAGAGCTACCTCTTCGGAGAGGACTGGAAGCACGTGGCCAGTTCCGTACCCAAGGAGAAACTAGGCGCGCAATGATGTTATCACGCACGCCGGGCTTCTACCACCACATAGGCCTCAGGCCTACTAGGCCTAAAGCCTGTGGCAGTGATAGGCAGCAGGGCAGGGAACTATACGCTCCTGTGCCCCGCCGCAGTATGTGGGCATTGGAGTCGGCGCTGGGCCCCCCCAGAGATGTCGGGCCCGGGGCGGCCGACCAACCCGAACGTCCCAATTATAATACGCCACTGATATGTATGTTTGCCTTTAATATGCCAGGTGTAGCTATAAACTCCTGTCAGGAGATCTGTTTGTGTCCTTACTGAATGCAAGCCTGTCACATGCAGTGCATCCTTCAAGTATTGTCTGCACAAGTTGTCTACAGACATTTCTCCTTACATAACTAGATTACAGTATCCCAGAGAGGCACTGTACCATCACATTGCTTCCGGGTTTTTTTTTGGCAACGTATTAGCCAAAAAACCTGGCATGCAGTAGAACTCTTCTCGGGCAGTTTGCAGTCCTGTATGGGGACGAGTGATGGGATTTTCTCTCACTCGCATGCAGGACCAGCAGTGTCATAGCCTGCTCACAGTGTAATGTCTATTTCCTATACAAATCAGTGTCATACGCTAGTTGTATGGTGATTTCTGGGATGGTTCGGTTTCCGCAACGGCTAGCAGCCTCTGTATTGCACAAAACAGATATCTGACCAACATCTATCCATTCAGACCAATTGACAATGTGTAATAGCCCATCTGACCAATGATTAGAATATATGACAGTTATGGCCCATTCAGATGGCCGCACGAATGGGTCCACACCTGTTCCGCAGAGAGCGTGTGCTGTCCGTATCTGTGGTGCAGTTCTGTAGCCTGCGGAAAGGATACAGCATGTCCTATTTTTGCTCACATTCATGGACAGTAATATGCATAATTTATTATAGCAGTGGACATGTGCAGTCTTCAAATTGTGAAACGCACATGCCTGGTATCTATGTTTTCTATATTATACAGACCTTATAATATTTATTTGTATGTAACTCCATGTTATATGTTGTAAAAAAAAAAGAAAAAAAATAGAAATATATACATATATGAAGGAAGAAAAGGCGGCACCGGATCCAAGTAAATGAACGGGTGCAATGTCCCAATGGGTCTGAGCTCCGTAGCCCAAAAATACACGCAGAAAAATAGGACAGTACTCCAAATAGTGAAAAAAAGTGAGTCCATCGGACTCTGGCCATGCAACCTTCTCACTGCTGGCGTTGCGTGGTTCCCCCAAACTCCGGCTATCACGTAGCCCCGTGGTCCCTCAACAAACCCAGCTGACACCACTCGCACAGAGCCTCTGCACTAGGCCTCTGTGTAAGTTCACTCTCTCTCCATAGTGAGACACACCCAAGTCCAGCAACCAGATTAAATAGAATCCCTGGACATGAGCATGTCAGAAATACTGGACTGGAGCATGGGTGAACAGCCCTGTCTGAATGTTTCTCTGGGGCTTTATCATAGAAACTGATGTTATGTAATGTGAATATGACACTTTTTTTGGATATGTTCATGAGCTATATATTGAATGTTTTACACGTTTATAATATATTATATCCTATTCAGAAAGTAATGGGTTAATGCATGCACCTGTCACGTCATCATTATGTCACTGCCTGTTCACTATTTAATGTTTGACCATTTTCTGCACAAATTGCTTAAGAAAGGCTCTTGTATGAGCTGAAACGTTGCCATTGGGTGAATAAAAGAAGTGTTTTCTACAGAATTTCGGAGTGTTGCTCATTTTTCCGCAGGCTGCGATGTATCAGCGGAGAGGGACTGAAAGGAGGAGCTGGGGGCCGGCAACTGCGGGGGGGCCATGTCGCTGCCGATACTGGAAGTTCCGGACCCTCAGCTCCTATACAGTATTTATGGAAACGCTTTACAGTCAACCTAATCTATGTAAAAGTAGCCCGAATTTACTAACTATTGCAACGCAGTCTCTATTAGCTTGAGCGCTCAGTCCCTCCATGCGTCCCCTGTCCCGCCTCTTGCTCCGCCCACTTTATGAATGAAGGATGCAGGAGGAGCATGGAGGAACTGAGGGAGACTGCGCCGCAATAGTTAGTAAATTCGGGCTTCTTTTACATAGATAATTCAAGTACTTAGGATCGCTGCAGTGGTGCCCAGGCGGCCGACACAGTTCGCACATCTGACTGTCTCGCGCCTCCCTTCTCAATACCCCCCCCCCCATGTCAGCGATCGCAACAAACCGCAGGTCAATTCAGACCTGCGGTTTGCTGCGCTTTCTGCGGTCTCTGATCCCTGCGGTCTGTGACCACGGGTATCAGAGACCTAAACATGCCCCAAATGTGTAAATTGTACCTCCGTAAAAACCTCCTCTATAAAAATATCACATGACCGAACCTCTCAGGTGAACGCCATAAAAAAAAAAAAAAAAATGGTGTAAATAAGCCATTTTTTAGCACCTTACATCACTAAAAGTTTAATACAAAGCGATCAAAAAGGCGTATGCCTCCCAAAATAGTACCAATCAAACCGCTATCTCGTCCCGCAAAAAATGAGCCCCTAACTAAAACAATTATTCAAAAAATAAAAAAACTATGGCTCCCAGACTAAAACATGATTTTTTTGTTTCAGAAATGCTTTTTAGTGTTAAATGTAAAAAATAAAAAAAAGTAGACATATTAGGTATCTCCACGTCCGTAAGAACCTGCTCTATAAAAATACCACATGACCTAACCCCTCAAGTGAACCCTGTAAAAAAAAAAAAAATAAAAACTTTGTCAAAAAGCCATTTTTTTGTCACCTTGCATCACAAAAAGTGTGATAGCAAGCAATAAAAAAGTCAAATGCACCCCAAAATAGTACCAATCAAACCTCCATCTCATCCCGCAAAAAATGAGCCCCTTCATAGGACAATCGCCCAAAAAATAAAAAACCTATGGCTTTTAGAATGTGGAGACAATAAAAAATAATTTATTTCAAAAATGCTTTATTATGTAAAACTGCTCTATGGGTGCATCAGGGGGGCTTCAAATGGGACATAGTGTCAAAAATCCAGTCCAGCCAAATCTCCTGCTATTAGATAGCAGCTCCCGGACGCCAGCATGTGAAAGAATATATCCCGGATCGTGATCTGGCCCGCAAGGTGAGGAGAGAAGCGCAGTCTTGCTGGGCAAGCCTCCCCCTCTCACCCAGTGCCTCCTCTTATATAATTTATGCACTCCTCTTTCCTGAGTAATAATTGAAGAGACGCGCTGTCACACAGGCGCACTGGCAGAGGACAGGAAGACAGCGCATGTGCGCTTCAGTGCCTCTGCCAGTGCGCCTGTGTGACAGCGCGTCTCTTCAATTATTTCTCAGGCAAGAGGAGTGCATAAATTATCTAAGAGGAGGCGCTGGGTGGGGGGGATCTGTGGGTGACACTGAAGGGGGGATCTGTGGATGACACTGTTATGGGGATCTGTGGATGACACTGTTATGGGGGATCTGTGGGTGACACTGTTATGGGGGGATCTGTGGGTGACACTGTTATGGGGATCTGTGGGTGACACTGTTATGGGGGATCTGTGGATGACACTGTTATGGGGGATCTGTGGATGACACTGGGATGAACGCAATGAAGGGTGATAGGAGTGACTGTGCCTCACACTGTGACTTACCTGATGTGTATATACACTGGGAGTGCAGGGGTTAATGTTATAAAAACCTCCCGGAAATGAGTTTTTGCAGGTTGGGATGTCTGCATACTGTATATGGGGTATATACCGGGTAGTGTACTGTATACGGGGTAAATACTCGGTAGTATACTGTATATGGGGTATATGCATCAGCACAGTAACTTTGTTATATGGTATGTTCTGTATATGTTTGGAAAATGTAATAATGAGATTTTTTGTGAAACTCACCTGTAAAATCTTTTTCTCGACCTTTCCATTGGGAGACACAGACCATGGGTATTGCTAGGGGTATAACCAGGAAGTGACACTATGCATAAGAAGAAAACTCCTCCTCCTCAGGCAATACCCCCAGCCTCCAGCAGGAGGATCTCCAGTCGTTGCAAAAGCAGTAGGAGAAGGAGATAAGCCAAACATAAGCAGTCATCAGAACTGAAACATGAGGATAACTCATAACCAATAACATGGTAATACTGCAAGGCAGAATGGGTGGGAGCTGTGTCTCCCAATGGAAAGGACGAGAAAAAGATTTTACAGGTGAGTTTCACAAAAAATCTCATTTTCTCGTGCCTTATTCCATTGGGAGCCACAGACCATGGGACGTCCTAAAGCAGTCCCGGGGGTGGGAACAATAGAATCCAGCACCTCCCGAGAAGACGTGCAGACGTCAAACAGGAACGATAGCCTGCAGCACTCTGCGCCCAGGACAGCATTAGCCGAGGCCAGCGAGTGCAATCGACAGAACGTCAAGAAGGTACCCAAGGACGACCGCGAGGGCGCCTGTACCCAACCGGGAAGCCGAAGTGCGGATACGTCCAGCTCAGGAAAAGCCCACTGCCGTAGCGAAGCGAGCATCAACCCCAACCGGGGGAATCCAGGCAGGAGCGACATATTGTCGCAGCAAAAGCGGAACCAAGAGAGGCCGCAACAGCGACCCCGGAGCCTGCAAACCCTGAGGTTTGTAAACGAGGCACAAAGAGAAACAGGACAAGTTCCCCTCCAAGGGGAAAAGGGGCAACCCGGTCGCCGTGATAGCGGCGAGCCTTCCAAGAAGCGACAATGCATCGCCGAGCGCCAGGGAGAAAACCAGCTCCAGGAACAGCCGTCCCAAGCAAAGGGAAGGGACTGAGCGAACATCACCGAGCATAGGTGAAGAACGGGTTCCAGGCACGAGAGATCGGTCAGCACCGATACCTGCCGAAAGTAGTAATGGCCAGAGGAAAAAACCACCAATAAGGTGAGTACGGCCAGAGCCACCGCAGCCGGAGGCGAAAAGGGAGAAGTCGCGGAAGACCTCCAGAAGAAAAGATCAGACGCTCGGTCGTACTAGAGAACGAGCCGAAAAAGACAGTTATCCAGTCGTCTACAGCGGGGATGAAGACCGCCGATAACACCGGAACCAGAGATTCCGCCAAGACAGGACCAAGTTCAGCTCCTGCAACCCCAACCGCACTGCGGATCCCGTTGAGAATGAAAGGGGATCTGAAGCCAAACCGCCAGGACTCTAGGCAGATACACTACCACCGAGCAAGAGGCTCTGTTGGTAGAAGGAAGCCACGGTTGAGGCAAGTCCGAGCCAACTCGGGCCGGATGGTCCGCAAGTGAAGAAGTCCCAAGGGGACGGAGGGGAAGTAGCCCTCAGCTCCACTAAGTCATCGGGAGTCGAGAGGACACCCCCGACTAGGTCCTCAAACCATAAGGCACCGGAAAAATCGGTCCAGCCAGAGAAATAGGCATCGGAGAGGACTGCGATGCGAAAGACCATTCCAGGAAGGTCAGCCTGCTGGATAGCAGGAGAGAGAATATCGGGAGATTAAATCATCAACCGAATCATCTCAGGGCTCACACCGTAAGGCGGACGCTGTCCTCAGCTCGAGGAAGCCTACAGAGCCCCTACCGGAATAACCTCCAGGAGGGCAGCAAGAGATGCCTCTGGTACGAAAGGGGTGTCAGAAGGGACGCAAAGCCCCTCGAGAAGACACGCGGAGCTGTAGACAGTCCGAAGGAAGGACAACCAACTGGCACTGATGCTTCCTGATGGTAGAAACGCAGACAACAACAGAGGGAGTCTGCGAGAGGGACAAGCAAGTAGCAACTTGAATGGCCACGGAAACCAGACAGACATTCTCCAGGAAAACGGAGAAAATATAATGGAGCGGAGGGACTCCCTGAGAAACCTCCGCCCTGCAGAAACTTGTGGAGAAGTTTCAGATCCGGAAGGGGGCGCACCGACCCTTCCCTTCGTGGCATAACGAACAGGTTTGATAAGAACCCTGTTACTGTATCCCAGGGGGAAAAAACTCTTGCACAGGGGATTGAACCTGCTATCATAGCAAGGCAAGATACCCAACCAGACAGCGACTAGAGCTGCCGAGTGCAAAGGCCATGCACCTGAGAGAAGAGGGGGCTGCTCGAAGTGGCAGGCCGGACAATCTGAGTCCGCGGACGCCCGAAGGCTTGAGGCGGAAAGGAGATCCCTTTGCGGGAATCCTGGGAACTCCCATAGAGGAGGCCACCGGCGCCCTGGAAGCGCCAAAGGACTGGTCATGCGGACCAGCCGACCCACAACAAACTGACGTCTGGTTCTAGGCCGCGATAGACTCCCCCACCGTGAGGGAAGAGGGGGTTGCATAAGGCGGCAGATCGGATCAACAGAGTCCGTGGACGCCAGACGGCTTGAAGCGTAAAGCAGGGCCCCTTGCGGGAATCCTGGGAACTCCCCGCAGAGGAGGCCACCGGCACCCTGGAAGTGCCAAAGGACTGGTCAGATAGACCAGACGACCTACAGAAAACAACTGGCATCTGGCTTTAGGCCGCGATAGATGCCCTCACCATGAGGGAAGAGGGAGCTGGATGAAGCGGCAGTTCGGACAACCAGAGTCCGTGGACGCCAGAAGGCTCGAGGCGGAAAGGAGGGCCCTTGCGGGAACGTTGGGAACTCCCCGCAGAGGAGGCCACCGGTGCTCTGGCAGCGCTGAAGGACTGGTCACGCGGACCAGACGATCCCCAAAAAACGGACGACCGACTGTAGGCTGTGGTAGTCGTCACGCTGTCCACACGAGGTGCAGCGTAAAAGAAACCGGCCAACCGGTTCCGAAGAACCTGGGCCAAATAAGCAAAGGGGAGCTTGCTACAGAGCGTGAAGAAGAAGCATCAGCTGTCTTCCATGGAGGCCTCACATGAAACGAGGCTGCTCGAGTCGGCAGAAACAAGACGCCAAGGTAGTCATAGAAGGACCTGCCTCTCCAGGTCTCGGTGAAGACACTGGCGTCATGCCCAAGGCAAAGGCGGGTCGCCACGACGAGCCTGTTAGTGGATCTCTGTAGTCTGAGAGAACATCCAACCTCTGTCCACGACATCCTTGCAGAAAGGACCCACGTAGGACAGGAAAAAGGCCATAGAAGTGGCAGGAAAGGGCACTGGCTGGAGTACCGTCAGAGGAGAGGACTCCTGTCTCATAATGACGGACCCTTCATTCACAGAAGGAAAAGAGGGGGTAAACCCACTGCACACCATGAAGCCTAATCCCGCGGTGCCGGAGGACACCCAGGACAACTGTTAGTTCCAGCCGGTTAAGGCGGAACAGGGGGCAACTCCTGACTGGAAGCCGGAGAGACCCCATAGCGGAACAGAAGTGTTGCAGGCAGCCACCACCAAGTCAACCACCAAGGTGGAGAGTTTGGATGGCGTCAAGGTCTATGATGACCCTAGGAAAGGACAATGCCCTGTCTGACCTACGCTCCCGATGGGAGGAATAGTCCGGGTAGGCCTATAGGCGGGTAGGGGAGACATCCGATGGAGGATGCTGCCGTTCCCACTGCCTTCCAGAGAAATAGCGCTCTCCCTTAAACATAGGGGGAAGAGGTGGCGGAGGACCCCATAGGGTTGCTGGCCAACTCCGCTCCGTTACTAAGGTCAGGACTGTAGTCGCACAGACCAAGCAGAGGCCCAAGTGAGCACCCCGGCAGACAGCCCCCCGGCAAGCAGCCACCAGTGTGGAGTCTTGGGTGGGGACAAGGACCGTGACGTCCATAGATACGGGCAAACGTCCCTTTGGGCTGGCGCTCCCGCGGATGGGGAGGATCGCCCAAGCAAGGTTTCCAGACGGGGAGACGGAGACATCCGAGGAGGAATGTAGCTGCTCCCGCCGCCCCCTGAGAAGGGGATCTCCCACCAAACATAGGGGGAGCTGTATTGGAGGACACCACAGGGTTGGTAGTCGACTCCGAGTCATAAGGCTATGGCCGCTCCGGCCAACTAAGGGCAGACTGCAGCCGCACAAGACTTGGCAGAGGCCCAAGCAGGCACCATTGCGTAAAGCCGCTACCAGGTCAGCCACGAAGGTGGGGAGCCTGGCTGGCGGGCAAGGTCCGTGATGTCTGTGGAGACGGACCATATCCCTTCGGGCTCGTGCTCCCGTAGCAGGGGAGAATCGCCCGGGAGAGTCCCCAGCCGGGGAAGGGAGACGGACAAATCCAGGGAGGAATGTCACCGTTCCCGCTGCCCGCTAGTGAATAAGTGTCCCCCATGTGTTCAGTGGGGGGAGACATCGCGGAGTACACCATAGGGCTAGTAGCCAACTCCGTTCCATAAGGACATGGCCGCTCTGACCCCGAAGGCCAGGTCTGCAGCTTCACTAGATACGGCAGAGACCCAGACGGGTACTGGACAACCGCCACCAAGACCGTCACATAGTGGAGAGCTTGGTTGGAGGGTTGCGGTCCATGATGTCGTCAGAGACGGACAATTCCCCTCCGGACTTGCGCTCCCGTAGATGGGGAGAATCGTCCGGGAGTGTCTTTTGGGAGGGAAGGGAGACGGAGGCATCCGAGGAGGAATGCAACCGTTCCTGCTGCCATTTAGAGGTTGGACTTCCCCTGGGAGAGTCATCAGGGGGAAAGGACGCGGAGGGCACCACAGGGTTGGTAGCCGACATCCGTTCCTAAGGTCATGGCCGCATTGGCTACCCAGGCCAGGTACGCAGCCGCACCAAGCATGGCGGAGGCCAAGAGAGACATTGGCTCCGCAGGCGCAGAGGAGGACTGAGCTGGTGGACGGGAGATCCCGTCCAGGGCAGGGCACTTGCTGCAGAGGGCATGGTGAACCAGAGTCCAGGGGAGCTCTGAGAGAGGGCATTTCTATGTATAGATATATATACACACACTTTTTTTTTTTTAAAGAAACAACAGAGTCTGGAGGACTACAGGTCCCAGAAGACACATGTAGGCTGCTTACCGGAATGCAGAAGCTCCGCCCACCGATGACGTCACACGCCACCAAAATGGCGCGAAAATATCGCGCGCGCGCTTTATTTGAATAAAAAAATGCCGCCATATTCAATGTGTGTGTGTCATATGTATGTCTGTATATATGTGTGTGTGTCATATGTATGTCTGTATATATGTGTCATATGTATATCTGTATATATGTGTGTGTCATATGTATATCTGTATATATGTGTGTGTCATATGTATATCTGTATATATGTGTGTGTCATATGTATATCTGTATATATGTGTGTGTCATATGTATATCTGTATATATGTGTGTCATATGTATGTCAGTATAGATGATCTAACCCAGTCCCCCTTCCCCCATCAGCCCTTGTCCTACCACCCCATCTAGCCCACCAGACATTTAGATGTTATTTATTCCTGCTATTCTAATGCTCTGATCAGTAGATGACTCAAGTCAAGCCCTCATCTCCCCCAGCCATTTAGATATGTACGTTATCAGATATCATCCCCCACCCCCGCCTTTCTTGTAATTTGCTGGCCCCCAATATCCATTGTGAGTCACAATCTATGACCGTGTCCTCCACTGATTCCCCCATAACAGTGTCCTCCACAGATCCCCCATAACAGTGTCCTCCACTGATCCCCCATAACAGTGACACTCACAGATCCCCCATAACAGTGTCCTCCACAGATCCCCCATAACAGTGTCCTCCACTGATCCCCCATAACAGTGTCCTCCACTGATTCCCCCATAACAGTGTCCTCCACAGATCCCCCATAACAGTGTCATCCACAGATCCCCATAACAGTGACACCCACAGATCCCCCATAACAGTGACAGCCATAGATCCCCCATGACAGTGTCCTCCACAGATCCCCCATAACAGTGTCCTCCACAGATCCCCCCCATAACAGTGTCCTCCACAGATCCCCCCCATAACAGTGTCCTCCACTGATTCCCCCATAACAGTGTCATCCACAGATCCCCCATAACAGTGTGTCATCCACAGATCCCCCATAACAGTGTGTCATCCACAGATCCCCCATAACAGTGACATCCACAGATCCCCCATAACAGTGACATCCACAGTGCCCCCATAACAGTGACATCCACAGTGCCCCCATAACAGTGACATCCACAGTGCCCCCATAACAGTGACATCCACAGTGCCCCCATAACAGTGACATCCACAGTGCCCCCATAACAGTGACATCCACAGTGCCCCCATAACAGTGACATCCACAGATCCCCCATAACAGTGTCATCCACAGATCCCCCATAACAGTGTCATCTACAGAGACCCCATAACAGTGTCATCTACAGAGACCCCATAACAGTGTCATCTACAGAGACCCCCATAACAGTGTCATCTACAGAGACCCCATAACAGTGTCATCTACAGAGACCCCATAACAGTGTCATCTACAGAGACCCCATAACAGTGTCATCTACAGAGACCCCATAACAGTGTCATCCACAGATCCCCCCATAACAGTGTCATCCACAGATCCCCCCATAACAGTGTCATCCACAGATCCCCCCATAACAGTGTCATCCACAGATCCCCCCATAACAGTGTCATCCACAGATCCCCATAACAGTGTCATCCACAGATCCCCCCATAACAGTGTCATCCACAGATCCCCCATAACAGTGTCCTCCACAGATCCCCCATAACAGTGCGTCATTAATTGGTACATTAAACTGTGCATATTTATGTGTGATCACAACAGTAAGTATTTAGTAAAGACTCCACAAGTTGTGAAGGGGGGGGGGGCGCACTTGGGCAGCTCAGCCTCTGTTGGTGGTGGACCTTGTCCCAGCCCTGTATATATAACACACACACACACTATGGATATATCGTGTTGATTTGCATTGTAAATGCAAGGGCCTAAAGCAGAATATAGTTTGGAGGGAAGAAACTTGATTTTTCCCTCCAAAATGTGAGACTGTACAGGGGCGGATTAAGTGCATGATAGGCCCGGGGCTGTCTACCCAACTCGGGCCCCCCAACCTCCATTTTCAGTTTTTTTTTTCTGTATGAAGAGGCTGCTGTGTTTGGTAAGTTCCACAGTCTCTTTCTAGACCATATGACATCATTCACATAGTCTAGGTGCAGCTCTGTCCCATCTGAGTGACTGGGGCTGAGCTGCAATACCAAGCACACAGTGGTATCAAATGGACAGCACTGTGCTTGGTAAGGAGCAAAGAGGCTGCGGCGCACACTGGAACATCGCGGTCTCCTCAAACAGCTGATTGGCGGGGGTGCCAGGAGTCGGACCCCCACCATCTAATAACTCTGAGTACAGATGTAATAGATGTTACCTGCAGTCCTATGTAACACCCCACATAACACAGTGAATTATTGTGTTATGTGGGCTGTTACATAGGACTACAGAGAACATCTACTACATTATCTGTGCACAGAAAGTTATCACTGTTATCTAGACTGTTACATAGGACTGCAGTTGACAAATTAAATTAAAATACAAGTAAAAAACAATTGTAAAAACCCTTTTCTAGGGAAAGTGCAAAATAATCATGAGTTACATAATGTACAATAAAAATTCATCTTCCACAAATATCATTACATGATAAAAAACCACCAAGGTTAAAGTGACAATTAGTGTGTTTACACCTGTATGTGTTTAGTGAATTAAAATTCATATCAATCATCTGTTGATGATTCCCAAATTCCATATAATAACAAATCAGGTGTCCTACCTCGTGGGGTCATGTTAGCGTTCCTCCCTTCCTACTGCGCCTGTTCAGAGATCGCTTCCGGTGAGTGAAGGCCACAGGGCGATCATCACACGCCAATCACGTGATGAATCACATGACCGGAGCCGGATGACGTCGCCCTAGCGGCATACACAGTGAGCCACACCCGGCCGGAACAGGGGGGATGACGCGGCACGCCACACAACCAGTCATCTGACAAGTCATCTGACCGGTCACGTGTGGCGTTACCGCGGCAACCCACCAAACATTCCCCACAGGTCCTGTACTCACCCACAGGAAGCCAATTCAGACGGCCAGCAGAAAAAGGGGGGAGGTCAAAAAACTGAATATCTAATATCAAAGACCCAATTATACTTAAACCAATATACAGATGCCATCACCAATCTACCCTATGTTAAACATATGCATACCTGATCATCCAGGGATATCGGAGACAGGATGACATCATCTAGCCAGAACTGAGGCTGGTCTATCTGAAGCCACAGGTTCCATGTCAAAATCACATGGAAACCACTCCTGATATCAGGGATGATCACAGGTAACCACAGCTTTCCATGTCCCCAAATTATTGATCACACAAAATACAATCATAAAAAATATATAATCACAAAAAACATAATATACTGGGCCCCAACACATAACATCCCATCTTGTAAAGTATAAAAATGTAGAGATCCCCATGGAAGGACACCTTCAAAAAGTACTTGAGGCGCAAAATCTAAAAGAAATAAAACTCATGTCAGAATAATGATATTTGTGGAAGATGAATTTTTATTGTACATTATGTAACTCTTATGATTATTTTGCACTTTCCCTAGAAAAGGGTTTTTACAATTGTTTTTTACTTGTATTTTGTACTTTTATGCTAATTAATTGCACAGTGATTTGTATAATGATTTGTTTAATTGCTTGGGCTATATATTGCCCTGTTTTGGCACCAGTTGTATGCTTGAGAAAGACTGCAATGAGCAGTTGAAACGTTGCAAGGGGAATAAAGTCGGTCCACATTTTTTCACTATACTTGGAGTGCTGCTTCCATTCTTTGAATTTTATACAACATTGGCGGCTTAAGGCGGCTGCCCAGGAAGGTTTGCACCCACCAGACTACAGAGGAGTGCTGCTGTTTCTCTTTGTTTTTTATATATATATATATATATATATATATATATATATATATATATTGTGTGTGTATATATACTGTGTGTGTATATATATATATATACTGTGTGTATATATACTGTGTATATTCTGTGTGTGTGTACTTTGTGTATATACTGTGTGTATATATATATATATATATATATATATATATATATTGTGTGTGTATATATACTGTGTGTGTGTATATATACTGTGTGTGTATATATACTGTGTAAGTATATATTGTGTGTGTGTGTGTGTATATAGAGCAGTGAACATGGCTGGTAGTTGTCATGATTACCTGTGGAGCTAGGGAGCAGTAAATGACAGTTTGGATTTGAATTGAAAGCCGGCTGCCTTGTACTGGTTATGATGCATGTTGTTTTTTGGGAATATCTCGGAAACGGTAAGTCCTAGAGAGCTGAGACCTAGTCTAAAACCTTCCCGTGTGTACCCTGGTGTACCCGTGTGCCAAATTTGGTGAAGATCGATCCAGTCGTTTGGTCGTGCATAGAGAACGTCTAGACAGACAGACAGAAATTCATTTTTATATTTGTGGTCGGCTCAGCTATCAGAAAGATGTACCTAACCTAACTAACCCTATCTACAATAAGCAGTTGAGTTGTGGCGGAACTGCTGTAGTAGGGCAGCCTAAAGGGGGCCACCCTAATGTGAAGTGACTGTAAGATGGTGTGGGTGGGTGGGTGAAATCAGCTGAATCGGCGTCAGCCTGGGCCCACAGGTGTCTATAAATAGCCTAGTAACACCCAGCCAGCCTAGTCTCACAGGTGCGTGCAACTAGTGTAGTATCCAGCTTCCCCTCCCACAAATCCAGCACTATACATGCTTCTACTTGTGGTCGGCTCAGCTATCAGAAAGATGTACCTGACCTAACTAACCCTATCTACAATAAGCAGTTGAGTTGTGGCGGAACTGCTGTAGTAGGGCAGCCTAAAGGGGCCAAAAAGAACAGACCTTAGGTTAGAGCAAAATATATACATACCGTTACGATACCCACTGATGAACATAAGGACACATCACGATGAAGGTGCGGAATATACCGTGCAATCACAGTGACCTCCATACCTTACCTCTTTGTCATGTGCACCGGCCCATAGTTCTTGGAGGTAGCTAATACTGATGCGATTGAAGGAGTGGCCCGTAATCAGAAACGATTTACTCTGATGTGGATTAACAATTTGTGAACCTGTTACGAGAAGGTCTGAATCCTGAGCTGCAAACTGACACAAACAATGGTGAATCTGTTGAAAGGCCAGAAAGAATATCAGGTACACGCCAAAAGCCCTGATCGGACACCAACTGTTCACCTCTAATTATTCCCCAAGCCACGCTTAGATCTAATATAAAGGGGCCAAAAGTTATAACATGGCTCATGTCGACTTTCTCAAATAGTAGATTAATTGAAATGTGTAAACTCACCAGGCCTGGGAACCACAAACGCGAATGCATGGCTATTTCAGTTAACAAGCTACAGATGCCTGACATGAGGACAGAGAACGTACACACCATACCTGCACTTGTGACAGGAAACGAGCCTAAGGTCGTGACAACTATGTGTGCTGCGCCTGTAGTCGTGATCGGACTTGTCGTGTCTGTAGACCTGAGGCTTTGTAAATTCCGCCTTATTACTGTACCTCCTACTAGAGGACGGGCCGCGACCTAAGACTTGGGCCCAACTCTAACACTCAGCCCGAACGGTGGAAAGACGTGGAACCTGCTCGAGATGAGACAAGGCAACCGACCCCGAACGACAAAGCCATGCGCGCAAATCAACAAGGAAGCAGTGCATGAGATACTCCAACGGCGGAGTCATATGTCTGACACTTACTAGTAGAAGCCATGCGTGCGGGACTAATGGCTGAGTCGTATGTGTAGCAATTAATCGTAGATGCCATGCGTGAGAGCCTCAAATGGCGGTGCCATGCGTGAGAGACTCTAATGGCTGAGTCGTATGTGTAGCAATTAATCGTAGATGCCATGCGTGAGAGCCTCAAATGGCGGTGCCATGCGTGAGAGACTCTAATGGCTGAGTCGTATGTGTAGCAATTAATCGTAGATGCCATGCGTGAGAGACTCAAATGGCGGAGCCATGCGTGAGAGACTCTAATGGCTGAGTCGTATGTGTAGCAATTAATCGTAGAAGCCATGCGTGAGAGACTCTAATGGCGGAGCCATGCGTGAGAGACTCTAATGGCGGAGCCATGCGTGAGAGACTCTAATGGCGGAGCCATGCGTGAGAGACTCTAATGGCAGAGTCGTATGTGTAGCAATTAATCGTAGATGCCATGCGTGAGAGCCTCAAATGGCGGTGCCATGCGTGAGAGACTCTAATGGCTGAGTCGTATGTGTAGCAACTAATCGTAGATGCCATGCGTGAGAGCCTCAAATGGCGGTGCCATGCGTGAGAGACTCTAATGGCTGAGTCGTATGTGTAGCAACTAATCGTAGATGCCATGCGTGAGAGCCTCAAATGGCGGTGCCATGCGTGAGAGACTCTAATGGCTGAGTCGTATGTGTAGCAATTAATCGTAGATGCCATGCGTGAGAGCCTCAAATGGCGGTGCCATGCGTGAGAGACTCTAATGGCTGAGTCGTATGTGTAGCAATTAATCGTAGAAGCCATGCATGAGAGACTAATGGAAAAGTCATGCGTGTAACACTTATCGTAAAAGTCATGTGTGGGCGATTCTAATTGTGAGGTCATGTGTGTCACACTTAACTGAGAAGCCATGCGTGAGACTAATGGCGGAGTCTAGCGTGTAGGACACAAACGTGGAAGCCATGTGTGACTAAATGGCGGAGCCATGTTTGGGAGATACTATTGCAGAGCCATATGTGTAACACAAACAGAGAAGCCATACGTGGGAGGCTCTAATGGCGGAGTCATATGTGTAAAACATGAACAGTGAAGCCATGCATGGTAGACTAATGGCGAAGCCATGTGTGGGAGATTCTAATGGCGGAATCATGTGTAACACTTAAACGGAGAGGCCATGCGTGAGAGACTGTGATGGCAGTCATATGTGCAAAACATAATCGAGGAAGCCGTGCGTAGGAGACTAATGGGGAAGCCATGCATGCGCAATTAATAGCAACTTTTTTTTTTTTTTTTTCCTCTCCCCCCCCCCCTCTTTAATAAACCACTTATGCAGCCCCAGCATGACTTGGAGACTCATGTATGTGATTCTGAAAGCTATATATTTTTTTATTTTTTAGGCGACAGTCTTATGTAGGGGCTCATTTTTGGCGGGATGAGATGGCGGTTTGATTGGCACTATATTGGGGTGCATATGACATTTTGTTCGCTTGCTATTACACTTTTTGTGATGAAAGGTGACAAAAATGGCTTTTGACACCGTATTTATATAATTTTTTTTGCTGTGTTCACCTGAGGGGTTAGTTCATGTGTTATTTTTATAGATCGGGTTGTTACGGACGCGGCGATACATAATATGTATAAAAAATTTTTATTTTTTTAAGTTTTACATAAGAATATCATTTTTGAAAACAAAAAACATATATTTTAATGTCTCCATGTCAGCAAGTGTGGTGCGCTCACCGTGGAGAATGGTGCAGCACGGACAGCGTCCGGATCCAGGACGAACCAAAGACTCTTGTAGAGGAATGAAGAAGTTGTCCAGCTTCTAACACCAACTCGTTCTTTATTATATCAAAGCGATAAAACTCGCTGTTTTTATCGCTTTCATATAATAAAGAACGAGTTGGTGTTACAAGCTGGACAATTTCTTTAATGTCTCCATAGTCTGAAAGCCATATTTTTTTTATTGGGCTATTGTCCTATGTAGGGTATCATTTTTTGCGGGATGAGATGACGGATTGATTGGCACTATTTTGGGGTTCATATAAATTTTTCATCGCTTGCCATTACACTTTTTGTGATGTGAGGTGACATAAAAAATTTTTTACACTGTTTTTATTTAAGTTTTTTTACGGTATTTACCCGAGGGGTTAGATCATGAAATATTTTCATAGAGAAGGTTTTTATGGACGCGGCGATACCTAATATGTATACTTTTTTTATTTATTTTATATTTACACAATAACAGCATTTTAGGAAAAAAAATCATGTTTTAATGTCTGTATAGTCTGAGAGCCATATTTTTTTTTATTTTTTGGGCGATTGTCCTATGTAGGGGCTCATTTTCTGCGGGATGAGATGGAGGTTTGATTGATACTATTTTGGGAGGCATAGGCCTTTTTGATCACTTGGTATTACAATTTTTGTAATGTAAGGTGACAAAAAATGGCTTTTTGTACACCTTTTTTTTTTTTTATGGCGTTCACCTGAGGGGTCAGGTCATGTGATATTTTTATAGAGTAGGTTTTTACAAAGGCGGCGATACCTAATATGTGTAGTGTATTTTATTTTTTTAATTTTTATTCAGTGATATGTGTTTTTTTTATTTTTCCTTTTTTACATTTTTTTTTTACCCAGACCCACTTGGTTCTTGTAGATCCAGTGGATCTGGTGTCTATATAATACAGTAAGTACACTATATAGTGTACTTACTGTATTTTTTACTTTACAAAGTCTGAATAGGTTTTTGCCTTTAGCAAAAGCCTATTGAGGCTTTCAGGACCATGGACAGAGCAGGAGCTTCTGAAAGCGTCCTGTCTCCATGGTGACCATCACCCGCTGCCAGAACAGAGCAGCGGGTGATGGGGAGGGAGGGGAGCTCCCTCCCTCTGCGATCCCATCCTGTCGGGGGGCTGCAATTGCAAAGCCATAGCTGCACTGAAAAGTTGGTTGTTACCATGAGGATAAGTAGAGAGAATCAAATGATAGAAGTCTATGGGCCGCAAAACAGATCCGTCCCGTTTCCATTACGCGGGGGAGTCCTCTCCTGCATAACGGAAACGGTTTTGGGTCCCCCAGACTTTTATTATGATGGAACGCCTCTAAAGGCAATTGCCTTGTGGTCCGTGGTAAAGGAATCCATAACGCAGTTCTGCTTTTACCACCGAACAGTGCGTGAACGAATCGCATAACATGAAATTCGCTCATCTGTAATTATAAGCATAGCACTCCGGAACTCCGGGTGTTGGGAAACTACATCTCCCAGCACGCACTCTTGCTTGGCTGCTCTCTTAACTCCCACACAGGTGGAAAGATCACACTGGGAGTTGTAGTTGCACAGCAGTGCCAAAGGTTGCTGATCCTTGCTGTAGGAGTAGTGGCCATAACAGGCCCAGTTAGTCGCAGAGGACCATTCGCCTGTAATAAAACATATTTTTCACAGAAACTGAGGTATATTCAGTCAGCCATACTAAATAGCCATGTACCTTATGGCAAAAGTGCCGTATCCCAGGGACGATAGCAAGCGAGGAGTAGTGTTTGGGGCGACAGTGCAGTTATTCCTCCACTCACCTGGAACAGAACGGGTTCTTTGGGAAGGTTTGGTTCTGGAACAGGTAACAAATAAAGTTCGTGACGCCAGTGCCTTTGTACGGTGGCACACCGTGTAGTATCCTTAGCCAGTAGGAATAATGAAGGTAGACTTTGGTAGGTAAACCAAACAAACGTTTACTTAAAACGGATATCTTCAGATACAACAGTTCTGTTACTTGTAGTTCCACAGGCTTTAGGTTATCTAGTCTCAACACAGCAGGGTGATGCATACAATGGAATTCTTTACAGACAATAGGTAAGCTTCCTTATCATGGATCCGGGTAACCTCTAACTTTGGCTCAGGCAAACTGGACTCTATCTCTCTGGTCTCTTGTTCCTGGCTCTATATACGTCTCAAGGCTATTATTCACTTTTGGCTTGATCACTTGAGCAACACGGTTCCCTTCTGGCCCTGGAATACTTTGCGTTACCTCTGCAGACTGTAGCATGAAGGTCCCTGGGTGTAAACTGGTTGAAGACCGGCTTATTCTTATGTAGTACCTCAGGAGCTTGACTAGGTCCTGGTCTTGAGTTCTGGGGCAGGAATCTCTCCTCTTTAGATGCTCCTTGAGGGCCAAGTTATCCTCAGGGCTTCCCTCTGACTCCAGTGCTTAGACTTGCACTTTACAATACACTTTTCCGTTTTACAGCGCGTTCGTACGTGCTGTAAAACGCTAAGGTAAGGACCAGCCCCATAGGGGAACATGGTTCTTCACCTGTTGTGCGTTTTACAGCACGTAGGAACGCGCTGTAAAATGTGCAGGTCTGAACCCAGCCTAAATGTAAGGGCGGTCCTGACTGACCTCGAATAGAGATGCGGAAGCAGAATGTTTACATGAGAGAAGACGTCACAGGATGCAATAGGTAAGTAGTGCTGTATCCTCTGGTGGTGCTGAGGGCAGGACTGGCTCAGGGTTGTGGCTTGTATCTCAGAGGCTGCTTGGGGGGGGGGGGTGATTTGTGCTGCACTGTTTTTTGTGCTTCAGCAGAACCAGAAATCCAGTGTTGTCTGGTAATGCTTGCAGGTATTTTGCACTGAATTATGGGATTAACAACCACAACATTGGTCGCTTAATTTTTTTTTTTTTCCAGGGCCAGTAACATCCTGGTCCACCCCTATATGGTAAAATCTAGGTATATACACAAAATTATTACATGGAATCCGTACGGTGACAAATGACCAGATTTCACAAAATGCAATCTGTTAGCCTCCATTCACACATCCGCAAAATGGATCCACATCCCATCCGCAATTTTGCGGAAGGGTTGCAGACCCATTCATTTCAGGGGCAGGAATGCTGTGGACAGCACAGTATGTGATGTCCACATTTCCGCATCCGTGTTTCCGTAAAAAAAATAGAACATGTCCTATTCTTGTCCGCAATTGGGGACAAGAAAAGGCATCCTCTATATCAGTGGTGCCCAACCATTTTTCGTCTGAGGGCCGCACTAGACTTGGTACAAATTTCGCGGGCCGGAACCAGGTAACTTTGCCATAAAGAAATGCAAACGCTGTGAGAGGGCACATGTGAGCATTACTACTGTGAGGGGGCACCTATGGGCATTACAGATGTGAAGAGGGCACATATCTTGGCATTATTACTGTGAGGGGGCATGGGCTGTGAAGAGGGCACAGTAATAATGCTAAGATATGTGCCCCTTTCACAGCCCATGCCCCCTCACAGTAATTATGCAAAGATATGTGCCCTCTTCACAGCCGTAATGCTTACACATGCCCCCTCATAGTAATAATGCCCTCATATGTGCCCTCTTTACAGCCCGTGCCCCCTCACAGTAATAATGCCAAGATATGTGCCCTCTTCACAGCCCATGCCCCCTCACATGTCTGGGCATTATTACTGTGAGGGGGCATGGGCTGTGAAGAGGGCACATATCTTGGCATTATTACTGTGAGGGGGCATGGGCTTTGAAAGGGGCACATATCTTGGCATTACTGTCCCCTCTTCACAGCCCATGCCCCCTCACAGTAATAATGCCAAGATATGTGCCCTCTTCACAGCCCATGCCCCCTCACATGTCTGGGCATTATTACTGTGAGGGGGCATGGGCTGTGAAAGGGGCACATATCTTGGCATTATTACTGTGAGAGGGCATGGGCTGTGAAAGGGGCACATATCTTGGCATTATTACTGTGAGGGGGCATGGGCTGTGAAAGGGGCACATATCTTGGCATTATTACAGTAATAATGCCAAGATATGTGCCCTCTTCACAGCCGTAATGCTTACACATGCCCCCTCATAGTAATAATGCCCTCATATGTGCCCTCTTCACAGCCTGCCGGCCCCTCCTCCTCTCATCTCCCGCCGGCTTCTTCTATTGCAGGGGGCGCGCTATCGCTTTAGCGCCCGCCCAAACTAATCAATAGCAAAGCTCCTTACTGTATGGAGCTTTGCTATTGGTTATTTCAGGCACAGGCAGCATCGCTGTGCTGCCTGTGCCGTTCACAGCGCGCCCTACGCTGATAAAGTCCGGTTACTGCGCGGGCCGCATGACATGGCTTCGTGGGCCGCATTTGGCCCGCGGGCCGTAGGTTGGGCACCACTGCTCTATATAGTGCCAGCAAAATGCGGAATGCACATTGCAGGCGTCCGTGTTTTGCGGATCCGTGTTTCCGCAAAACACACTACGGACGTGTGAATTAGGCCTTACAGTCCTTATACTGACAAATCTGCGCCTTCTGTTTAATCCTTTCTGCGTGGAGTTATCAAACTGGTGTAAAGCAGAACTGACTTAGTTGCCCATAGCAACCAATCAGATTCCACCTTCTATTTTTCACAGCTCCTTTGAAAAATTGAAGGTGGAGTCTGCCACTTCTACTTTACACCAGTTTGATAAATTCCCCCACTATTCCTAGAATGTATTATATTTTAATGTCTGTGCTATACAGAGAGGTGCAGCCGGCTAAGGAACACTCAAGGTTGGCTTGGGGGCCATACTAGGTCCTGGCCTGCATATACTGCACACACATCAGCACTCATTTATGGGGTCCAAAGGGAAACAGAGGGAGTCCATTTACCTCTGTAACCGCTTAAATGTGGCAAGCCCCAATGTAAGAGGCTAAACAGCGGTGAGGAGTTTGTATCAGTGTGGGTGAGATCCATTACCCTCGGTATACAGTCACACCTAAGCGTTTTACAGCGCGTTTCTACGCGGTGTAAAGCTGCATTAACAAATGAAAAACCATGTTCCTCTATGGACATGGTTCTCACCTTAGCGCGCTGTAAAACGCTAAACGCCCCAAAAAGCTCATGAGCTTCTTTGGTGCGTTTTGACGCGCGTCCCCATCGGGATTGTCTGCGCGATCGCGCGCCCGACGCCCGAACACTACTTTCTTGCGAATGTAAATCGCGCGTCGGACGCACGATTTTAAAAACGCCGAGGTGTGTTCCCGGCCTTAGAGACTGCTGGGATCATTTCACCTGACAAGCCCTCTGAGGCAAACTCCGCTATTCCGTGAGTGCTCAACTCTCCACCTTCCATACAAATAAAGACAATGCACCAATGTTTTAGGTTGAGTGGGATTGGCCACAGCTTTATTAAATTAAACTATCCTTAAGTCCACGCCATTTAATCCCATGATTAATCCGGACCCCGCACCGTACATGTACAGCACAAAAGTCTGTCACGTAAGGCCCAGCGCCGTGATCAGGCATGAGCTGCGCCCACCCAATCCGCGGCAGGGGTCTGGCAGTCACTGATAGCCGGACCCCTGCTGCATGCACCGGCATTGGTGAAATCGCTGATGCATTAACCCCTGCATGGTCGCGATCAGCGCTGATCCGGTCTGGTGTGGGGTGTCCATCGGGTCCCCGTGCTGCTGTGACGGGGACCCGATAGCAGGGAACACAGCACAATGCCTGGAAAGAGCCTGTGAGATCCAGAACCCTGAAAGCTGTATGGGTAATACACACTGTATTACACATACAGCCAATGCATTCCAATACAGAAGCGCAGAGGGGATCAGACCCCCAAAACTAGAGTGGGTCAAAAAAAAGTTGAAAAATAAAGTTTTCCACTCAAAAAATAAGTTTCAAGTAAAAAAAACATGTTCTTCTCCCAAAATAAAGTAAAAAAAAAAATTGCAAAAAAAAGGGAAAAAAGAAGACATATTAGGTACCGTGGCGTCCATATCGACGGGCTCTATAAAAATACCACATCATCTAACCCCTCAAAAAAAATACGATTACACTTACCGGTAATACGTTTTCTTTGAGCCTATAACAGCACAAGTGGAGAGACGCCGCCCCCATCCAGGACAGGAAACAGAATGCCACAACTGCTTTAAAAGGAGGGAACACCCCCAGTTCGCCAGTACTATTCCAAGCACTAAGGAGCATAAGATGAAATCATATAACACAACCATACCAACCGGAAGTGCGTCATTTTCGGCAGCCGGGTCCGAGAGCAAGGCCACATCCACCGCCACACAAGGACGGCAAGTACCGTTCCCTAGGGAGAAGGAGCCGAAGGCAGGGGGAAGCTCCAGAGGCCCAGACTTGGCAGTGGCTTCTGCAGGAAAAACTTACACCGCCCGGGTAAGCCCCCCTTCAGTGTCACCCACAGATCCCCCCCCCACCCAGCGCCTCCTCTTAGATAATTTATGCACTCCTCTTGCCTGAGAAATAATTGAAGAGACGCGCTGTCACACAGGCGCACTGGCAGAGGCACTGAAGCGCACATGCGCTGTCTTCCTGTCCTCTGCCAGTGCGCCTGTGTGATGGTGCATCTCTTCACCATTACTCAGGCAAGTGGAGTGCATAAATTATCTAAGAGGAGGCGCTGGGTGAGAGGGGGAGGCGCGCCCAGCAAGACTGCGCTCCTCTCCTCACCCTGCAGCGGCCGGCCGGATCCGGGATACTTTGGGGGACATGCGGGCGTCCGGGAGCCGCTATCTAATAGCGGGAGATTTTGCTGGACTGTATTTTGACACTATGTCCCATTTGAAGCCCCCCTGATGCACCCCTAGAGCAGTTTACGACCACATTGTTTTTGTTTCAGTTTTACATAATAAAGCATTTTTGAAATAAATTATTTTTTATTGTCTCCACATTCTAAAAGCCATAGGTTTTTTATATTTTGGAGCGATTGTCCTATAAAGGGGCTCATTTTTTGCGGGATGAGATGGCGGTTTGATTGGTACTATTTTGGGGTGCATATGACTTTTTGATCGCTTGCTATTACACTTTTTGTGATGTAAGGTGACAAAAAATGGCTTTTTTGACAGTTTTTATTTTATTTTTTTACAGTGTTCACCTGAGGGGTTAGGTCATGTGGTATTTTTATAGAGCAGGTTGTTACAGACGCGGTGATACCTAATATGTCTACTTTTTTATTTTTACATTTAACACAATAAAAGCATTTTTGAAACAAAAATCATGTTTTAGTCTGGGAGCCATACTTTTTTTATTTTTTGAATAATTGTTTTAGTTAGAGGCTCATTTTTTGCTGGACGAGATAGCGGTTTGATTGGTACTATTTTGGGATGCATTCGCCTTTTTGATCGCTTTGTATTAAACTTTTAGTGATGTAAGGTGCTAAAAAATGGCTTATTTACACCATTTTTTGGGGGTTTTTTTATGGCGTTCACCTGAGAGGTTCGGTCATGTGATATTTTTATAGAGGAGGTTTTTACGGATGCGGTGATACCTAATATGTGTAGTGTATTTAATTTTTTTTTTATTTTTATTCAGTGATATGTTTTTTTTTTATTTTTCCTTTTTTTCACTTTTTCACATTATTTTTTGGACCCAGACCCAGTTGGTTCTTGTAGATCCAGTGGATCTGGGTCTATACAATACAGTAAGTACACTATATAGTGTACTTACTATATTTTTTACTGTACAAAGCCTGAATAAACCTGCCCTATAGCAGGTCTATTCAGGCTTCAGCACCATGGAGAGAGCAGGAGCTTCTGTAAGCGTCCTGTCTCTATGGCAACCATCACTCGCTGCCAGAACTGAGCAGCGGGTGATGGGGAGGGAGGGGGGCTCCCTCCCTCTGCGATCCCACCCTGTCAGGGGGCTGCAAAGGCACAGCAGCCCCCCGATGGGAGAGGGAGGGAGCTCCCTCCCTGTTAACCCCTTCCATACAGCGGTCCGTACGGACCGCGGTATGGAAGGGGTTAAACTGCTGACATCTGCAGCACAGATGTCAGCAGTTTATAGCAGGGGGTCAGCAATGTGCCGACCCCCTGCTATACCCACTAGACACCAGGGAATACTTGTGAAAGGAGGCGGGCGGGGGATCGCAATTGCGATCCCGCCTGCCGCACCGCCCGCAGCATCACCGCCCGCAATTCCCCCCCCCCTGCACCGCTCGGGGGCACACTAATATGGCGGGGTGCAGGGGGGGGTACAATTTACACATTTGGGGCATGTTTAGGTCTCTGATCCCCGTGGTCACAGACCGCGGGGATCAGAGACCGCAGAAAGCGCAGCAAACCGCAGGTCTGAATTGACCTGCGGTTTGCTGCGATCGCTGACATGGGGGAGGGGCGCAACCTGGGCGAGACAGTCAGATGTGCGAACTGTGTCGGCCGCCCGGGCGCCACTGCAGCGATCCTAAGTACTTGAATTATCTATGTAAAAGAAGCCCGAATTTACTAACTATTGCGGCGCAGTCTCCCTCAGTTCCTCCATGCTCCTCCTGCATCCTTCATTCATAAAGTGGGCGGAGCAAGAGGCGGGACAGGGGGCGCATGGAGGGACTGAGCGCTCAAGCTAATAGAGACTGCGGGCTACTCGGGCTACTTTTACATAGATTAGGTTGACTGTAAAGCGTTTCCATAAATACTGTATAGAGTTGAGCTGGTCCGACCTTCCAGTATCGGCAGCGGTATGGCCCCGCCGCAGTTGCCGGCCCCCAGCTCCTCCTCCCAGTCCCTCCCCGCTGATACATTGCAGCCTGCGATGCTCCAGCATCGCAGGCTGCAATGTCAAAATGTCAGCAAAAATAGGTGGCGGAACGCCGTTCCAGTGCGTTCCGCCAGAAAAAAAGCCATATATATATATATATATATATATATACGCAAAAATGAGCAGCACTCCGAAATTCTGTAGAAAACACTTCTTTTATTCACCCAATGGCAACGTTTCAGCTCATACAAGAGCCTTTCTCAAGCAATTTGTGCAGAAAATGGTCAAACATTAAATAGTGAACAGGCAGTGACATCATGATGACGTGACAGGTGCATGCATTAACCCATTACTTTCTGAATAGGATTTAATATATTATAAACGTGTAAAACATTCAATATATAGCTCATGAACATATCCAAAAAAAGTGTCATATTCACATTACATAACATCAGTTTCTATGATAATGCATATCTTGTGATAAAGTGCCAGTCATGCAACAGTGTATTAAGGCGAAATTTCTTCCATACCACATATAGTTAAAAACAATTACCCATGTAACCCGCCGGGTGCTGACGCGCCCCAATCAACGTCCACACCTGGGGAAGGATACACCCACCAACCTTCAGGAACACGATCACTAAAGTCGCCATAACGGGCGTATGGTACGTGAATCGCGCAGGCTCCCGGCCATGAAGTCTCGCGATGTTGTGCGCGATAGCCTGTGCACTGTGGATCTCCCAATGCTCAACCCACCATATTGGAAGTGGGAATGCCAGTACATCAACGCGCAAGTCCATCTGATGTCCTCTCTGGCAACACCTCCATGGGGTGGTCTCTTTCATACACAACAATCACAATGAGTTACCTGATAGGCGCCTGTTCACACTTAGTAGCCTTGTATATCAGCCGCTTTTTGTGTGCAGGTGCATAATCGTGCAACCTCGGTAATACCGAAGTGCACTGATCAATGCCGTTCTCGCCCGTAACTCGAGGGTTCTCCTCATACGTGCAAGACACACAAATCAGAAAAACACAAAAACAAAGCGAAACAGAAGAACAGCCATAATACGGAGCAAGAGATTATTATATTATATGGATCGTGTCAATCTGGGCTGTTGGCGCATCATCCCCAAATGTAGATCATAAATCAGAGCACGCCGGTCCCCTGCAGGAGAGAACAAAGAAAATAATCAATTATTAAATTACTGCCGTAATTTTGTTCATACATTTTACACATTTCTGTACAAACCTCTACTCAGACAATACGTGTCTGAACAAAGTGGCCCAGTGCAAACATCAAAACATCAGTATACCCCAAGTTTATATTCAACATTGAGCCCATTGGGGGTCAGTGTATTTAACCTATGGATCCACTCCATTTCTTTTTCTTTAAAAGTTTAGTTCTATCACCCCCTCTCCTTGGCATGGGGACCCAATCAATGATCCAGCATCGTAAATCCTTTTCCACATGATTACATTCACTAAAGTGCCTGGAAACGGGTAAATCAAGTCTCGCCTTCCGAATGGAATTACGGTGATTATTCAGGCGAGTTTTTAGGTCTGTGGACGTCTCTCCCACGTACAGGACCTTACAGGGACACGATAATACATATATGACGTGGTCAGAGTTGCAAGTAAGGGCCCTTTCACACTGGCGTTTTTCTTTTCCGGCATAGAGATCCGTCCTCGGCTCTCTATGCCGGAAAAATCCTGATCAGGATTCTCCTAATGCATTCTGAATGGAGAGAAATCCGTTCAGGATGCATCAGGATGTCTTCAGTTCAGTACTGAGGCGTTTTTTGGACGCAGCAAATACCGCAGCATGCTGCGCTTTTTGCTCGGCAATTAAAAATCCTGAAAGCATTCCGGAAGGACAGATCCGAAATTAATGCCCATTGAAAGGCATTAGTCCGGATCCGGCCTTATGCTAAACGTCGTTTCGGCGCATCGCCGGGTCCGACGTTTAGCTTTTATCAATGGTCCTGGTTGTCATAGTAAAGTGTAGTGGGGAGCGGGGGGAGATAAATACTCACATACCGCAGGGCTGCCGGGGCGCTCCAGAGTGTCGTCCGGGCCCGCGCAGCTTGCGATCATGTGACCGCAAGCTGCGCAGGGCCAGACATCACTCTGGAGCAGCCCGGCAGCTCCGCGGTATGTGAGTATCCCCCTGCTCCCCACTGCTACTATGGCAACCAGGACGTTAGTAGCGTCCTGGCTGCCATAGTAACACTGAAAGCATTTTGAAGACTGATCAGTCTTCAAATGCTTTCAGTTCACTTGCGTTGTGCCGGAAGTGCACGCCGGATCTTCACAACGCAAGTGTGAAAGAGGCCTAAGGTGAAATTTTATAGGGAAGGAAACCTTGGTCCCGGGGTGCGTAAATTCCTTACTTTTGCAAATATACCTGCAATTTACGCATCCCAGACACGGAAAACAACCCGTGCTCGGTTGTCCAAAGGTAGATTGCATATATGTCTTTTTAGGACCGATGTCTGCCTTGATCAATTGGTCTTTTAAATTTCTGGCTCTGCGATAGGAGAGTAGGGGGGGGGGTTGCTAAATTCCGGTATTCCACCCAGAGATTTAGTGAGTATGGGCCAATGGTGTTTGATAATGTTACCAATCTCCTTGCTTTTTTCAGTATATGTTGAAATGAAGGGAATGCGACTCATATGTTTTTCTTGTCTACTTCCCTCTAATGCACGTGTTCTGTCCAACTTTGTCACTCTCTCCCTGTGCATATCAAGTCATTTTCGTGGATAGCCACGTTCCCTGAACCTGGCAGTCATCATTGTCAAGGATTTCTCCAGTTCCTCATCCGTGGAGAGACCATCCTTTTAGCCCTCAGCATCTGTGAATATGGGAGTGCACGCACCATATTCCTTGGATGATGAGAGCTGTACATCAAGGTTGTATTTTTGTCTGTGGGTTTCACATATAACCTGGTTTAAAAACCATCATTTGTCCACAACACCTCCGTATCCAGAAATTGGAGGTTAGTGGCAGAATATACCAACGTGAATTGCAGTGAATCATATACAGAATTTAAAAACCTGTGAAAATCCATCAACTGGTCAACCTGACCTGTCTCAAATGAGGAAGACGTTGTCTATGTATCTCCACCAGGCAAGTACATGCCTGAAATGGTGGGACACATAGACGACGTCTTCCTCAAAGCATCGCATAAAGACATTAGCATAAGTGGGGGCCATGTTCGACCCCATGGCCACACCCCTTTTCTGCATATAATAGGTGTCCTGGAAGAGAAAGTAGTTATACTCTAAAATGATGCGTAGCAGGTTCACAATGAATTTGATTGCCATGGGGTAAATGGAGGATGTACACAGCATGCGCTCAACCGCTGTGAGGCCTTTGCCATGTTCAATGGGCGTATACAATGACGTAAACGTCAAAGGAGGCCAAAGATAACATTTTGATATCCAGATGTATTTAAAGCCTGTAATTTAATCAAAAATCTGAGGTGTCTCGTATATACGATCTCGCTTCCGTTGCATGTTTTCATAAGATTCTATCTAGGAAAATAGAGGGATGAATAAAAATGGAGTCAGAACCTGAAACAATAGGCCGTCCGGGGGTGATCAATGAGGGACTTATGTATCTTCGGAAGTATATATAATACAGGAGTTACTTCAGAGTGACGTCAGGGCCCGCGCAGCTCGAGATCACGTGACCGCATGCGGTCACGTGATCTCGAGCTGCGCGGGCCCTGACGTCACTCTGAAGTGCCCCGGCAGGCCCGGCAGCTCCGCGGTATGTATTGATCTCCCCCCGCTCCCCACTCTTACTATGGCAACCAGGACGTTAGTAGCGTCCTGGCTGCCATAGTAACACTGAAAGCCTCTTGAAGACTGATCCGTCTTCAAGGGCTTTCAGTTCACTGGCGTTGTGCTGGATCCGGCGTGCACTTCCGGCGACGGAAGTGCACGCCGGATTCACACAACGCTAGTGTGAAAGAGGCCTAATTCAAACATTTTACAGAACTCATCATTGTCCATAAAAAGATTGGGCTGAAGGTGCGACCTCATGCCTCTTGGTATTCTGTGATTTCTATAGTATTCACCCAGCGTCATCATGTGCAGTTTGAGTGCAATGGATCTCTTTGAAAGTACCTCATGTTTCCTTTTGAGTTCTTTTGAGGAGGGCGTGCTGAGAAATGATGCATCTCCCTGGATACCACGTAAGATTCGTTCAGCCGTCTCATGTGAGTAGGAAATTTCATCAGGTGAAAGCATAATTAGATAATCAGGTCAAATGGGATCCCAAACAGAAAAAAAACGAAAAAATGGTGTGCTAAGCCTCTAGTCTAGCGTATAAAAATACAAAAAGTGAGGCAGCACCACCTGAATAGCCTGTGATCAGGTGCAAGCTCAAGGCATCGGTAGACTCACCAATAGCAATTTAAAAAACGGAAAAATGAGCAGCACTCCGAAATTCTGTAGAAAACACTTTTATTCACCCAATGGCAACGTTTCAGCTCATACAAGAGCCTTTCTCAAGCAATTTGTGCAGAAAATGGTCAAACATTAAATAGTGAACAGGCAGTGACATCATGATGACGTGACAGGTGCATGCATTAACCCATTACTTTCTGAATAGGATTTAATATATTATAAACATGTAAAACATTCAATATATAGCTCATGAACATATCCAAAAAAAGTGTCATATTCACATTACATAACATCAGTTTCTATGATAAAGCCCCAGAGAAACATTCAGACAGGGCTGTTCACCCATGCTCCAGTCCAGGATTTCTGACATGCTCATGTCCAGGGATTCTATTTAATCTGGTTGCTGGACTTGGGTGTGTCTCACTATGGAGAGAGAGTGGACTTACACAGAGGCCTAGTGCAGAGGCTCTGTGCGAGTGGTGTCAGCTGGGTTTGTTGAGGGACCACGGGGCTACGTAATAGCCGGAGTTTGGGGGAACTACGCAACGCCTGCAGTGAGAAGGTTGCATGGCCAGAGTCCGACGGACTCACTTTTTTTCACTATTTGGAGTGCTGTCCTATTTTTCTGCGTGTATTTTTGGGCTACGGAGCTCAGACCCATTGGGACATTGCACCCGTTCATTTACTTGGATCCGGTGCCGCCTTTTCTTCCTTCATATATGTATATATTTCTATTTTTTTTCTTTTTTTTTTACAACATATAACATGGAGTTACATACAAATAAATATTACTATACACACATCACACACACACACAGATGACCCCTATACACACATCACACACACACAGATGACCCCTATACACACATCACACACACACACACACACACACAGATGACCCCTATACACACATCACACACATAGAGATGACCCCTATACACACATCACACACATAGAAATGACCCCTATACACACATCACACACATAGAAATGACCCCTATACACACATCACACACAGAGATGACCCTATACACACATCACACACACACACAGATGACCACTATACACACATCACACACACAGGACCCCTATACACACCACACACACAGATGACCCCTATACACACATCACACACACAGATGACCCCTATACACACATCACACACACAGATGACCCCTATACACACATCACACACACAGATGACCCCTATACACACATCACACACACAGATGACCCCTATACACACATCACACACACACACAGATGACCCCTATACACACATCACACACACAGAGATGACCCCTATACACACATCACACACATAGAGATGACCCCTATACACACATCACACACACACAGATGACCCCTATACACACACAGAGATGACCCCTATACACACATCACACACATAGAGATGACCCCTATACACACATCACACACATAGAGATGACCCCTATACACACATCACACACACACACACACAGATGACCCCTATACACACACAGAGATGACCCCTATACACACATCACACACAGAGATGACCCCTATACACACATCACACACATAGAGATGACCCCTATACACACATCACACACAGAGATGACCCCTATACACACATCACACACAGAGATGACCCCTATACACACATCACACACAGAGATGACCCCTATACACACATCACACACACAGAGATGACCCCTATACACAAATCTCACACACACACAGATGGATCCTATACACACATCACACACACAGAGATGACCCCTATACAAATCACACACATAGAGATGACCCCTATACACACACATCACACACATAGAAATGACCCCTATACACACATCACACACACACAGATGACCCCTATACACACATCACACACACACACACATACAGATGACCCCTATACACACATCACACACACAGAGATGACCCCTATACACATCACACACATAGAGATGACCCTTATACACACATCACACACATAGAGATGACCCCTATACACACACACACAGATAACCCCCTATACACACATCACAAACACAGAGATGACCCCTATACACACATCACACACACAGATGACCCCTATACACACATAACATAGATGACACTTACCCTCTTGACATCCAGTTCAGTCCTCCTCCTTTGCCCTGCAGGGCTAAAGGACCTTAATCAGGTGACTATGACATCACCAAAGGTCCTGCAGATTTCTGTGGTAATAGCTGTGTGAAGCGTGTAGCCCCGCCCACTCTCCAGTCCTCAGCTGATTGGTGGGGGGAGGGGCTTGCTTCTGGCTCTAGAGCAGGCGTGCACAACCTGCGGCCCCCAGGACCAAGTTTTGCGGCCCCCGTCTTCCTGGGCAGAAGCACAGCTGATCGTATGATCAGCTGTGTTTCTGCCCGTGCGATCAGCTGTGGCACGCAGAGCCGCACGGCGATAGAAGACAGCTCCTGCTATGTAGCAGGAGCAGGTCGCCCCTCCCCCCTCTGGAGGAGATAGTGAGAGGAGCGCTTTATCAGCTTCTGCCTTCTCATATAGTTCAGCGGAGCGATGAGCAGCTTGGGGGAGAGGAGTGCAGAGCTGCAGGCTCAGGAAACCCTGATCAGCTCTGCCCTCTACAGACCCCCCACAGGAGGCTAGTCTCCCCTGTAACTGGGGCTCCTTTGAATGCCCCAGTTACAGTGGAAATAGTACAAAAAAAAAAAGCCTCTCATTGTCTCCCAAAGGTCTTTCAGTGGCCTCTTGGGGACAAATTATATGGAAAAATATATTTAAAAAATAAGTTAAAACATTCTAAAAAGAATAATTTGAAAACTGAATAAAAAAGAAAATACAAATAAAAAGAAAAAAAAAACAAAATATGTGGCAAAAAAATTGAGTAGTATAAAAATACCATAAAAAGGAAAAAGTGCAAAATAATAGTGTTCATTGTCCCTTAACAGACTTTTTATTACCTATTGGGGGGATATATTATATGGCAAAAAATATTAATAAACCAATTCTAGAAAAATTAATACAATAAAATATTAATAAAATACAAATAAAAGTGAAAAAGAAAACGTGCAAATTAGAAAAAACAAAAACAAAAGGCCAGTGTCCCTCAAGTCTTTTTATGACCTCTTGGGGAATATATGTAGTAGAAATATATAAAAAATTAAGTTAAAAAAAGAATAAAATTCATAAAAGAAAAAACACCAACCAAAACCGCCACCATACAGCCCTATTAGGCTGGGTTCACACTTGGGCGTTTTACAGCGCGTTCCTACGCGCTGTAAAACGCACAACAGGTGAAAAACCATGTTCCCCTATGGGACTGGTTCTCACCTTAGCGTTTTACAGCGCGTACGAACGCGCTGTAAAACGCGAAACGCCCAAAAAAGGTCTTGAGCTTCTTTTGGGGCGTTTAACGCGCGTCCCCATTAATGTCTTTAATAGGGACGCGCGTTAAACGCGCGATTCCTAGTTACAAAAACCCGCATCAAAAAACGTCGCGTCAAACGCACGTTTCAGATACGCGCAAGTGTGAACCCAGCCTTAACAAGAAACTATAAATTTTATATGACAAATCGGCCTACAAAAAATAGGGAACTAGTTGTAATTTAGGCTACTTTCACATTTGCGTTTTGTGAGATCCGTTCAAGCGGATCTCACAAGTGCTCCCAAAACGGAACCGTTCGCATCCAATGCATTCTGAATGGATGCGGATCCGTTCAGAATGCACTGGATTGTGCTCCGCTTCGCCTCCGTTCCGTTCTGGGGACTGACACCAGAACGCTGCTTGCAGCGTTTTGGTGTCCGCATGGCGGTGCGGAGCCAAACGGATCCGTCCTGACTTACAATGTAAGTCAATGGGGACGGATCCGTTTGCATTGACACAAAATGGTGCAATTGCAAACGGATCCGTTCCCCATTGACTTTCAATGGGGGTCAGAACGGATCTGTTTGGGACTTTGTGTTTTTTTTACAATACAATACAAACAGATCCGTTCTGAACAGATTGATTTGTTTGTATTTTCTGGATCTGGACGGATCCGCACTGAACGCTAGTGTGGAAGAGGCCTTATTTTGGTGTCAGTTTGTATATTTAAACAATAAGGAGCTATAGTTTGAAAAAAATACTTTTTAAAAATGTTTTGTACAGTTCCCCCAAATAAAACTACAAAAAAAATAAGTTCCAGTGTGTCACATAAAAAATTGTTGCAAAAGGTAGTTCAACAAATAAGATATATATATGGAATGAATGGCGCTTTTAAAAATAAATAATAATAATAATATAGTTACAGCCGTTTGAACCACTGGTGCTAAATCACAAAATAGTGTCTGGTCATTAAAGGGTTAACCAATGAGCTCCTTCCCCACTAGTGAAGGAAAGTGCTTACTGGTTATTGCAGGGCCCCTATAACTGGGGGCAGGAGGAGGTAATAACCAGTGAGCGATGTCCTCTGCAGTGAAGGAAAGTGCTTACTGGTTATTGCAGGGCCCCTATAACTGGGGGCAGGAGGAGGTAATAACCAGTGAGCCCCGTCCTCTGCAGTGAAGGAAAGTGCTTACTGGTTATTGCAGGGCCCCTATAACTGGGGGCAGGAGGAGGTAATAACCAGTGAGCGCTGTCCTCTGCAGTGAAGGAAAGTGCTTACTGGTTATTGCAGGGCCCCTATAACTGGGGGCAGGAGGAGGTAATAACCAGTGAGCGCCGTCCTCTGCAGTGAAGGAAAGTGCTTACTGGTTATTGCAGGGCCCCTATAACTGGGGGCAGGAGGAGGTAATAACCAGTGAGCGCCGTCCTCTGCAGTGAAGGAAAGTGCTTACTGGTTATTGCAGGGCCCCTATAACTGGGGGCAGGAGGAGGTAATAACCAGTGAGCGCCAGTCTCCGCAGTGAAGGAAAGTGCTTACTGGTTATTGCAGGGCCCCTATAACTGGGGGCAGGAGGAGGTAATAACCAGTGAGCCCCGTCCTCTGCAGTGAAGGAAAGTGCTTACTGGTTATTGCAGGGCCCCTATAACTGGGGGCAGGAGGAGGTAATAACCAGTGAGCGCCGTCCTCTGCAGTGAAGGAAAGTACTTACTGGTTATTGCAGGGCTCCTATAACTGGGGGCAGGAGGAGGTAATAACCAGTGAGCGCCGTCCTCTGCAGTGAAGGAAAGTGCTTACTGGTTATTGCAGGGCCCCTATAACTGGGGGCAGGAGGAGGTAATAACCAGTGAGCGCTGTCCTCTGCAGTGAAGGAAAGTGCTTACTGGTTATTGCAGGGCCCTATAACTGGGGGCAGGAGGAGGTAATAACCAGTGAGCACCGTCCTCTGCAGTGAAGGAAAGTGCTTACTGGTTATTGCAGGGCCCCTATAACTGGGGGCAGGAGGAGGTAATAACCAGTGAGCGCCGTCCTCTGCAGTGAAGGAAAGTACTTACTGGTTATTGCAGGGCCCCTATAACTGGGGGCAGGAGGAGGTAATAACCAGTGAGCCCCGTCCTCTGCAGTGAAGGAAAGTGCTTACTGGTTATTGCAGGGCCCCTATAACTGGGGGCAGGAGGAGGTAATAACCAGTGAGCGCTGTCCTCTGCAGTGAAGGAAAGTGCTTACTGGTTATTGCAGGGCCCCTATAACTGGGGGCAGGAGGAGGTAATAACCAGTGAGCGCCGTCCTCTGCAGTGAAGGAAAGTACTTACTGGTTATTGCAGAGCCCTATAACTGGGGGCAGGAGGAGGTAATAACCAGTGAGCGCTGTCCTCTGCAGTGAAGGAAAGTGCTTACTGGTTATTGCAGGGCCCCTATAACTGGGGGCAGGAGGAGGTAATAACCAGTGAGCGCTGTCCTCTGCAGTGATGGAAAGTGCTTACTGGTTATTGCAGGGCCCCTATAACTGAGGACAGGAGGAGGTAATAACCAGTGAGCGCCGTCCTCTGCAGGGAAGGAAAGTGCTTACTGGTTATTGCAGGGCGCCTATAACTGGGGCAGGAGTAGGTAATAACCAGTGAGCGCTGTCCTCTGCAGTGAAGGAAAGTGCTTACTGGTTATTGCAGGGCCCCTATAACTGGGGGCAGGAGGAGGTAATAACCAGTGAGCGCTGTCCTCTGCAGTGAAGGAAAGTGCTTACTGGTTATTGCAGGGCCCTATAACTGGGGGCAGGAGGAGGTAATAACCAGTGAGCGCTGTCCTCTGCAGTGAAGGAAAGTGCTTACTGGTTATTGCAGGGCCCCTATAACTGGGGGCAGGAGGAGGTAATAACCAGTGAGCGCTGTCCTCTGCAGTGAAGGAAAGTGCTTACTGGTTATTGCAGGGCCCCTATAACTGGGGGCAGGAGGAGGTAATAACCAGTGAGCGCTGTCCTCTGCAGTGAAGGAAAGTGCTTACTGGTTATTGCAGGGCCCCTATAACTGGGGCAGGAGGAGGTAATAACCAGTGAGCGCTGTCCTCTGCAGTGAAGGAAAGTGCTTACTGGTTATTGCAGGGCCCCTATAACTGGGGGCAGGAGGAGGTAATAACCAGTGAGCGCCGTCCTCTGCAGTGAAGGAAAGTGCTTACTGGTTATTGCAGGGCCCTATAACTGGGGGCAGGAGGAGGTAATAACCAGTGAGCGCTGTCCTCTGCAGTGAAGGAAAGTGCTTACTGGTTATTGCAGGGCGCCTATAACTGGGGTCAGGAGGAGGTAATAACCAGTGAGCGCTGTCCTCTGCAGTGAAGGAAAGTGCTTACTGGTTATTGCAGGGCCCCTATAACTGGGGGCAGGAGGAGGTAATAACCAGTGAGCGCTGTCCTCTGCAGTGAAGGAAAGTGCTTACTGGTTATTGCAGGGCCCCTATAACTGGGGGCAGGAGGAGGTAATAACCAGTGAGCGCTGTCCTCTGCAGTGAAGGAAAGTGCTTACTGGTTATTGCAGGGCCCCTATAACTGGGGGCAGGAGGAGGTAATAACCAGTGAGCGCTGTCCTCTGCAGTGAAGGAAAGTGCTTACTGGTTATTGCAGGGCCCCTATAACTGGGGGCAGGAGGAGGTAATAACCAGTGAGCGCTGTCCTCTGCAGTGAAGGAAAGTGCTTACTGGTTATTGCAGGGCCCCTATAACTGAGGACAGGAGGAGGTAATAACCAGTGAGCGCTGTCCTCTGCAGTGAAGGAAAGTGCTTACTGGTTATTGCAGGGCCCCTATAACTGGGGGCAGGAGGAGGTAATAACCAGTGAGCGCTGTCCTCTGCAGTGAAGGAAAGTGCTTACTGGTTATTGCAGGGCCCCTATAACTGGGGGCAGGAGGAGGTAATAACCAGTGAGCGCTGTCCTCTGCAGTGAAGGAAAGTGCTTACTGGTTATTGCAGGGCCCCTATAACTGGGGGCAGGAGGAGGTAATAACCAGTGAGCGCTGTCCTCTGCAGTGAAGGAAAGTGCTTACTGGTTATTGCAGGGCCCCTATAACTGGGGGCAGGAGGAGGTAATAACCAGTGAGCGCTGTCCTCTGCAGTGAAGGAAAGTGCTTACTGGTTATTGCAGGGCCCCTATAACTGGGGGCAGGAGGAGGTAATAACCAGTGAGCGCCGTCCTCTGCAGTGAAGGAAAGTGCTTACTGGTTATTGCAGGGCCCCTATAACTGGGGGCAGGAGGAGGTAATAACCAGTGAGCGCCGTCCTCTGCAGTGAAGGAAAGTGCTTACTGGTTATTGCAGGGCCCCTATAACTGGGGGCAGGAGGAGGTAATAACCAGTGAGCGCCGTCCTCTGCAGTGAAGGAAAGTGCTTACTGGTTATTGCAGGGCCCCTATAACTGGGGGCAGGAGGAGGTAATAACCAGTGAGCGCTGTCCTCTGCAGTGAAGGAAAGTGCTTACTGGTTATTGCAGGGCCCCTATAACTGGGGGCAGGAGGAGGTAATAACCAGTGAGCACCGTCCTCTGCAGTGAAGGAAAGTGCTTACTGGTTATTGCAGGGCCCCTATAACTGGGGCAGGAGGAGGTAATAACCAGTGAGCGCCGTCCTCTGCAGTGAAGGAAAGTACTTACTGGTTATTGCAGGGCCCCTATAACTGGGGGCAGGAGGAGGTAATAACCAGTGAGCGCCGTCCTCTGCAGTGAAGGAAAGTGCTTACTGGTTATTGCAGGGCCCCTATAACTGGGGGCAGGAGGAGGTAATAACCAGTGAGCGCTGTCCTCTGCAGTGAAGGAAAGTGCTTACTGGTTATTGCAGGGCCCCTATAACTGGGGGCAGGAGGAGGTAATAACCAGTGAGCGCTGTCCTCTGCAGTGAAGGAAAGTGCTTACTGGTTATTGCAGGGCCCTATAACTGGGGGTAAGAGGAGGTAATAACCAGTGAGCGCTGTCCTCTGCAGTGAAGGAAAGTGCTTACTGGTTATTGCAGGGCCCCTATAACTGGGGGCAGGAGGAGGTAATAACCAGTGAGCGCTGTCCTCTGCAGTGAAGGAAAGTGCTTACTGGTTATTGCAGGGCCCCTATAACTGGGGGCAGGAGGAGGTAATAACCAGTGAGCGCTGTCCTCTGCAGTGAAGGAAAGTGCTTACTGGTTATTGCAGGGCCCCTATAACTGGGGGCAGGAGGAGGTAATAACCAGTGAGCGCCGTCCTCTGCAGTGAAGGAAAGTGCTTACTGGTTATTGCAGGGCCCCTATAACTGGGGGCAGGAGGAGGTAATAACCAGTGAGCGCTGTCCTCTGCAGTGAAGGAAAGTGCTTACTGGTTATTGCAGGGCCCTATAACTGGGGGCAGGAGGAGGTAATAACCAGTGAGCGATGTCCTCTGCAGTGAAGGAAAGTGCTTACTGGTTATTGCAGGGCCCCTATAACTGGGGGCAGGAGGAGGTAATAACCAGTGAGCGCTGTCCTCTGCAGTGAAGGAAAGTACTTACTGGTTATTGCAGGGCCCCTATAACTGGGGGCAGGAGGAGGTAATAACCAGTGAGCGCCGTCCTCTGCAGTGAAGGAAAGTGCTTACTGGTTATTGCAGGGCCCCTATAACTGGGGGCAGGAGGAGGTAATAACCAGTGAGCGCCGTCCTCTGCAGTGAAGGAAAGTGCTTACTGGTTATTGCAGGGCCCTATAACTGGGGGCAGGAGGAGGTAATAACCAGTGAGCGCTGTCCTCTGCAGTGAAGGAAAGTGCTTACTGGTTATTGCAGGGCCCCTATAACTGGGGGCAGGAGGAGGTAATAACCAGTGAGCGCTGTCCTCTGCAGTGAAGGAAAGTGCTTACTGGTTATTGCAGGGCCCTATAACTGGGGGCAGGAGGAGGTAATAACCAGTGAGCGCCGTCCTCTGCAGTGAAGGAAAGTGCTTACTGGTTATTGCAGGGCCCCTATAACTGGGGGCAGGAGGAGGTAATAACCAGTGAGCGCTGTCCTCTGCAGTGAAGGAAAGTGCTTACTGGTTATTGCAGGGCCCCTATAACTGGGGGCAGGAGGAGGTAATAACCAGTGAGCGCCGTCCTCTGCAGTGAAGGAAAGTGCTTACTGGTTATTGCAGGGCCCCTATAACTGGGGGCAGGAGGAGGTAATAACCAGTGAGCGCCGTCCTCTGCAGTGAAGGAAAGTGCTTACTGGTTATTGCAGGGCCCCTATAACTGGGGGCAGGAGGAGGTAATAACCAGTGAGCTCCGTCCTCTGCAGTGAAGGAAAGTACTTACTGGTTATTGCAGGGCCCCTATAACTGGGGCAGGAGGAGGTAATAACCAGTGAGCTCCGTCCTCTGCAGGGAAGGAAAACGCTGATTTATGAATAGGAGGCAGGATGGAAGGAAATGTCTGATTTTTAACCAGTTTCTGTAGCATGGTCCCAAAAGGTTCATACTTACCTGCTCCCCCGCCGCTCCTGTCTTCTGCACTGCCCCCCCATCTTCCGGTCCCCGCACTGTTCACACCTGGCAGTGCATGGCTGTGGTCACATGCACCTCTCCAGCCAATGACTGGCTTTAGCAGTAACATGCTGCTTGTGGCCACATCACTGCTATAGCCAGTGATTGGCTGGAGAGGTCCATGTGACCACAGCCATGCACTGCCAGGTGTCAGCAGTGCGGGGACCAGAAGATGGGGGCAGCGCAGAGGACCACAGAGGTGGGGAGCAGGTAAGTGTAACTCTTTGGTTTCAGGGGCCATGCTGCAGAACAATACTTGGGACAATTACTGGGATAATGTGTTCATAGGAGCGCTCATATCTTATATCTGGCCGTTATGTAATCATGCAGCTGATCAGTTGATAAACAAGGAATCGCTCGTTTGTCGGCCGATTCGCATATTTTATCAGGATGAAAGGTTTACGATTATCGGCAGCACATCTCACTGTGTAATCAGGGATGGGCTACCGATAATCAATATAACTAAATGAAGGTGGAATGACTGTGGTAGTGATCATTCCTCCCCAGTCACTTTGCATTTGCTTGTGTAATATGCTGATACAAACAAGCGCTGATCAACATGTTTTTTTTTATTTGCGGCCCCTTGAAACAGAGCAATGTGACAATGCGGCCCTCAGACCAAAAAAGGTTGTGCACCCCTGCTCTAGAGGCATCCTGTGCAGGAGAAGGAACTGTCCGCTGCAAAATCTGGAGGAGACCAAAGAGGAGGGTTGAGCCGGGTGAGTACAGCTCAGGCAGCGCTTCTCTCCCCCTCCTCCTGCAGGCTAGTGAGCGCTTCCAATATGGAAGTGTTCACTAGTACTCGCTTTATAAGATGCACTGCATCTTATAAAACGAAAATAGTTAATTAGCAGCACACATCTGGCAAGGGATGGCCCTCTGGGCCCCCCTGGCTTAGGGGCCCGGTCGCAGCTGCGACCTCTGCGACCCCTATAGCTACGCCAGTGTCCAGATGGTACCCTACAGCAGTGAGCAGTGGCGACTCTAGGATCAATATACAGGGGGCACAGAAGACACACAGTCAAAAATGGGGGGGAAGGTCACTAAAAATTTTCACCAGTTAATCATACTAATGAAAAAACAAAATAAGTATATATAAATAAGATAAAATACAAAAGTATTGCGGTATGCAGAGATACGTTTTTATTCATTTATTTTATTCATACACCATGCTGTTCAGTATATACAGGATTATAATATATGCTGTACAGCATGGTGTATGAACTATATTGAACGGCATGGTGTATGGATTATACTGTACATTGTACAGCATGGTGTATGCTGTACATTGTATAGCATGGTGTATGGTTATACTGTATATTGTACGGCATAGTGCAAGCATTATACTGTACATAAAATGTATGGAGGTTACACCATGCCGGACAATATAACCCCTGCGCCATGCTGTACAACAGGGACGTGCACACATAGGGCTAAAAGGGGGCTTGAGCCCCTGCCCCTTTAATGCCTTTTTTTTTTCAGTTGTATCTGAAGATATCCGTTTTAAGTAAACGTTTGTTTGGTTTACCTACCAAAGTCTACCTTCATTATTCCTACTGGCTAAGGATACTACACGGTGTGCCACCGTACAAAGGCACTGGCGTGGGTGTTTTTGCTGGAGACCCTGAGAGCGTTTGGGTTTGGACCTGTCTTTCTTCACTGGATACGGATATTGTACAGGAATCCCAGAGCCCAGATTCAAGTGAATGGTTACTCCTCTACTACATTTTCCTTGAAAAGGGGTACGAGACAAGGGTGTCCTCTCTCCCCTTTTGTTTGCCGTCGCCATTGAACATCTGGCTATTAGACGGCAGGATGACGTATATGCCGGTGTGTGTGTAGGGGAGAGGGAGGACAGAATAGGCCTATATGCGGATGACCTTATATTATTTATGAGCTCGGTGGACCGTTCTCTACCCCGGGCGATTGAGTTAATTGAGTGCTTTGGACGGTACTCCGGTCTTCATATCAATTGGGCCAAATCAGCTATAATGCCCTTATGGCAGGCGGACTGGCCTGAGGTGTATTATAATCTCCGAGTTGTGGACCAGTTCAAATACCTTGGGATTATAATTACTAGGGACCCCTAGCTGCCTTTGATCGGAATGTTGCCCCATTAGAGGGAATTTTTACCTCCAAGTACAGAATATGGAAGTCCCTTCCGATTTCTATTATGGGTAGAATAAATCTCATTAAAATGTTTTTATTGCCGAAAGGCTTGTACGTGTTGGAACACGCATGCACCCCGATACCTAGACGTTTTTTTGATCGTATATTCCATGATGGTTTCTTTTGTGTGGGGAGATGCCAGACACAAGCTGTCCCTTACCACGCTGCAGAGGGCCAAACTGCAGAGGGCTTTGCCAAATTTTCATCTTTGTTTTCTGGCCGGACAGTTAAGGTTTTTGACATCTTGGGTGACGGGAACTGCTCATCCCAATGCGGAATATTTGCTACAGCACCATTTGGGTCTCTCCACTCTATGGCCTGTCTTGTGAATCTGTGTCTGTGACAGGGGCGTCGCTAGGTTAAAACATTCGGGGCCTGGGCCCCGGATGTTTTGTCCCAGGCCCCGAATGTATTGCCTGCCTGATAGATCCATCTGTATTGCTGTCCTCAGGACGGCAATACAAATGAATCTGTAATTGTCTTTGGCTATTGCCAAGAACCTGTTTCCTTTATGGGATGTACAGCTTTCAGTTTCCCAGTCTATATCTGGGTAGTTGAAGTCCCCCATAATAACCACCTCATTATGGTTTGCCGCCTTGTTTATCTCGTTTAGTAATAGATTTTCTGTGGACTCTGGTATATTAGGTGGTTTATAGTAAACTCCTATTAGTAATTTATTATTGTTTTTGGCTCCATTTATCTCCACCCACAGTGACTCCACATTTTCGTGTCCCTCACAGATGTCTTCCCGGAGTGTGGGCTTTAGACAGGACTTTATATAATAGCAGACCCCTCCCCCTCTCCGGTTTTGACGATCCTTCCTAAACAGATTATAACCTTTTATATTAACAGCCCAGTAATAGCTATCATCCAGCCATGTCTCCGTTATTCCCACTATGTCATAATCCTCCCCACACATCACTAATTCCAGTTCCCCAGTTTTATTAGTCAGGCTTCTGGCATTAGTATACATACATTTGAGAGGTTTTATGCATATTTTTTGCCCTACACCTTTCCTTCTGAACTTTTCTAGTCCCTCTTTCCATTCCTCCCCCAGTCCCACTACCTCATTTATTTAAACTGATGATCTGTTCTCTGGATAGATTATCAGCATCTGATCGGCGGGGATCCAACATCCGGGACCCCCGCCGATCACCGCCGCTGGCGGTAGCGCCTCGGCCTTCTCGCTGTTTACCGCAGGCCCAGTGACATCACGATGAGTATCACTGGCCTGGGCGGGGCTAAGAGCTGTTCTCTTGAATGACGCTTAGCCCCGCCCAGGCCAGGGATACAGATCGTGACATCACTGGGCCTGCGGTAAACAGCGAGAAGTCCGAGGCGCTACTGCCAGAGCCGCTGCCTTTTCAAACAGCTGATGGGCGGATGACCTATCCAGAAGATTGATCATCAGTTTAAACAAAGTGCAGAACTGCTTTAATTGTATACATGGGTTGACACTGCCTGTTTACTTTCAGATGGAGAATGTTTCCAGATTCCTTTACTTCATGGATGCGGAGAAGATCAGCCTGGACTTTCTGCAAAATACCGATAAGATGAAAGAGTTTGTCAGCACTCTGTTAAGTTTAAATGTATCCCACGGATCGGTAAAAAACTACATCTCTAATATAGGTAACTTTGCCAAGTACGTGGTGTCCGCGGACTTCCCAGATGACATCGAGGAGAAGAACAGAGAGGCTTCCGAGGATGAAGAAGCTGACGATCGAGATCAATGAAAAGTCTGTGAAAAGATGGAAGCGGGTGTAGGTCCTATTGAGTTTAGTAGCATTCAGTTCGGTATATGTGTTCATGTCTTAACATAACCCTTGTTTTTAATCAAACACAGGCTTCAGCCTTCTCCAGAGGAGTGCTGCAGCATGTTGCAAGTGGCGAGAAGTCAGGTGTGCAAACTCTTTTCACAGGCAAACGCAGGCCAAGCGCTGGACGAAAAATAAAAGATGCTGACCGGTTATTACCTGGAGGCGCTGATCATGATCGAGCACCTGAGAAAATCGTCTGCTGTCCAAAACCTGACGGTAAGGCTCTTGTTACAATTCTGACTAACCGACTTGCCATTGCAATCACGGTCTACTGACAGACAACCCGAGATACGACAACCCGAGATGCCTCCCACACAGGTGGAAAGATCACACTGGGAGTTGTAGTTGCACAGCAGTGCCAAAGGTTGCTGATCCTTGCTGTAGGAGTAGTGGCCATAACAGGCCCAGTTAGTCGCAGAGGACCATTCGCCTGTAATAAAACATATTTTTCACAGAAACTGAGGTATATTAAGTCAGCCATACTAAATAGCCATGTACCCCATGGCAGAAGTGCCGTATCCCAGGGGCGATAGCAAACGAGGAGTAGTGTTTGGGACGACAGTGCAGTTATTCCTCCACTCACCTGGGACAGGACGGGTTCTTTGGGAAGGTTCGGTTCTGGAACAGGTAACAAATAGAGTTCGTGACGCCAGTGCCTTTTATACGGTGGCACACCGTGTAGTATCCTTAGCCAGTAGGAATAATGAAGGTAGACTTTGGTAGGTAAACCAAACAATTAAACTTTTACTTAAAACAGATGTCTTCAGATACAACAGTTCTGTTACTTGTAGTTCCACAGGCTTTAGGTTATCTAGTCTCAACACAGCAGGGTGATGCATACAATGGAATTCTTTACAGACAATAGGTAAGCTTCCTTATCATGGATCCAGGTAACCTCTAACTTTGGCTCAGGCAAACTGGACTCTATCTCTCTGGTCTCTTGTTCCTGGCTCTATATACGTCTCAAGGCTATTATTCACTTTTGGCTTGATCACTTGAGCAACACGGTTCCCTTCTGGCCCTGGACTACTTAGTGTTACCTCTGCAGACTGTAGCATTAAGGTCCCTGGGTGTAAACTGGTTGAAGACCGGCTTATTCTTATGTAGTACCTCAGGAGCTTGACTAGGTCCTGGTCTTGAGTTCTGGGGCAGGAATCTCTCCTCTTTAGATGCTCCTTGAGGGCCAAGTTATCCCCAGGGCTTCCCTCTGACTCCAGTGCTTAGACTTGCACTTTACAATACACTTTTCTTAATACACCTTACACTTTACACAACTGCCTAGGCCTGAACTAACCTTATATAGTGTGCAGTCTAGCTCCCTCTAGCGGTGAATACTGGGACTGCTAGCTACCGGCCTAACTTAAAGTGGCAGTACAATGAATACAGAAACTGGTTGTATACGGGTTACCTGCCTGTATACTACAGAAGCCCTTACAGAGCCTTTGCATGTAGCAGAACCGTAAGTGCACATGTAGCAGAGCTGTACAAATCTTTAGATTAAAAAAAAAAAAAAAAAAAAGAATAAATAAAGGCATGTAACAGGGATCATCAACCTCCAGCATTCAAAATGTTGGAAAACTACATCTCCCAGCATACACACTGTTATAGTAATTTTCTTATATTTCCTTTGTGTAAAGACCTTGTTCCCAGTAAGAGCTCGTCAGACACACATCTTGTTTCCTTGGTGGACCAGGAGAGACTCCCTCACCCAGATGTTTTCTTTATTAACACCAGAAAAGGGGATTACAATGGGAGTGGGCGGAGCACAACACTTCGACCACTCCCCTCAGGTACACAATCATTACAGGAAATGAAAACACACATAGAAAGACCACACCATGTCATGTCATCAAATCACCACTAGAGGGAGTCATGTTTGGCATCGATTAGATCAAATGTCAAACAAACTCCCCAGGATCTCATGTGGATCTATATATATATATATATATATATATATATATATATATATATGAATGGAATTATTATCTCCAATGGCTGATCAGACCAACTGAAAATAACAAGTAACCATTCCTTTTGTATATAGTTTTCTTAACAAATGCATACACGCCAAGCCAATATATCCGCATTTTGGCGGGGGCCCCAGCCGGCATCTATCCATTTCACAAGAAAACACTGCTTGCTACGTCTATATACAATAGCAAGCTATCCCCTTCTAGTGGCTTATACACTGAGAGACATGATGACAATACACGACATATTAGAAAACACATCCTATAAAAATTTCCACAACAGTCCCTCCTCTTTGTCATATGCTGCTCAGTGTCCCTCGATGATTTATCCTCAGCATCTGGTCCATGGTTTGGTCTTCAGGACGTCTCGTCTATTCGGCAACTCAGTCGGTTACACATCAGGCATATAGAAATAATGGAAACAAAAAACCATAAGTACATGCCCGGATCCCATGGAAAACCCGTGAGCCCTAAGACCTCACAATCGGCTGCAACATAGGATGCAGGGACAAGCTTCACCAGGACACATGACCCTCTGACATTAGGGGGAATTACCTTCTAAACGGCTAAACCCGCATAGGAAATAGTACAGACCTGTCAACTCCACACAAGAACTTCTGACAGTCACGGACCTCCAGTACTAACTGCCTCACAACTGGAGGATCCTACAAACCTATCTCCGTTACCTCATATGCGGGCCGCCTAGCTGCCGGACACCCATACAGGATTAACGAACAAGGAGCCGGAGCTATTATTAAGCCTATATCTGATGTTACCCTCTAGGATGTGCTATCAACAAATGTCTTCTTGTGGCCCTCGCTAGTTTGAGGCGCCTTTCCCTTCCTAAGAATGAAAGTAAACGACAGTGATACTCCTCATCCTCTGACGTCGTTGAGCAGCTTCTTGCAGCGTCTGCTGTGGATCCAGTTGTCTCGTCGTCATCTGCAGCACCTGGAGTGGCCCAAGGTATCCCCGCTCTGGTCCTGTCTTCAGATGTTTCTTTACCACGACCCAATCACCTGGATGACTAGAAAGAACACTGGTTATTGAGTCCAGGTCTGGGAGGATCTCCCGGACCTGGTGGTGGACATTTGGGTGATAACCCGTGGGGCTGCCTGAGGGCATCCCTGATGGAATAAAGGGCTACAGCAGAACATTCAGGCCATGGATCAGACGTGATTTCTCCTTGCAAAAATCTGACCCAAGTACTGTCAAAGAAAAAGAAGCAGTCGTGATGGTACCTGATAATTGACAGTTGATGTTTGAAAATTGACATTTTCTACACCACTTTTCCCCCCTTCTCATCGTCCTCAAAACCAGGACGAGGAGAAGCTGGATTCAACATGGTGCATCGTAGATGGAGCGATGAGGAAGTGATGGGAGAGAGATGAGAGATAGATGAAAGATAGATGAGAGAGAGAGAGAGAGATGAGAGATAGATGAGATGACAGCAGAGACAGGTGGATGCAACCTGTCTTAACAGTCTCTTTCGCTTCAGGAACTATACCACCAATTGCGGCTACCCCTCTCATCCAGGCCAGGTGTACATAATGCGGTTACTCCGGACTGAAACCGCACACTGTATCCCCTGCTGGTTTACTACCATTATTGTCCTTTGAAAACCACAGCTGAGCTACATCGTTCCAGAGGGATACCCCAAGGGGTACCCTTGGACCATCTACCTCATTCTTTTAAGGGGCTTTGTGGCCATTCACCCCAAAACTAGATCTCATGTACTGAGCAGCCGTCTGACCTCAGCGAGGGGACTATTTTTTCCCCCACGCACATGGATTTACCACTACCCATCCTTAGTTAACTAAGCGATTTACCAGTGTTTGCCTGCGTCCAGGGCACTATATCTTCCAACCGTATAACGGAGAGCACTACCCGGATTCTCGTAGTGCGTCTCTCCAACTCCGACTTTTTACAAAGCCTATGTCGGACAGCTAGAAATCTCTTGCAATGAGAGCGGCCTAGTGCTACTCCCACTGCTATTTCTACTCCCACAGGGCCTATTCGGCCTAAGCTCCTTGCTGGATTCCATGTATGCCTTCTGAAGGCTATACACACAGCTGAGCTACGCCTGTGTTTGGCCAGGTTAGGCTACCAATACATGGACCCGCTTTTCTCCAGCTCAACGTGGCTCCTCCAGTCAATCTCCTGCTGATACAATAAAAAGAAATACAGGTTAACCTCTGGTGATGATGTTGTTGAAGAGTCCTGGAGTAGAGGACTGTCACTCAGCAAAGAGAAAGAAAAAGGAAAAATTGGGACAGACGTTCAAAAACACACAAATAGACGACAATAAATAATAAAAATCCCAGATTGAATGCTGCTTCCTATACCATTCCTCTTTATCATGGGTGACTTTGCTGGTAGTAAAGGAGCATGCAATCTGTCAAAAAAAATAAATCATTGACCTTGCTGCCAGTGAGAACAATGGACAAAAACGTAAAAAGATATGTAAACTGGTGTCCAATCAGAATGTGTAAAAGAAACCCCACCCTGATTACAACCAGCCACGTTCCTAGAGAGGTGGGATTGTCCCCATATACAATCCTCCATCACATTGTCTCACAATAGCAGATACTTTTATACAGTGCAGGCTTCTGGGATAAAAAACAAAACAACAATTAAATTTAGAATTTAGTATACCTGACTGCACATTACGTTATTAAATTTAGAGGCTTCTCCTTAAAAAAATGAAAAACAAAAACAATACAGAAAGGTCCTCTATCTAGTTATTGCCTGCAGGGAAAAATACAGTTAAAACCTCACATCCAGGTTCTTCTCTAGGTTTTCCTGTAAGACAAAAACTAGTAAAACATTAATAACACAGACATACGACCTCCTGAACAGAGGTTCTCATTAGATATTGGAGGTCCCTCTTCTGCTCTCTTAATACAACTTGGTGCTTTAACCCTTCACGCTCTGCTGGTCTCATCTGCAATTTAAGTTGCCATATTCCACTCTCTAATTTTTCATTTTGGGCCTTCACTTGTGACCCCCCTAACAGAAAAGTGACAATACTCCGCAACCTGACCCAGCGACCACACAAAAAGCCTGTACTGACTTATACTAAACATGAGGCTTAAAGCCACCATTTGCATCGAGGTTCTGACCAAAGACACACGGACCCAGTTCTTCAATATCTAATTCTTGCTACATACAATATTTTGTATTTCCAATTAAAAAATACATTACTTAACTTTAACAAAACTCTAACAAATCCTATAACAAACCCCTTTGCTGAAACAATCCTTTTGCAGCACATACAATGTAGGACTGAATTAACATCTCAATGTCTGGGAGGGTTCCCCTGAAAACCATAAACACTGGCAGGAGGACTTCTCCTCACCCAACCATTGAAATGCTAATTTGCCTGAAACCAACCTCAGCTTCATCTTTACAATTAAAACAGGTTTTCTTACAGTTTCACATTACAATTTTCCAGTTACTCCATTTTTCCTAATACAATAAAAAACTGGTTTCACAAAGACTTCAGCATCATGTCTTCATTTTCCCTTACACGACATGAACTCTGCTGAATCCCAGGAGCCGATCTCTTTCCTGTCTAAGTTGCACATTCTCACACCTTAGCCGCTCACACTGGAATTTCAAATCTACTTCCTGGTTCCATGATCCTCTCTGTCTATAACTGCTGTTAGGCCTTTGGAAAGAACAGTGTCTGGGACCAGCCCCCCATCTTGGTGAATAAGCCACTTTGCTCCTAGGAGTGGTTCTGGGATACTGTCACTACCTGAACTATCAGTAGTCTCCATAGTTCTGTTTCTCCACCCCTGTGATGATGTCATTTGCTAGAGTTGGAGGTGTTCTCTCAGCAATGTCTCTCCGCCCCTGTGATGAGGTCTTACTTTCTGTTTCCTTCCTCCCAGCTGTCCCTTCTCTCTTTGATTGCCCAGCCTTTAAAGCCTTCCTGTTTTGTTTGTTTCGTGCGGTTTATACTTTCTTCCTAGTGCTGTATAACCTGCTCCAGTAACGCCACTTGTGTGATATCGTTTCCCTGGACCTATGTTCTGCTGAAGCAAGCTCGTTGGATCTGCTCTGCTGTCTTGCATATGTGTTCTCTGCTGCTGCAGCTCCTTCAGTTAAGTGTACAGTCTTTGCTTATCTTATGTCTCTTTTCTGACCGAGATCTGAGACGTGCCTCGGTTCTCTCCATATCCTGAGTAGAGCACCGGTGGCCGTGCCCCCTTCCACGAGCGTAGGGATTCCAGTGGTCTCCAGCCTTAGGTACGTGGGCATGTCTCCATCCACCATTGGGGTCTGGACATGTGCTGAGCAGCATAGGGAGAGCTGTTAGGGTCAGACAGGGGTCTCCCTTCTGCTCCCTAGGTTGGGTCCGGTCAATAGCTTTTCCACTGTGTACGCTCTGGTTATTTATACAGCCGTGACATTATAAACCGCCATAACCGTTTTTCTTGACATGGATCCGCTTTCCGACCTGGCTGACCGCATGCAAGGTCTTTCCTTGGAGGTAACGGATCTACGTCAAGCTATAACTCAGCTTCAAGCATTGGGCCCTGCTCTGCCCCATGGAGTTTGTTGCGAGCCAAAGGTCTCACTTCCGGAGACTTTTTCCGGGGGCAGTGAGAGTTTTGTTCGCTTCAGAGAAGCATGCAAACTTCATTTTTGCTTGTGTCCTCATTCCTCTGGTGATGAGGAGCAGAGGGTGAGGATTGTCATCTCCCTGCTCAGGGGTAATGCTCAGACGTGGGCTTTTTCGCTGCCACCGGGGGATCCCTCCCTTCGATCGGTAGTTGGATTTTTTGCCGCTTTGGGGCAGATATATGATGACCCGGATCGTGTTGCTCTGGCTGAATCTAACTTACGTTTGTTATGCCAGAACAAACTGTCTGCTGAGCTTTATTGTTCTGAATTTCGGAGATGGGCAGCTGATTCAGGCTGGAATGATGCTGCACTCCGGAGTCAGTTCTGCCATGGACTCTCAGAGAAATTGAAAGATGCATTTGCTTTCCATGAGAGACCAACATCCTTAGACTCTGCCATGTCACTGGCGGTACGCCTTGACAGGCGTCTAAGTGAAAGAAAGGAGACCTCACTGTCCAGCCATTGTCAATGTAGGGGCAGTGGTGCGGACTCATTCAGTGTGCAGGGGCCCCATCCTGTCCCGCTCCCCTCTGAAGAGGAGCCCATGCAGTTAGGTCGACTTACCTCTGATAAAGGAGGATTTACTCCTCAGACAATGGTGTGTTTTTGTTGTGGGGGCATAGGTCATTTGGCAAATGTCTGTCCCTCTAGGAAATTCAGGAACTGTACTAAGACTGATAATAAAAGAAAGACCTCAAAATGTAAATCATCAAACTCTGCTACCTTGGGCAAAGTTGGTGTAGAAATTGATGCTTTTCCTCTGACCTGCAGTTCCCGTTTTCTCCTTTCTGCCAGGGTGGCGCTAGAGAGTAAAGTCATCTCTTGTGAAATTTTTGTCGATAGTGGGGCGGCCGTCAATCTTATTGACAGTCAATTTGTAGCCATGCATGGTTTTCAGGTTTTCACTTTAGAAAAGCATATACCTGTTTTTGCTATTGACTCTGCTCCACTCTCACAGAGATCCCTTAAGGGCATTGTTCACAATATCCGATTGGCTGTGGGTGACGCTCATGTGGAGGATATATCATGTTTTGTCCTTAACGGTTTGCCTTCTCCTCTAGTTTTGGGATTACCCTGGCTCACTAGACATAACCCCACTATTGATTGGCAAGGAAGGCAAATAAATGAATGGAGTGAGTTTTGTAGAGAGAATTGTCTTTCGGCGACTTTTGCTGAGGTGTCTACTAAATCTCTGCCATCATTTCTCTCTGAATTCTCGGACGTGTTTTCAGAGAGTGGTGTTCAGGAGCTGCCTCCTCACCGGGAGTATGACTGTCCCATTAACCTCATTCCTGGCGCCAAACTGCCAAAAGCACGCCTGTACAATCTCTCACAACCAGAAAGAGTCGCAATGCGAACCTATATCTCTGAGAGTCTCGATAAGGGGCATATTCGTCCCTCAAAATCACCGGTTGCCGCTGGTTTTTTTTTTGTTAAAAAAAAAGATGGCTCTCTCAGACCTTGCCTAGATTTCAGGGAACTGAACCGTATTACTATCCGCGATCCTTATCCCCTTCCTCTGATCCCGGACCTCTTCAACCAAATTGTTGGGGCAAAGGTTTTTTCCAAGTTGGATTTAAGAGGTGCGTACAATCTGGTCAGGGTCAGAGAGGGGGATGAATGGAAAACGGCCTTTAATACCCCCAACGGGCATTTCGAGAATCTCGTTATGCCTTTCGGCCTGATGAATGCTCCGGCCGTCTTCCAGCATTTTGTTAACAGTATTTTCTACCATTTAATGGGGAAATTTGTGTTGGTGTATCTTGATGATATTTTGATTTTTTCCCCTGATGTTCAGACCCATCAGGATCATCTTTTTCAGGTTCTGCGGATTCTGCGGGAAAATAAATTGTACGCCAAGCTGGAGAAATGTGTTTTTATGGTTTCAGAGATTCAATTTCTGGGTTTTCTCCTCTCTGCTTCTGGTTTTCGCATGGATCCAGAGAAGGTCCGTGCTGTGCTTGAGTGGGACCTTCCTGAGAATCAGAAGGCATTGATGCGCTTTCTGGGTTTTGCGAACTATTACAGAAAGTTCATTTTGAATTATTCCTCTGTTGTCAAACCCCTCACTGACATGACAAAAAAGGGGGTGGATTTTTCCTCTTGGTCGGAGGAAGCGCTTGCAGCTTTTTCTGAAATTAAAGAGAGTTTTGCGTCTGCCCCCATCTTGGTGCATCCTGATGTTTCCTTACCTTTTATTGTTGAGGTGGATGCTTCCGAGGTGGGTGTGGGTGCGGTTTTGTCCCAGGGCCCATCTCCTGCCAAATGGCGACCCTGTGCCTTTTTCTCTAAAAAACTCTCCCCGGCAGAGAGAAACTATGATGTGGGAGACAGGGAGCTGTTGGCCATCAAGTTGGCCTTTGAGGAATGGCGCCATTGGTTGGAGGGGGCCAGGCACCCTATCACGGTCTTTACCGACCATAAGAATCTGGCATACTTAGAGTCGGCCAAGCGTATGAATCCAAGACAAGCCAGATGGTCTCTGTTCTTCTCCAGATTCAATTTTGTCGTTACATTCCGCCCTGGGATTAAAAATGTGAAGGCAGATGCTCTCTCTCGCTGTTTTCCGGGAGGAGGAAACTCCGAGGACCCGGGTCCCATTTTGGCGGAGGGAGTAGTTGTTTCTGCTCTGTATTCTGATTTGGAGGCAGAGGTCCAGGCTGCCCAGGCAGAGGCGCCTGTTCGTTGTCCTTCTGGGAAATTGTTTGTGCCTCCTGAGTTACGTCATAAACTCTTCAAGGAGCATCATGATACTGTACTTGCTGGTCATCCCGGGAGTAGAGCCACTATAGATCTTATTGCCCGGAGATTTTGGTGGCCGGCTCTTCGTAAATCGGTGGAGGGTTTTGTGGCTGCTTGTGAGACGTGCGCTCGCGCTAAGGTCCCTCGTTCACCGCCTTCAGGTCCCCTTCTCCCATTACCCATACCCTCCCGTCCTTGGACACATTTGTCCATGGACTTTATCACGGATCTTCCTCGTTCCTCAGGGAAGTCCGTGATCCTGGTGGTGGTGGATCGCTTTAGTAAGATGGTTCATTTCATTCCCTTCCCTGGTTTACCCAATGCCAAAACTTTGGCGCAAGCTTTTGTTGACCATATTGTTAAATTGCATGGCATTCCCTCTGATATTGTTTCCGATAGAGGCACGCAATTTGTGTCCAGATTCTGGAAGGCTTTTTGTTCTCGCCTGGGGATTCGTCTGTCCTTTTCTTCTGCCTTTCACCCGCAGTCGAATGGTCAGACTGAACGCGTCAATCAGAATCTGGAGACATATTTGCGCTGTTTTGTGGCAGAGAATCAGGAGGATTGGTGTTCGTTTCTCCCTCTCGCTGAGTTTGCTCTGAACAACCGTCGTCAGGAATCTTCGGATAAGTCACCGTTCTTTGGTGCATATGGGTTTCATCCGCAGTTTGGGACATTCTCGGGAGGGGGTACTTCTGGTTTGCCTGAGGAGGAGAGATTTTCCTCGTCTTTGTCTACTATTTGGCAAAAGATTCAGAGTAATCTAAGAAAGATGAGTGAGAAATATAAGCGTGTGGCCGATAAGAGACGTGTGCCTGGTCCGGACCTGAATGTGGGTGATCTGGTGTGGTTGTCTACAAGAAATATTAAACTGAAGGTTCCCTCCTGGAAATTGGGTCCCAAGTTTATTGGGCCTTATAAGATCTCGTCAATCGTCAATCCTGTTGCCTTCCGTCTTGATCTTCCACGGGTTTGGAAGATACATAATGTATTTCACAGATCTCTCTTAAAACCATATGTCCAGCCCACGGTTCCCTCCTCTTTGCCTCCTCCTCCGATTTTGATTGATGGCAATCTGGAGTTTGAGGTTTCCAGAATTGTGAACTCTCGCCTTGTTCGCGGTTCTCTTCAGTACCTAGTTCACTGGAAGGGTTATGGTCCTGAGGAGAGGATGTGGGTTCCGGTGTCAGACATTAAAGCCACTCGCCTCATCAGGGCTTTTCATAGGGCTCATCCTGAGAAGGTGGGTCCTGGTTGTCCGGAGTCCACCCGTAGAGGGGGGGGTACTGTCACTACCTGAACTATCAGTAGTCTCCATAGTTCTGTTTCTCCACCCCTGTGATGATGTCATTTGCTAGAGTTGGAGGTGTTCTCTCAGCAATGTCTCTCCGCCCCTGTGATGAGGTCTTGCTTTCTGTTTCCTTCCTCCCAGCTGTCCCTTCTCTCTTTGATTGCTCAGCCTTTAAAGCCTTCCTGTTTTGTTTGTTTCGTGCGGATTATACGTTCTACCTAGTGCTGTATAACCTGCTCCCGTAACGCCACTTGTGTGATATCGTTTCTCTGGACCTATGTTCTGCTGAAGCACGCTCGTTGGATCTGGTCTGCTGTCTTGCATAAGTGGTCTCCTGCCGCAGGCTCCTTCAGTTAAGTGTACAGTCTTTATTTATCTTATGTCTCTTTTCTGACCGAGATCTAAGACGTGCCCCGGTTCTCTCCATATCCTGAGTAGAGCACCGGTGGCCGTGCCCCCTTCCACGAGCGTAGGGATTCCAGTGGTCTCCAGCCTTAGGTACGTGGGCATGTCTCCATCCACCATTGGGGTCTGGACATGTGCTGAGCAGCATAGGGAGAGCTGTTAGGGTCAGACAGGGGTCTCCCTTCTGCTCCCTAGGTTGGGTCCGGTCAATAGCTTTTCCACTGTGTACGCTCTGGTTATTTATACAGTCGTGACATTATAAACCGCCATAACCGTTTTTCTTGACATGGATCCGCTTTCTGACCTGGCTGACCGCATGCAAGGTCTTTCTTTGGAGGTAACGGATCTACGTCAAGCTATAACTCAGCTTCAAGCATTGGGCCCTGCTCTGCCCCATGGAGTTTGTTGCGAGCCAAAGGTCTCACTTCCGGAGACTTTTTCCGGGGGCAGTGAGAGTTTTGTTCGCTTCAGAGAAGCATGCAAACTTCATTTTTGCTTGTGTCCTCATTCCTCTGGTGATGAGGAGCAGAGGGTGAGGATTGTCATCTCCCTGCTCAGGGGTAATGCTCAGACGTGGGCTTTTTCGCTGCCATCGGGGGATCCCTCCCTTCGATCGGTGGTTGGATTTTTTGCCGCCCTGGGGCAGATATATGATGACCCGGATCGTGTTGCTCTGGCTGAATCTAACTTACGTTTGTTATGCCAGAACAAACTGTCTGCTGAGCTTTATTGTTCTGAATTTCGGAGATGGGCAGCTGATTCAGGCTGGAATGATGCTGCACTCCGGAGTCAGTTCTGCCATGGACTCTCAGAGAAATTGAAAGATGCATTTGCTTTCCATGAGAGACCAACATCCTTAGACTCTGCCATGTCACTGGCGGTACGCCTTGACAGGCGTCTAAGTGAAAGAAAGGAGACCTCACTGTCCAGCCATTGTCAATGTAGGGGCAGTGGTGCGGACTCATTCAGTGTGCAGGGGCCCCATCCTGTCCCGCTCCCCTCTGAAGAGGAGCCCATGCAGTTAGGTCGACTTACCTCTGATAAAGGAGGATTTACTCCTCAGACAATGGTGTGTTTTTGTTGTGGGGGCATAGGTCATTTGGCAAATGTCTGTCCCTCTAGGAAATTCAGGAACTGTACTAAGACTGATAATAAAAGAAAGACCTCAAAATGTAAATCATCAAACTCTGCTACCTTGGGCAAAGTTGGTGTAGAAATTGATGCTTTTCCTCTGACCTGCAGTTCCCGTTTTCTCCTTTCTGCCAGGGTGGCGCTAGAGAGTAAAGTCATCTCTTGTGAAATTTTTGTCGATAGTGGGGCGGCCGTCAATCTTATTGACAGTCAATTTGTAGCCATGCATGGTTTTCAGGTTTGCACTTTAGAAAAGCATATACCTGTTTTTGCTATTGACTCTGCTCCACTCTCACAGAGATCCCTTAAGGGCATTGTTCACAATATCCGATTGGCTGTGGGTGACGCTCATGTGGAGGATATATCATGTTTTGTCCTTAACGGTTTGCCTTCTCCTCTAGTTTTGGGATTACCCTGGCTCACTAGACATAACCCCACTATTGATTGGCAAGGAAGGCAAATAAATGAATGGAGTGAGTTTTGTAGAGAGAATTGTCTTTCGGCGACTTTTGCTGAGGTGTCTATTAAAACTGTGCCATCATTTCTCTCTGAATTCTCGGACGTGTTTTCAGAGAGTGGTGTTCAGGAGCTGCCTCCTCACCGGGAGTATGACTGTCCCATTAACCTCATTCCCGGCGCCAAACTGCCAAAAGCACGCCTGTACAATCTCTCACAACCAGAAAGAGTCGCAATGCGAACCTATATCTCTGAGAGTCTCGATAAGGGGCATATTCGTCCCTCAAAATCACCTGTTGCCGCTGTTTTTTTTTTTTGTTAAAAAAAAAGATGGCTCTCTCAGACCTTGCCTAGATTTCAGGGAACTGAACCGTATTACTATCCGCGATCCTTATCCCCTTCCTCTGATCCCGGACCTCTTCAACCAAATTGTTGGGGCAAAGGTTTTTTCCAAGTTGGATTTAAGAGGTGCGTACAATCTGGTCAGGGTCAGAGAGGGGGATGAATGGAAAACGGCCTTTAATACCCCCAACGGGCATTTCGAGAATCTCGTTATGCCTTTCGGCCTGATGAATGCTCCGGCCGTCTTCCAGCATTTTGTTAACAGTATTTTCTACCATTTAATGGGGAAATTTGTGTTGGTGTATCTTGATGATATTTTGATTTTTTCCCCTGATGTTCAGACCCATCAGGATCATCTTTTTCAGGTTCTGCGGGAAAATAAATTGTACGCCAAGCTGGAGAAATGTGTTTTTATGGTGTCGGAGATTCAATTTCTGGGTTTTCTCCTCTCTGCTTCTGGTTTTCGCATGGATCCAGAGAAGGTCCGTGCTGTGCTTGAGTGGGACCTTCCTGAGAATCAGAAGGCATTGATGCGCTTTCTGGGTTTTGCGAACTATTACAGAAAGTTCATTTTGAATTATTCCTCTGTTGTCAAACCCCTCACTGACATGACAAAAAAGGGGGTGGATTTTTCCTCTTGGTCGGAGGAGGCGCTTGCAGCTTTTTCTGAAATTAAAGAGAGTTTTGCGTCTGCCCCCATCTTGGTGCATCCTGATGTTTCCTTACCTTTTATTGTTGAGGTGGATGCTTCCGAGGTGGGTGTGGGTGCGGTTTTGTCCCAGGGCCCATCTCCTGCCAAATGGCGACCCTGTGCCTTTTTCTCTAAAAAACTCTCCCCGGCAGAGAGAAACTATGATGTGGGAGACAGGGAGCTGTTGGCCATCAAGTTGGCTTTTGAGGAATGGCGCCATTGGTTGGAGGGGGCCAGGCACCCTATCACGGTCTTTACCGACCATAAGAATCTGGCATACTTGGAGTCGGCCAAGCGTATGAATCCGAGACAAGCCAGATGGTCTCTGTTCTTCTCCAGATTCAATTTTGTCGTTACATTCCGCCCTGGGATTAAAAATGTGAAGGCAGATGCTCTCTCTCGCTGTTTTCCGGGAGGAGGAAACTCCGAGGACCCAGGTCCCATTTTGGCGGAGGGGGTAGTTGTTTCTGCTCTGTATTCTGATTTGGAGGCCGAGGTCCAGGCTGCCCAGGCAGAGGCGCCTGTTCGTTGTCCTTCTGGGAAATTGTTTGTGCCTCCTGAGTTACGTCATAAACTCTTCAAGGAGCATCATGATACTGTCCTTGCTGGTCACCCCGGGAGTAGAGCCACTGTAGATCTTATTGCCCGGAGATTTTGGTGGCCGGCTCTTCGTAAGTCGGTGGAGGGTTTTGTGGCTGCTTGTGAGACGTGCGCTCGCGCTAAGGTCCCTCGTTCACCGCCTTCAGGTCCCCTTCTCCCATTACCCATACCTTCCCGTCCTTGGACACACCTGTCCATGGACTTTATCACGGATCTTCCTCGTTCCTCAGGGAAGTCCGTGATCCTGGTGGTGGTGGACCGCTTTAGTAAGATGGTTCATTTCGTTCCCTTCCCTGGTTTACCCAATGCCAAAACTTTGGCGCAAGCTTTTGTTGACCATATTGTTAAATTGCATGGCATTCCCTCTGATATTGTTTCCGATAGAGGCACGCAATTTGTGTCCAGATTCTGGAAGGCTTTTTGTTCTCGCCTGGGGATTCGTCTGTCCTTTTCTTCTGCTTTTCACCCGCAGTCGAATGGTCAGACTGAACGCGTCAATCAGAATCTGGAGACATATTTGCGCTGTTTTGTGGCAGAGAATCAGGAGGATTGGTGTTCTTTTTTGTCCCTTGCTGAGTTTGCTTTAAATAACCGTCGCCAGGAGTCCTCTGATAAGTCACCATTTTTTGGTGCATATGGGTTTCATCCGCAGTTTGGGACATTCTCTGGAGAGGGGTCTTCTGGTTTACCTGATGAGGAGAGATTTTCCTCGTCCTTGTCACTTATTTGGCAAAAGATTCAGGGTAATCTAAAGAAAATGAGTGAGAGATATAAGCGTGTGGCAGATAAGAGACGTGTGCCTGGTCCGGACCTGAATGTGGGTGATCTGGTGTGGTTGTCTACAAAGAATATCAAACTGAAGGTTCCCTCCTGGAAGTTGGGTCCTAAGTTTATTGGGCCTTATAAGATCTCGTCAATCGTCAATCCTGTTGCCTTCCGTCTTGATCTTCCACGGGTTTGGAAGATACATAATGTATTTCACAGATCTCTCTTAAAACCATATGTCCAGCCCACGGTTCCCTCCTCTTTGCCTCCTCCTCCGATTTTGATTGATGGCAATCTGGAGTTTGAGGTTTCCAGAATTGTGAACTCTCGCCTTGTTCGCGGTTCTCTTCAGTACCTAGTTCATTGGAAGGGTTATGGTCCTGAGGAGAGGATGTGGGTTCCGGTGTCGGACATTAAAGCCACTCGCCTCATCAGGGCTTTTCATAGGGCTCATCCTGAGAAGGTGGGTCCTGGTTGTCCGGAGTCCACCCGTAGAGGGGGGGGTACTGTCACTACCTGAACTATCAGTAGTCTCCATAGTTCTGTTTCTCCACCCCTGTGATGATGTCATTTGCTAGAGTTGGAGGTGTTCTCTCAGCAATGTCTCTCCGCCCCTGTGATGAGGTCTTACTTTCTGTTTCCTTCCTCCCAGCTGTCCCTTCTCTCTTTGATTGCCCTGCCTTTAAAGCCTTTCTGTTTTGTTTGTTTCGTGCGGTTTATACTTTCTACCTAGTGCTGTATAACCTGCTCCAGTAACGCCACTTGTGTGATATCGTTTCTCTGGACCTATGTTCTGCTGAAGCAAGCTCGTTGGATCTGGTCTGCTGTCTTGCATATGTGTTCTCTGCTGCTGCAGCCCCTTCAGTTAAGTGTACAGTCTTTACTTATCTTATGTCTCTTTTCTGACCGGAACTGAGTCGTGCCCCGGTTCTCTCCATATCCTGAGTAGAGCACCGGTGGCCGTGCCCCCTTCCACGAGTGTAGGGATTCCAGTGGTCTCCAGCCTTAGGTACGTGGGCATGTCTCCATCCACCATTGGGGTCTGGACATGTGCTGAGCAGCATAGGGAGAGCTGTTAGGGTCAGACAGGGGTCACCCTTCTGCTCCCTAGGTTGGGTCCGGTCAATAGCTTTTCCACTGTGTACGCTCTGGTTATTTATACAGTCGTGACAGCACCAAGCTACTCAAGATGGCCGCTGCCAGAAAACCCACATGGTCTTCAGACAAAGAGAAATCCAAAATGGCCGCTGATACAAAACCACATGGCAAGGGAATCCAAGATGGCGTCTTTCAATCAAGCAATATAAAATCAGATTACACAAAACAGTTTCTCTATCTCCTGTACAAACACTACCACATAATGCTGTCTCAACAAACCAGAATCACCTCTTACAAAATTACTCTAGCTTAAAAGTTACACAAAAACAGATAAGTTACAACTAAACAAATCTCAATGCTCTATACTGGTCACACACATCACAATCTGACTATGAAAACTTTGTACAATCACCTCAGATCTACCAACAACTATACAAAGAAAAGCACTTACCAATCGTCTTTACCACAAAGTGAAAAAGTTCTTTTTTCCAAGCAAAAATTTCCTCTGACGCAGCATATAAAATTATATTTCTCCCGCCTTTTGATATGCTGCACAGAGGCAAACCTTGTTGGAACCTACCAAAGCTCGCCAACTGTTATAGTAATTTTCTTATATTTCCTTTGTGTAAAGACCTTGTTCCCAGTAAGAGCTCGTCAGACACACATCTTGTTTCCTTGGTGGACCAGGAGAGACTCCCTCACCCTGATGTTTTCTTTATTAACACCAGAAAAGGGGATTACAATGGGAGTGGGCGGAGCACAACACTTCGACCACTCCCCTCAGGTACACAATCATTACAGGAAATGAAAACACACATAGAAAGACCACACCATGTCATGTCATCAAATCACCACTAGAGGGAGTCATGTTTGGCATCGATTAGATCAAATGTCAAACAAACTCCCCAGGATCTCATGTGGATCTATATATATATATATATATATATATATATATAGTATATATATATGAATGGAATTGACATCTCCAATGGGCTGATCAGACCAACTGAAAATAATAAGTAACTATCTCCTTTTGTATATAGTTTTCTTTAACAAATGCATACACGCTAAGCTAATATATCCGTGATTTTGGCGGGCCCCAGCCGCATCTATCCATTTCACAAGAAACCCCTGCTTGCTTCGTCTATATACAATAGCAAGCCATCCCCTTCTAGTGGCTTATACACTGAGAGACATGATGACAATACATGACATATCAGAAAACACATCCTATAAAAATTTCCACAACAACACTTGCTTGACTGTTCTCTAAACTCCCACACAAGTGGAAGGAGCATGCTGGGAGTTGTAGTTTCACAACAGCTGGAGTGCCAAAGGTTGCTGATCCATGCTGTGGGAGTAGTGGCAATAACAGGCCCAGTTGGTCAAAAGAGGACCGCTTTGCCTGTAAGGTCCCTTTTTCACATGGGCGAGAATTTCGCCGCAGGTACCGCGCGTGGATGTGACCCATTCATTTCAATGGGGCTGTTCAGATGAGCGGTGATTTTCCTGCATCACTTTTGCGTTGTGTGAAAATCGCAGCATGTTCTATATTCTGCGTTTTTCACGCAACGCAGGCCCCATAGAAGTGAATGGGGCTGCGGGAAAATCTCAATGTTCCCGCAGGTTGCTAGGCAACGATCGGGATGGGGACCCGATCTGTATTATTTTCCATTATAACATTGCCTTCTCCCCCTATTTATTTATTTATTTATTTATTTAAAAAGGCCCGGCATGTGTTTAAAATAATAAAATTTAATTACTTACCTTTTCCCTTTGCACGCGCAGCCCGGCCTCCTCTCCTGCCTCTTGTTGTACCTTCCAGGACCTTTCTGACATCAACAAGATTATATGGGGGTAATCCCACATGCCCAGCACTATAGTGATGGATGGCAAGGGATTGGTCCATGTGACCATGTGACATCATGAAAGGTCCTTAACCTCTCTCAACATGCTGTTGAGAGAGAGGTAAAGCGACCTTCCGCTACTTTACAGGTAAGTAATAAAAAGTTTATTATTTTAAACACATTCAGGCACATTTTAACACAAATTCTGAGAGGAGAAGGCTATTATTGACCATTATAACAATGTTATAATGGAAAATAATAAAATCTCTAGAATTAGTGTTTCCCAATAGTAAGCCTTCAGTTGTTGTAGGGTTCATATCTCCCAGCATGCCTGCACAGCCAAAGGCTGTCTGGGCATGCTGGGAGTTGTAGTTTTGCAACAGCTGGAGGCACGCTGGTTGGGAAACACTGTTTAGAATACCCGACCCAAACCTGCACTTCTGTGAAGAAGTCCGGGTTCGGGTCTGGGTACCAAACTTTATGATTTTTTTCTTCCCATCACAAGGCAAACCGCATGCCAACGCTTTGCACCCGCAGGGAAAAATCGCTGCGATTCCCGCAACGCACCCGGTTTGCATCCGGGCGTCAAACATGACGCCAGTGTGAAACCAGCCTAAGTCAGCCAAACTAAATAACCATGTACCCTGACCTATAACAATGTTCTTAGCCAGACCTGACAGAAATGCTTATCTTACGGCCCTCCAGCTGTTTTTAAAACTACAACTCCCAGCATGCCTGGACAGCCTACAGCAGAGATGCCCACCTTTTGGATCTCCAGCTGTTGTAAAACTACAACTCCCACAATGCCCTGCTGTAGGCTGATAGCTGTAGGCTGTTCGGGCATGCTGGGAGTTGTAGTTTTGCAACAGCTGGAGGGCCGCAGGTTGAGCATCACTGCAAGCAAGGAAAATGTGTGTACTCTTACCTTCAGACGGGTAGATCTGTAAGCACGCAACCATGACGCTTCTTCAAAAATCCGGGCAAAGAAGTCCTGTGGGTCTTCAAATTCGTTGTTCCGAGGGTTTAGAGCTTTGTAGGAAACAATGCTCTGCTATCAGCCATTTTCATGAAATTTCTCCTTTGCCTCCATCACAGCCTGGTTGATGTCTTCTTCACCTTTGTTTTTTCATGCACACTCAGCGGAGATGGACCAACAGCTTGTCCTGACGCTTACGGCAGTGCTTTCAGACGAGGCGTGGTGCGCCACTTTGTGAGAAGCTTATATCTACTTCTTTGCCGAAAATGGTGGCTCAGCTAGCAAAGACAGGAGAACACAGATAACAGCTCTTCCAACAGCTTGGCAAAAGTGGTCTGAGGGCCAAATAGATGGATACTTTGTATATGCATTTAAAATGACCAATGATATGCCTCCATGCCTCCTGGAATATTATTGGTTCACAGCATTCAGAAAAACAATACAAGTTTATCACCTAAGTTACCTACACTCCTGGCACCTGACCGCCTGGAAAGAAGTTTCAATCTTATTTTAACTCCCTATGGTAATGGAGGGATCCTTCATGAGTTTGCTGTAGTCTGCTTTGTGCCTTGCAATTACAATGACAAAGATATATCTATCTATCCATCTTACTCACCTACACTCTCTCTCTCCATCTG